>SKCR01026372.1:0-428234 GCA_019454045.1 Zanthoxylum bungeanum | reverse complement strand
GTGATTTCGACTGCTCGGCTTTGGACATGGATCGGCCTTCCAAGATAACT
This sequence comes from Zanthoxylum bungeanum, assembly GCA_019454045.1. Taxonomy (NCBI): domain Eukaryota; kingdom Viridiplantae; phylum Streptophyta; class Magnoliopsida; order Sapindales; family Rutaceae; genus Zanthoxylum; species Zanthoxylum bungeanum. Next base: position 428,184 of record SKCR01026372.1, on the reverse strand, counting down.
GAAGACGATCTAGTACTGCTCCGGCAGCGATATGACATTGCGATAGATATTGCCCTTGAAGTCCCTAGCCCATTAGATAGTGCTAGTCAACCCGATGAGGGTTCGGTGGCTCTTCTTCCGGCTTTCTTTGAGTGCGGACTCCGGCTGCCAATTCAACGTTATTTCGCCTGGATGCTGGTCGAGATGGAGATCGCCCCTATCAATTAAGCTTGAATAGTTGGAGGATCTTGGCCAGGCTACGTGTGATCTGGCATCGGGCAGGGCTCGGTGAATCCTCTCTTGAAGAAGTGAAGAGGTTATACCGGTTGAGGCCAACCCAAGAACACACCATGATTGGTACTACCTTTCTTCTTACGCCGATTCATCAAACATTGTCGGCAAACTCCCCGACTCCAACAAAAACTTCAAAGATTTGTGGTTCTGGGCCACATGAGATTGGGGATGGGTCCTGAGATCCCATGAAGAGGAGATTTCAGTCCCGGATATCTTCAGAGCGGGAGGTTAGGAATCTAACCCTTAGTGTTCATGCTCTTTGACTTTATGGTAGGATTATAACTTTTTTTACTCTTCCCAGCTTGTTGGAGGGACGCTCCGAATGTCTCCCATCAGATCCGGATGCGAGTACACTGGGCTCGGTGATATGCCGTCCATTGGAGGGAGTTGGTTAACGACTCGGCCTTTGTTGAGTCGGGCCTCATTCGGACCGTTCCTCCGAAGGTTCCGGGGCAGATAAGTAGATTCTTACTAATCTTCTAACCAATTCCCTTGTTTGGTTAGCACGATGATGACTTGAAATCATTCAGATTATGGACTGACCATTTTTTCACTTTTGCCTTTTGCAGGAATGTCTAAGAGACCAAAATACATTGATCAGTTGACCGGTGCAACAAAGAAAACCGGCCAAGTTGGAGCCGGACCCTCTCAGAAGCGGCCAAAAACTGCCGAGGCCAAGAAGGTGACCGCCGACCACCCAAAGCTTATCTTCACCTTCCAGGGCGCCGCCGATGGTCAGTACCCGACCTGACAGCCCCCCAATACCTACCAGAAAAAGGAAGCATTTGTTCGGTGCAGAAGAAGTCGAGCTGACCTGGGAGATGGAGGAGGAACGAGTCCTGAGCAAAAAGCAGCCAGCTCGTAAAGAAAAGAAAACGCCGGAGGGCACTTCCAAAAAACGGAAGGGCGCCGTGATTCTTGGCGTAAAAGACCTTGGCCAGGACATCAGAGAGGCCACTTCTCACCTGGTGCCGACAATTAATGAACTGGCCGAGGCGGTCCCTCCAGAGAAGATTCCAAGATATGAAGATCTCTCTCCCGAGGGCGTGGTTACGGAGCTGTGCTCCCAGATGGCCAAGGTAGCTACACTTCCCCCATTCCCATTATGAGTCCATGACTCAATCTGAATTCTGATTTTCTTATTTCTCCTCGGCAGGCGCACTATCTTACGGCCAAGAACAAGGATCTCCTCCTGAGCCTTTTATCCGAGGGCGGCCAAGCCCAGGGGCTCCAGAATCGACTCACTGAAATGGAAGCCAAGCTGGCTAATAAGGAAGAGACGATAAAAAATCACGAGCTGGCCGCGGTTGAGGCCCTTAAAACAAATAAATCTCTTAGGGGCCGCCGCTTCTTTAGAGAGAAAAAATACTGAGGCTGCCAAGAGGGACTTGGAGGTTGCCCAGGCCGAGATCAGGATCCTGAAGGTGGAGGTGTGCAGTGTTGAATCTAAACTGCGGGCCAAAGATGAAGAACTGGCACGGGTCCGTGATGAGCTTAAGAGAAGAGAAGCTGAGTTGGAGGCCGAGAGGGACGCAATCCGTCTTGAGGGGGTCGGCGATTGCGCTGAGATTATCCCGATGATACTGCCCGACCTGGATATGGGGCTTATCCATGCGGCCATCCGCTTTTGCAAAGGGGAAATATCTCAGGAGGAGTTTCAGAAATGGTTATCCCTTTCTCCCGAGGAAGTGATGGATCCCGACCCAATTTCGTTTGCCCCGGTACCCCCAGCTCCTAAAGAGGACCGACTTGAGGCTCCAATTCCTGAAGAGAACCGACCTGAGGCTCCTGCTCCGGCCCTCGAAGCTGTAATTGTCGGGACCTCCCAGGTTGTCGATGTGGAAGCCACTGTCCCTCCTCCCAAGGCCGAGCCAAGCCATCCGCCGTCCGAGCCTACCGAGGAAGAACCGACTGCCCCTGTGCGGGCTGATTGATAAGGGGTAACCCGAACGGGGCCCCGTGTAAACTTGAACATATTTCACTTTTCCTGTAATAACTTTTCACAATCATATCCATATACATATATTTTTATGTGTTTCTATTCCACTTTTCTTTTTCTTTTTTTAATTTTTATTTTTATACATGTATCCATTCCGTTTCTTGTCTTTCATAATTTACTCCGAATGTTTCCCTGCAAGCGATCCCTCGAAACCCGGCCGGCCCGATATGAAAATATGATCATGCTGTGGGACGAAGCCTCGACTCCGAGCTATTAGAAACACTTGGCTCTGGGGGAATGTTACGTCCCCAGTCCGAAAAGACAGACTCGGTGGGACGTAATCCAATCCCGAGCTTGGAGAAACATTTGGCTCTGGGGGAATGTTATGTCCCCAGTCCGAAAAGGCAGACTCGGTGGGACGTAACCCGAGCCCGAGCTGAGAGAAACACTTGGCTCTGGGGGAATGTTACGTCCCTAGTTCGAAAAGACAGTCTCGATGGGACGTAACTCGACCCCGAGCTGAGAGAAATAGTAATGGTCTCGGCGGAATGAACCCAGCCCTGAGTCGATTAACCAAGTGGCCTCGGCGGAACTAATCCAGCCCCGAGCCGATTAACTAAGAGGCCTCGGTGGAATGAAATCCAGCCCCGAGCCGATTAACCAATAGGCCTAGGCGGAGCGAATCCAGCCCCGAGCCGATTAACCAATAGGCCTCGGTGGAACGAATCCAGCCCCGAGCCGATTAATCCTTGGGACCTATTCCGAAAGGAAGTGAATCAACCTTTGAAGCCCTATCGGATTTAGCATGGGCATCCCCTTGCCAGACCTAATGAAAACAAGAAACAAAACTTTGGAAAATAAAATAAAAAAACGGGGGTGACTTAACACTTATTCCCAAAAAAAACAGCACGGATGCCTCAAAACAGCATCATGTCCGAGGCCTCCAAAACACAATTCTGAATCTTTCAATTCAGAGTCCTGGCGAACCAGGTATTGGATCAAAGAGCGTTTTAGAATGGTAAGGGCACATTCCTCTATACGTCAGGTCACTATGAAGCCTGTGTTTTGTTCAAAGGCTCCTCCTTACAACGCTGGAGTAAGCATACGCCCCGAGGGTATAATCCCTCCTCGTGCTATGCTTCTCACGGATCCAAGTGACCAAACATGTAAGGATCAAAGGGTGTCCGAAACATTAAGGGCATGCTCCTCCTTATATTCGGTAACACTGGAGCAAGCAAACGCCAAGGGGGTATAATCCCGAAATATCCCCCATAAATGTAAGTCATAGGGTAGTTACGTTTTTGCTACTACGAAGGGTTCTCGTGCTCCTTCATGCATTTCATCTCTTGATGTAGTCCTGATCTTTAAAAATGAAGTGAGTCAGGTCAGATCTTTTATGCTCGGTATTTTTATGATAGCACCTGTGATTGGTATGTCACGGGTTTGGTGCATTTCCTGACCCCAGATCATCCCTTCGCATCGAGTATATCCTCAGAATTTTGAATACGACTTTCAAATCTATTTAAAAGAGCAGTGAAATTTTTTTTTGTAATTGGAAAGAGAAAGTTTTATTCATATTCGGGGACTACTGCCCTTCCTACAACTCTCTGCGGGACATTTCGAGAGAGGCTTTACATTGAGCTCCTAACCCTTGTCGGGTTGCTGCAAAAAAAAAAAGAATCTACTGAAAGTACTTCCTCAATATCTCGGCGTTCCAAGGTTTCCTTAATCGTGTACCATCCAGCTGTTCTAAAATATAGACCCCTAGCCTTACCACCTCCACAATTTTATAGGGTCATTCCCACTTGGCACCTAACGAGCCTTCCTCCGGCCTTCGAGTGTTCAAGGTGACCCTTCTCAATACCAAGTCACCTGGAAGAAAGACACGGGTCCGAACTTTTTTGTTGTAGAAACGGGCCATTCTTTGTTGATAAATTGTTGTCTTCATAGTCGACTTCTCCCTCTTTTCTTCGATCAGGTCGAGATGACTTCTGACAAGTTCTTCATTCTGTCCGTCCTCTAAATGCCGGACCCTGTGGGTAGTTATTCTGATCTCTGCAGGAATAACCGCTTCGTATCCGTATGATAAGGAAAACAGAGTTTCTCCTGTGGAATCCTTACAGGTCGTCCGATGCGCCCACAACACTTCCGGTAACTCCTCGACCCATAAGCTCTTGCAGGCTCCGAGCCGAGCTTTAAGATTTGCCTTAATGGTTTTGTTTATCACCTCAACCTGCCCGTTTGACTTGGGATGGGCTGGTGAGGCGAATCTTAAGGTGATTTGGAGGTCTTCACAAAGCTTCCTAAAGCCTTTGCTATCGAACTATTTTCCGTTATCGGTGATGACGGCCCGAGGAATCCCGAACCTGCAGATAATATTTTTCTTCAAAAACTCCGTAGCCTTCTTATCTGTGAAAGCGGATAGGGTTTCGGCTTCCACCCATTTGGTGAAATAGTCCATGGCCACATTGGCGTACTTCGCTTGTCCTCGCCCCCTCGGCATCGGCCCGATGATATCTAGCCCCCACTGGGCGAATGGCCAAGGACTGGACATGGTAGTCAACTGCTATGCTGGCTGGTGGTGAATATTGGCATTTTTCTGGCATCCTTCACATTTTCGGGCCACCCTCATACCGTCCTGATGCATAGTTGGCCATTAGAACCCTTGCCTTAAAGCTTTAAAGGCAATCGATTGTCCTCCGGCGTGACTCCCACAGATTCCTGCATGAATTTCCCTGAGCAAATAATCAGCCTCCTCTTCTGCTAAACATCTCAGGAGGGGTACCGTGTAGCCCCATCGGTATAGTACCACTTCGATCAGGGAAAATTTGGTGCTTTTAAATTTTAGCTTCCTGGCTTCCTTCTTGTCTTCGAGTGTCTCCCCAGTTTCCAAATATCTCCTAATTGGCTGTATCCATGAAGGTTCGCCCTTTTTATCCAATACTTATACACCGAGCTCTCCCACGCTTTTTTCTCGGAGGCAGATTAAAGGGACTATTCTGGGATTTTCCGCCTTTATCGAAGATGCGAGCCGTGCCAAAGAGTCTGCCTCACAGTTGTTTTCTCAACCGACTTGCTCAAAATGCACGTTACCTATTTTTCCCACCAATCTTTTTACCTCAGCCAAATAGGCTATCATACTCGTCTTCCTGGCTTGGAATTCCCCCTTCAGCTGCTGAACAGCCAGCTGGGAGTCGCTTCTTACTACTACGTCGTGGACTCCCATCACCGTGCATAGCCTTAAACCGGCCATAATTGCCTTATACTCCGCCTCATTGTTTGTGGCCTCGAAGGTGAATCTCAAGGCGAATAATACTTCTTCACCATTATCGTTGTTCAATACGATTCCGGCCCCGTTGCCTTGTGAGTTGGCAGATTCGTCTACCGACATCTCCCATTTGTCTTCCCCAAAAGTTAAAATATGGGGTTCTGTGAATTCAACAACAAAATCTGCCAGGGCCTGCCCTTTTACCGCTGCCATTGGGAGGTAAGAAATATCGTGTTCACTCAACTCTACCGACCATTTCATTAACCTGCCCGAGACCTCTGGTTTCTGCAGAATTTACCTCAGAGGATAATCGGTGTAAACCCTAATAGGATGGGTCTGGAAGTAAGGTCGTAACTTCCGGGCTACAGTGATTAATGACAAGGCGACTAGCTCATGTGCTGGATATCTGGTCTCAGCATCTATTAGAGCTTTAATAACATAATACACCGGCCTTTAGACTTTATCGGCCTCATGCACTAATACTGAACTTACTGCATGCTCCGAAACAACTAAGTATAAGTATAAGGTCTCACCTAGGAACGACTTTGCTAGAAGTGGGGGCTGTGTCAGGTATTATTTTAACTGCAGGAAGGCCTCCTCACATTTCGGCGTCCAGTTTACTCCTTTTTTGCCTTCTTGATGACTTTGAAGAAGGGGCGGCACTTGTCGGTTGCTCGGAAAATAAATCGATTGAGTACGGCCACCCTGTCGGTCAGGCTTTGCACTTCTTTTATCGTCATGGGAGATTTTAAGTCCAGAACGGCTTGAATTTTCTACGGATTTGCTTCTATGCCTCAGGAGCTTACCATGTAGCCCTAAAACTTTCCCGAGGCCACTCCAAAAGCACACTTCTCCGGGTTGAGCTTTAAATTAGGTTTCCTCAGTAATTCAAAGGTTTTCTTCAGATCGGCCACGTGATACCCTGTCTCTTTAGACATTGTTATCATATCATCAATATATACCAGCATTGATGTGCCGATGAGCGGCTTAAAAATTTTGTTCACCAGCCTCTGAAAGGTTGCCCCCGCATTTTTCAGTCCGAAGGGCATTACTTTATAACAGTAAAGCCCCTGATCGGTGACAAAAGTCGTATTCTCCTCGTCCTCAGGATGCATCTTGACCTGGTTATATCCCGAGAAGGCATCCATGAAGCATAGCAGTCCTTGGCAGGCTGTCGCATCCACCAACTGATCCACGTTTGGTAGTGGGAAGCTGTCTTTCGGGCATGCTTTGTTGAGGTCGGCGAAATCCACACACATCCTCCACTTTCCATTGGATTTCTTCACCAATACTACGTTCGATACCCACTCCGGGTATTTCACTTCTCTGATGAAACCAGCTTTCAATAATTTTTCTACCTCGGCAGCCATTGCCCTGCACCGTTCCTAGTTAAAGGTTCTTCTTTTTTGCTTGACCGGTTTGTGTGATGGGTTTACTGCCAAGTGGTGATTGATGAACTTCGGATCAATCTCGGGCATATCGTCGTGCTCCCATGTAAAGATGTCCGGGTACTCATTTAGACACTTCAGCAGGTCCTGTTTCAGGATCTCGTCTAAGTCTCCCCTATTTTTACACTCTTCCCAGGTCCGAAAAGTTCTGTCACCTCTAATTCTTTGACTGCCCCTAGCCGGGCAACTTTATTTGGCCGAGGACCCGGATCCCTACTTGCTTCTTCCCCGTCTTCATTCCCTTGCCTTTTTCGAGTACCCATTTTAATGCATAGGGTTTCCCATGAGAGGGTGGCAAAACAGCTCCAAGCCACCTTCTGACTCCCGCACACGATTCCAATCCCTTCCCGGGTGGGGAACTTCAACTTCAAGTAATAGCAAGACATTGCAGCCTTTGTCTTCATCATGAAAGGCCGACCAACAATGACTTGGTAACTGCTCATGCAATCCACCGCCGTGAAATTTATCATAATCGTCCGAGTCCGGGGGCGGGTTCCAATCGTCATTGCCAATTGCATCGTTCCCAATGGGACGACCGTTGAGCCCCCGAAACCGTATAGGGGACTCCCATCATTGGTTAGAGTCGCATACTCCACTCCAAGGCCGTCCAGAGCTTCCTTGGAGATTATATCCACTGCACTCCCGGGATCCACTAGGATTCTGTCCACCTCTGAACAGCCGATTATTGCCTTGATTATTAATGAATCTTCGTGGGGGGAAACTCACCCCTCGACATCCTCGTCTGTGAACATTATTGGCACCGACCGGCCGCCTTGCATTCCCGAGGACCGTTCTGTTCCTAACACCTCCGACCCCCGAGCCCGACTATAGTTTTTTCTTGACCGGTTAGAGTCTCCGGCTAGTATCTTCCCCTCCGCGATGATATTTACCTGTCGACAATGTGCTCTTTGTCTGGCCGACATAACTTCATGGTCAATATAATAATTCAAATACCCATTCCGCGCCAGGTCTTCCATTTGCTCCCGCAAGTCTTTGCACTCGTCCGTCGTGTGTCCCCTTGAATTATGATGTATGCAATAGGATTTTTTATTCCTCCTGTCCGATGGGAATCTTCTGATGTCGGGCTCTATCAAGAGGCCCTTTCCCTGGATTTCCATGACGATTTGCCCCGGTGGTTTATTCAGAGGAATGTACGCCTCTTCTCGGGCCACATAGTGTACCTGGGCCGAGATTCTCTTTTCTGGGTCATCCCGAGGTATGGGTTTGAATTCCCTTCGCCTCGAGGGTGGTTTTTTGAACTCCCTGTCTGGCCTGCGAGGAGCTTCTGCCCTCATTGTCCTCTCTCTGATAGCTGTCCCCCTCCGGGAGATTTTCTCCTCGTTTTCCAACAAAACGAACTTCCGGGCTATTTCCAGAGCGGTAGCATAATCCGGTGTATCTTGGATCCTCAGGTGGGTCTACAGCTTTCCGACCTTTAAGGCCCCCTTCAAACTTTCCAAGGCCTCGAGAGACTCATATCCCCCGACCTCGAGCACCATGGTATGGTACCGTTCAATGAAAGCCTTCAGGGACTCGTCGTCTCCCTGCTTCATGAGTCTCAATTCCCCAATTGTATTTTTAGGGGCATATGCCCCTTTGAAATGCCGAACAAACGACTTTCTGAGTTGCGCGAAGCTACCGATGCTCCATGGGGCTAGACTTCTGAACCACAGAATGACAGACCCACCTAAGGTTAGGGGGAATACTTTGCAAACGGCATCCCCTACCACCCCTTGGACCTCCATCAATAGGAAAAAACTCTCAATATGGGATTTCAGATCAGTATGGCCTTTGAAGGGCGTCATGGACGGCATGTTGAATCGTCTAGGGAATTTTTCCGACCTTATTTCTTCTGTGAAGGGAGATTCCTCCTCACCGTCCCGAGCATCTCCCGTATCAGTTTTGAGGTTCACTCCCCACTTGGCCATCTCTTTTCTTAACCAAGATCTCATATCGCCATCTGCGTTACTATGCCGCCTCCCGCGGTCTTCTTCGCGTCTGTCGCCCCGACATTCCTCATGACTTGAGGTTTGCCGTCCAGTCTCACCATACTTCATATCTCCCATTCTAGTGTCGCGGGGGCTATCATAGGAAGAATCTGGCGACTGTCTCCCCTCTTCTTCTTCCCATGTGTCATCTGTTTGAAAATCCTTTTCTACTACTACGGATTTTATCCCGTAGGGGCCCTTCCTCCTGGGTTCATCATTTTCACTCATATCTACAACCATTTTTCCTTCCACTATTTCGCCTCTCCTCCGACTGGTTCCGGCTTCAAGTCTCTCGTTGTTCATCTCTTCCATCCTCTCCAGTCGGTCCATCATGGATTTTAGAATGGCTTGATTTTCCTCCCTATCTCTCCTTATGTTTTCCTCCATCTTCTCCATCCAATCCGTAGTTGAACTCTCTGACGACCGGTGATTTCCGCCTTCTGCCATCGTTTTACTACGTGAACTGCTTTTTGTTGGGTTCCCACAGACGGCGCCAACTGTTGACGGTGAATTTTAGTCTCAGGGGCAATATGGGTTCTTTACTCCCGAGACAATCCTCCTGCAACCGTTAATTTGTTTTGTTTATGGGAAACCAAAAGCAAATTTTGGCAAAAGACAGATAAATACACCAATCAACAAAGAGATTTAACGTGGTTCGGCGGATTAGATCCAACCTACATCCACGGGCACAGAACAAGTGATATTTTATTACCGAAATATGCTTTTTCTGGTCTGCCTTGTGTTTACAAGCCTAATCACAATTCTGCCTTTTACGTATGCTTTCCCCCCTTATTTATACTAGTAAAGAAATCAGTTTCCTTTTCCCATAAGGATTTCTAGTCGAAAACTACCTTCACTTCCTTTATCATATTAGGACACTGACTTATCAGTTTACCCCATGAAAGTAGGATAACTTGTCATCTTATCCGTAAGAATATGGTATCTTATCTTCTGGAGCATGCCTCGCCATATGCTCGGTCTTCTTGAGGTCGGTCATAATGGTCATTTGAACTGAGAATGCTTCGGTCGATCTGATAATGCCCGATCATTCGAGCTCAAGTGGTCGGTTACCGATCATAAAGTGCTCGGCCCATTACTATTGGCTCTTAGTGGTCGAGTCGGTATTAATGATCTTGACCGAGAAGGGAATTACATTTTTACCCCTGCCGTACTGTTTAAATATCATAGGACCTGAAAATATCGCCAACAATAGTAATTCTAACTTCCTCATCCAATCTACCATATTTCTTGAAATGTTTTTTAGATGTAATGCCCAAGTCATGCATTGCAAATCTGATGCCGAATTTGGCAATAAAAAGAAATAGCATGTTAGTAAGCAAATAAACTAAAGATGTACATAAGAAAACTTGGAAAAAAAAATGAAAATATAGAATTGAAATGAGGAAAATTTGTGATATTATTATATAACCAACTTAGTTGGATACAATACATTAATAATAAGAAAATGGGGGCAAAATAATATATTTTCAGCTAGCATATCTATATTAATTTTGTCTACAATAATTAATTACAGTACCGTGTGCACTTTAGGGTTTTTATTTCATGTGCTATATATATACACACACTCTTTTCATCATGTAATGTATTTGGAAGTTTAAAATTATAAACAAATAATAATGACATGAGAATTGAGAATAAAATTTATTATTTTGTATTTTTCTAAAATAATTTCATACATGCATCCAAAAATAATAATGACGACATGAGAGTTGAGAATAGAATTTATCATTTTGTATTTTTTAAAAATCTTTACATGCATACATTCACCATGGATGCACAATAATTATTCCAAATAAAAATAATAAAACAAAACTTAGACCATGTACAGTTAATCTTCACAAATTAAGTAGAGGTATGATTGCAATATTGCATGGTTTTTTTTTTAGTGTTGATATTTAATCATGCTGATTGTTGTGGCATGTGTTTGATTCTTGAAGTAACTTAACATACTGGATTGCTTCTTCAAATATTGTGTTCATATCGACTTTTATTCCATTTAATTTCAGGTCATATAAAATAAGCAGCTTCTCATTGATATTCTCTATTCTTTTCTGCAACATATAGATGAATTAAACTAAAATATTGACTTAAGAATTGTTAAAATATAATAAATTAATAAAACATGGAAATTATCAATTTCATTAATTATATTTGAAGTATTCAATGAATACAAACCGATAATAAAAATTTTTACAAATACCAAAATTAAAAAAAATGATAACAATTTAATAAGCTTTTTATAAATCATTGTCCATACATTAAATCTCCACCAAATATGGGGAGAAAATTTAGAACACTTATAAATTAAACTGATCACGATATCTAGTCGTCATAAGGAGAAAAAAATGCAATAATTATATAACGGACAAAACAAAGCATTAGATTAAAAAATCGTTACGTCTACATTTCATCACATAATTAGGTGGATGGTCACATCTGCTTATAAGAACAATATATGCATTACAAAATTTTCTCTAGAGTCCACATCATCTTTTTAATTTTTGGACATTTGATAATCAATATTTCTTCAGCCATTTTGCCTTTTGCTTTTCCTAGACCCGCACCTATGTCCTCATCACAATCCTTTCTAATTGCAATTGCAAATAATGTGGTTGATATGTGATAAAAACCTGGAAAATGAAATGACGAATCCAAGTAGAGATCTCTCTGTCCTTAAGAACTTATTAGCCTTCGTCACAGGTGCTTCACGGATTCGAATTGGGCAATGTTCTCCCAAGATAACTTGGATGCTTCTTGTTCAAGGAGCACTCCTTAACAAGTGTTTGAACTTGGAAATTGGTGGAACTCTCTCTCAAAAACAAAGGAAAATTGTGACTCTTAAATTCGGATTTGTTGTTGTTCCTGTTATGGATATGATGTCGCTTTTATAAGGCATGGAGGGGTGCCCAAAGGGCACCCCTTGGGGTGAGATGCAACTCTCCTAAGGATTGCAACATTCCCATACACCCATAGTATCCAAAAGATAAAAGCACCCATCCTTTAATGTATATTACAAGAATTTCCAACAATCCCCCACAATTCTTCTAATATTCATGTAGACACTTGAGAGAGTTACTATGAGCTAAAGATGCATCGAAATATGTAGCTTTCGCCTTGAACCTTTCCTAGTGAATGACAATCGATTTACTAGGCAAACTAGTGACCCATAGTCTTGAACTGTTCTGCCGTTTGTGTAAACCAAGACAATTGCCAACACACAGCTTTAATTCGACTATTTTCCTGTTCTACGGTCGTGTTCATTTTGGCCCTGAACGACGGTCCTGGATTCATCAAGTACTTTAGGGTAACTCGCCTTTAAAAGTTCCCATGGAAGCGGCCTCACTTCTTACTTGAAGTAGGTGATCTACTATCAAGAGGTAATATGTCTTTACCCCCATTATGACTCATCTCCTAATATAGAGATCATTAACAGCCTTAGCTTATCCTAACCAATGACAGACAACACTCAGCGTCATTATCAGAATGGGAAAGAGTACAAAACTCTTCGGTGCTTATTTTGAATTGCACAAAGTTTCAGTTGTCCATTTTGAACCTAGATCTTGGGATCTCCAGTCAGCTAGGTTGGGTTTACACAGTGACAATTCTTAAATTATAGGCTTCAAGCCCATTCCCCTCGATGACTTCTCAACTTGCTCTCGAGGTAAACCTTTAGTTAGTGGATCCGCTAGGTTTTCCTTCGACTTAACATAATCGATCGTTATTATGCCACTTGAGAGCAGTTGACGTATGATATTATGTCTCTGACGTATGTGTCGAGACTTACCATTATACATTATATTTTGGGCTCTCCCAATAGCCGATTGGCTATCACAATGTATGCTAATCGCTGGCATCGGTTTAGGCCAACTAGGAATATCATTCATGAAGTTTCTAAGTCATTCCGCTTCTTCCGTTGTTTTGTCTAATGCTATGAAATCTGATTCCATAATAGACCGGGCAATACATGTTTGCCTCGAGGATTTTCATGACACGGCTGCATTACCAAGTGTGAAAACAAATCCACTCGTAGATTTGGAATCCACCGTATCAGATATCCAGTTAGCATCGCTGTATCCATCTAGTATAACATGATATCTTTCGTAATGTAGCCCATATTTTGAAGTGTCTCTCAGATACCTCAAAACTCTTACTATGGCTTTCCAGTGGTTATGTCATGAATTACTCGTATATCTGCTAAGCCGGTTCACAACTTGAGTGATATCAGGTCGTGTGCAATTCGTGAGATACATCAGACTTTTGATGATTCTCGAATACTCTAATTGCGATACGCTTGAACTAGTATTCTTTGATAGATTAAGAGTTAGGTCTACATGGGTTCTAGCCACATTTAGGTCCCCTTTGATATATTTATCAAGTATCTTCTCAATATAATGAGTCTGAGATAATATATATCCGTCTGATGTCCTAGAAATCTTAATTCCTATGATCACATCAGCTATTCCCATATCTTTCATATCAAATCTGCTAGATAACACGTTTTTGGTAGACTGAATCATTTTATGATTACTACCAATTATCAGCATATCGTCTACATAGATACACACAATGACATATCCTTTCAGAGTTGATTTGGAATATACACACTTATCACACTCAATGGTTTTGAACCCATTTGACAATATTTCTTTGTCAAATTTCTCATGCCATTGTTTAGGTGCTTGTTTTAATCCGTACAAGGATTTTACAAGTTTGCACACCTTCTGTTCTTGTCCAGGAACACTAAACCCTTCTGGTTGTTCCATGTAAATCTCTTCATCCAATTCACCATTCAAGAAAGACGTCTTTACATCCATTTGATGTATTTCAAGACCAAATATAGCTGCTATAGCTATGAGCATTCTTATTGTTGTGATACGAGTCACTGGTGAATATGTGTCAAAGTAATCAAGGCCTTCATTTTGTCTATAACCTTTTATGACAAGTCTTGCCTTGTACTTATCTATTGATCCATTCGTTTTCATCTTCCTTTTGAGTATCCATTTGTAGCCCAGTGGCTTACAACCTGGTGGAAAATCAACCAACTCCTAAGTATTGTTCTGTAGGATTGAATCAATCTCACTGTTAATAGCCTTTTTCCAAAGAGGTGCCTCCGGAGAAGACATAGCTTATTTATAGCTTTGAGGCTCATTTTCTAACAAGTAAGTCAGAAAATTGGGACCAAACGACTTAGACGTTCTAGCTCTTTTGCTACGTCTAGGTCCGATTGTCTCAACGTTTGCGCGTTGTTATTATTCTTGGTCAACCTAATCATTGTCCTTGACAATATCATTTGTTGTTTTGAGAGACTTTGTTCTTTGTCTTTCCTTACATGGAAACGTCTCTTAAAAAAATGTCGCATTCCTTAACTCAATTATCATATTCGGATTGATGTCAGGAAGCTCATACTTGTGTACCAAGAATCGATACACACTACTGTTGCGAGCATATCCAATGAATATACAGTCAACAATTTTGGGTCCTATTCTAACGTTCTTAGGTTTAGGAACCATTACTTTGGCAAGACAACCTCACACTCTTAGGTATTTGTAGGAAGGTACGAAACCTTTCCACAACTCATATGGTGTCTTGTCCAATCTACTGTGAGGAAGTTTGTTCAAAACGTAGTTCGTGAAAAACAAGACTTCTCCCCATAAGTTCTGGGGTAAACCAGAACTTGTCAACATGGCGTTCATCATTTCCTTCAACGTTCGATTTTTGCACTCATCAATCCCGTTTTGTTAAGGAGAATAAAGAGCAATGGTTTCGTGAATAATTTCATGCACAGAACAATATTCACCGAATGGTGAAACATATTCACCACCTATATCATTCCTGATTCTTTTGATTTTCTTGCCAAGTTGATTTTCAACTTCGTTCTTATAGTGTATGAAGTTCTCAACAAGTACATATAGCATAATCTTATGCTGTCATCGATAAAAGTTACACAGTATTTTTACCACCTCTTGTTTGCACAATATTCATATCACACATGCCAGTGTGTACAAGTTCTAATGGTTCAGAACTGCTTTCAACAGAATGAAATGATGTTCTATGCATTTTTGCTTCAACACATACCTCACACTTATGTTGGCTATCAATTGCAAATTTAGGTATAAGGTCCATGTTAATTAATTTACGCATGGAATCATAATTAACATGTCCTACCTCCAATGCCATACATTTTACGACTCCATAATATAAGCAGAAGTACTAGCTTTATTAATAGCATGATTGACAATTATTACATTTAGCTTGAAAAGGCCATCAGTTAGATATCATTTTCCTACATACATATCAGTCTTAGTCATTACAAACTTATCAGAAACAAACACAAGATTAAAACCAGCCCTACTAACCCGAGACCAAGTTTTTCTGAATATTTAGAACATGCAGTACATTCTTCAATGTTAGCTCCTTTCCAGATGTAATCTTCAGAACCACTGTGCCTTGTCCAACCATCTGAGAGGTAGACGAGTTTCCCATTGTCAGATGATCGCCGCCATCGACCTTCTGATACAAGGAAAACATCTTGTTATCTACACAGATACGACGATTAGCCCCAGTGTCTACCCACCATTCTCTCGGATTCCCAACTATGTTGGCTTTGGTTACCACTGCTGATAGTTCCATCTCTGAGATCTCATCAGTCAGCTGCTTACCTTCAGTGACATGAGCCTCATTTTTCTTTTTCTTGCCCTTGTCCCGAGACTTCTTGTTTATGCAGTCCTTTGACATATGACCGCTCTTTCCACAGTTGTAGAATTTCCCCTTGAACTTCTTGTTCGAAGAATCAGCTCCATTGTTCTTTCTCTTCTTGCTACCCTTTACACACCATCAATGATATTGGCTTTAGACTCCATAGTCTTGTAGCTGGCCTTCTCGGACATCATGTTATCCTCCTCAATTCTCAATCGAACACTAAGGTCTTCAAGGCTCATCTGCTTCTTTTTGTGTTTTAGATAGCTCATGAAGTCCTTCCATGATGGAGGCAACTTTTCAATTATGGCGGCAACTTGAAATATCTCACAGAGTTTCATTCCCTCATCCAGTATTTCATGAAAGATCAACTGCAATTCACCCAACTGAGACATCACTGTCATTGAATCTACCATCTTGTAGTCCAGGAACCTATCCATGATAAATTTCTTTTGTCCGGCATCCCCGGTTTTGTATTTTTTCTCGAGAGATTCCCAGAGAATCTTCGCAGAAGTCATGCCTTGGTACACATTGTACCGGGTATTGTCAAGACCACCCAAAAGGTAGTTCTTGCATAAGGTAGTCCTTGGTCATTTCCGATTCACCCTCCACAGGACCTGGAGGATCTTTGAGAAATTTAGCAAACTGGAGAGTTGTAAGATAGAATAGCATTTTGCTCTGCCACTGTTTGAAATTTTCCCCACCAAATTTCTCTGGCTTTTCTCCATGAGAGACCGGTATTGTGATGTTTCCGCTAGCCATTTGTAACTGGAAAAACCAACATGGGTCAATTAGTCTACAAAAGATGAATTGCACAACGATCAACGAATGATCTTGTTCAAAGTATTATACTAGGTAACCACTTATTGTTCTATTGGATGGTGGTTCCAATAAACACAAGTCCTTGAATTTCAACTAAAGATTATTTAGAAAAATAAATAACGAATATTCCTAGAGGACGAGGGGGTCCGAAGTAACCACTTAAATCCCTGACCACTTAAGCTCTTATCGCCTTTTTGACAGAATATTCTTTAAAGACTTTTTCAATATGATCTCTTAGCAATTCAACCCATAATTACACTTATTCAATGGCACAAATAATATACGATATGTGTAGATATATGTGTAAGTGTCAATCAAGATTGGATGAAATTTTTTGTGCATGATTACACTTTAAATTCTCACCCAAGTATGCAACACACAATCAATTTCAACTTTATCACTATAATGTATGCTTGTGATAATTGAACAACCTAATAATAAGTTAAATCTATACTACCAAGATTAATGTGTTTCAGTATATGATTTACTAAGTTAATATTAATATGAGTTTGCAGTTTATAATAATTCCAGGACTATTTCGTTAGTGTCACGTTCATATCTACGTTCGAATGAGACTGTCCAGTGTGTGTGTGTTCGTGTTGCGTTTGACAACGCATTCGAACCAAGTGTTTCCAGAGATTTTATGTTCAAGTAGTGTTTGATAACGTGTTCGAACGAAATGATTCTAGAGAGTTCACATTCGTATAACGTTTTTAAACACGTTCGAACGGAATGATTCGAGAGAGTTTGCGTTGGAGTTGCGTTTAGGACACGTTCTTAGGTAAAAGGCTCGTTCGAGTGATGTTTGAAGATGCGTTCGAATGTTTTTACGAAATTTCAGATTTAAGCCTTTACGTTCGCTGGGCGTTCAAACGCCCTACGAGTTTTTTTCATGCACAGACTATTATCTCCAGAAATTTTCTTAACTACTCATTGCAATTTAATATTTAACAACACTGGTAATAAGTTCTTATGATTGTGGTTCAAGTAGTGTCATTAAACAATAAAACAACATGCTACAAGCAATTCAACCAGAAAATACCAATTAAACTATCAAAAATCCTAAAACCTAAAACATGAAAACTGTAGATAAAAACCTGAAAAATGAAACGGTGAATCCAAGTCGAGATCTCTCTGTCATTAAGAACTTATTAGCCTCCGTCATAGGTGCTTCACGGATTCGAATTGGTCAATGTTCTCCCATAATAACTTGGATGTTTCTTGTTCAAGAAGCACTCATTAACAAGTGTTTGAACATGGAAATTGGTGGAACTCTCTCTCAAAAACAAAGGAAAATTATGACTCTTAAATTCAAATTTGTTGTTATTCATGTTATGGATATGATAACTCTTTTATAAGGCATGAATGGGTGCCAAAAGGCACCCTTGTGTGAGATTCAACCCTCCTAAGGATTGCGACCTTCCCATTTACTCCTAGTATCCAAAAGACAAAAACACACACCCTTTAATGAATAATACAAGAATTTCCAACATAAGTCGCTTAGAATCCGTTTATTAAAGGGATCATAAAATGATTGAATAAAGATCCATCTGATTAAGATTCATTTATCATTTGTTAAACTAAAATATTATTAACCATAATATTTAATAAACTTTTGAAATTATAAGGTTTAGCATGTAATTTTATACATATTGTTATAAATTAATAGACATATGATTACGCCCAAAAATAACTTGCGGTTATTGTAGATAAGCTGGGGTGTCGATTCTTCAGAGAGATAGTTACAAGAACTAATTTACTCAAACAAAAACATTAACAATAACTTAAATAAATAAAACGATAGAATTGGTAATTAAAGTAAAGATATACAAAATAATAAAAAGATAATGAAAGATAACGGCAGAGAAAAACAGAAAAGCGTCGGGAATCCTCTTGCATCAAACTCTTATATTCAGTTATAATTCCTATTACAACTCAATGAGGGTTTCACATCCCAAACCAACAACCGGAAGATATTCAAATTCTACACAGATTCAAATTCTAAGGTAATTAATGATTATTTTCTCTATGTTAATAGCACACAAAAGTCATCGTTACGAGTTATCTAACGTCGACAATATACCCTCAGGCAATACTGCAGTAGAAGACCAACACGCGAAACAACTTTACCAGTCACAATTAAATTCGCAACCACACATAGAAGAAGCATAACTGGTGTTAAGGAATATGAAATCAATATCTAAAATAGAATTCCTATACCATTAGGATTTATGGTTTTTATTATATTTCCCTATTAGATGCATATTTCCTATAGTCATTATTATTGCTCATTATATATCCTTTATTTTTTATTTTGGTTTTCTATGTAGCCTATAAAGGGCCCCTACCATTGTAAATTCATATAGAGTGAATTCAATACTTTCTTTCATTATCTAACATGGTATCAGACACCAGGTTCTGACTTTTCTAATTTCACTCTCTCTGATTCTCATCGGCGCGTGGGGGATCACGGCTATCATAATTGCGTGACCCTCACGTGCCCCCCGTTGCCAACCACCACATTGCTTTTCCCATGCGCCACCCCTTCACAAGTTTGCTCTAGGTCTTCTCCTTTCAGGTTTTAACTCTCTTTAAGATTTTGATTTCTCTCCCTTTTCGGGCTTCGGCACTTTTTCGGGATTTCACTCTCTCTCTGACTTCGGCACTTTCGGGCTTCGGCTCTCTTTCGGGATTTCGCTCCCTCACTGGCTTCTCCTCTCTTTCGAGATTTTTCTCCTTTTTTCAGCTTCAGCTTTATTTCGGGATTTCGCTCCCTTTTTCGGCTTTGGCTTTATTTCGGGATTTCGCTCCCTTTCAGGCTTCAGCTCTTTTTCGGGATTTCGCTCCCTTTTCAGCTTCGGCTTTATTTTTGGATTTCGTCCCTCTTGGGCTTCGGCTCTCTTTCGGGATTTCGCTCCCTTTTCGGCTTCGGCACTCTCGGGCTTCGGCTCTTTTCGGGATTTCGCTCCCTTTTCGGCTTCGGCATCCTCTGGGCTTCGGCTCCTCCTTCAGGCTTCGTAGGTTAAAGCTCTCCGGTTTCGGCATCCTCTTGGGCTTCGACCCCCCCTTTCAGGCTTCGTAGGTTAAAGCTCATCCATTATCTCAAGGTTTCCAGCCAACAAGTTTCAAGATTTCCAAGTTTCAGAACTCCGCTCTCCGATTTCAAGATGCAACCTCAAGCTTACTCCTTCGTTACCAGCTTGAGTTTGAGGGGGGTGTTAAGGAATATGGAATCAATATCTAAAATAGAATTCCTATTACCATTAGGATTTATGGTTTTTATTATATTTCCCTATTAGATGCATATTTCCAATAGTCATTATTATTGCTCATTACTATATGATTCATTTTCTATTTTGGTTTTCTATGTAGCCTATATAAAGGGCCCCTACCATTGTAAATTCATATAGAGTGAATTCAAGACTTTCTTTCATTATCTAACAACTGGATCTATATGGGATTTAACAAAACATAATTTCTGGATTAATAAATCGAATGATGATAAAAAATAATAAACATCAATCTTATTAAACGATTAAAAGGTACTCGTAGGAATTAAAAACATAGATAATAAAAATCAAACACAAGAGTTCATCCCTACCTTTGCTAAGGAGATTAGTTCTTCATAAAAGAAATAGCCTGGGATTGGAGAGGAATATTTTTCTGAATAATCACGGCTCCGTGTCCCGGCCTCGCGCTCATATTTCTTCTCTGAACTCTCGGCTCTCTCTTGGCGGCTTCTGAATATTTTTGCTGTTTTATGCGGAGCTCTCGGCCTCTGCGGGTTTAGTTCTTTTTTGTTTCTCGGCAGCAGCTCTTAATTTAGTATTATGCGTAGGCTGCCTTCTTAATAAAACACGCTGAAGCCCTTATTTATATTACACCAGCCGCCTTCAATAATACAAGCTGAAGAAACCCTAATATTCACGCTGCATGGGTTTTAATTCATGCACAGCCCACTTCTTTTCTCTTCTTTGTTTTCTTATTTTGTGCGCTGACTCTCCTCTTTTTCTCTTTATTTGTTTTATTTTTTTCTGAATTTTCACGCGCACAGGCTGCTCTCTCTCACACAATATATGCGCTGGCTCTACTTCATGTTGAAGCCCTTGTTTCCACGTCACCTCTTTGTTAACGCACACAGCCTTTTGTTCCTTTTTTTTTGTTTATTTATTTCTTTCTACTGAAGCTTCATGCAGCTTTTGCAAAATATTATGGAAATTGGCAGCTTGGCCCACACAAACTTCTCTTTAACTTTTTGAAGTCAACAATTGCGGCTAGTGAGATTTGTATCTCCAATTTGCCCACGTTTGTCTTCTATTTCTTGTCAACGATTGTTTATTTTGTAAACAAAAATGCTACACTTACATACAATCTTACTAACAAAAACTACACTCCTCTCACTGTAGCAATCACTGTAGCTACAGTGAGAGGGGTGTAGATTTTGTTAGTAAGATTGTATGTATGTATATCATTGCTCTTTGTAAACTCAAACATCAAGCTAGGGCCCCACGTTGCAAGCTTCTTTGATTTGGTCAACCATCATGTTTCCTTCTCGTCTTTTTTCTTTTCTAATTCCTACAAATAGGAAAATTACTTAAATTAACTTAAATAATAATTAATTTCTAAATTAATAAATGATAAATATTATATAATAAAATATAAAATATATAACTAAATGCTTAACAATAAACCCGAATAAGTGATGTTTTAAAGTACATTTTCATGCACTTATCAACATATTATATAATCTAAAAAATATATGTTATTTAGGTATATTAAATATAAAATTGTATGCTTCAAAAAAATTCAAAAATTGTATTATTAGTTTATTACTTCCAAACTGTTAGTCAAACACCATATGAGTTATGGTCTGGGAAACGTCTGGTCTTAGTTATCTAAGAGTTTGGGGATGTGACGCTGATGAGTGATATTTATATAACTATTTCCCACTCATTTACCCAATATTTTGTATAGTTTCTTGAGTTTTGTGAATATTTTGATGTGTTTTGTGTTATTTTGTAGATAAATAAAGTTTCAGGACATTCTGGAGGTGATTTGGGCCAAAACAGTGAAAATTGGACGAAAATGGCATTTTTGTAAATTCCCGCGTCGCGACGCCAAGACCTTTAGCGTCGCGACGCCTAACATGAACCGAACAGTGCTAACGTGCGCCGGGTCCACAAATCAGAATCTGAGAAAAGTTTGACTTTGCTAAAATGCGCCGTGACATGTGTCACCATCACAGCTGATCTGCTAACATGTGCCGTGCCACGTGTCAGCATCCTACGGTGCCGACAGTCATCATCGCCACGTGTGCCACGTGGCATCCTACGTGTCTCCATGTCATCAGCCACGTCAGCAAGTCAACATTGCCACGTGTCGTGCCACATCATCATCAGCCAATCAGGAAGTGCCACGTGTCGCAATCCTACGGTGCCGACAGTTTCTTTCCCACGTGTCGCCACATCACCGCCACGTCAGCATCAATCATTGAGTATCTAATCCTTATCTGACACGTGGCGGATAAGAATCTCATCGACCAATCAGAAGCCGCCACGTGTCACAATAATTGAAGCCCAACCACCTCGCCTCGTGTCACCTTATCAGCTTATCCAGAATCTTCAAACAGATGAACCAGAGCTTGCCACGTCGACAAAATATGGCGTAGCAACGCCCGAGGCCTTGGCGTCGCGACGCTGGAAGCCTACCGAGGCCTATAAATTCAGCTCGAGATTTCAGAATTGAATGTACCACACTCTCTCTATATTCTATCTAAAGAGAAAGTTTCTCTCTCTAGATTCTTTAGATTTTAGTTTTTTTTTTAATTGTTTTTTTAGTTTTTGTAAATAATTTTAATTACGTTTTGTTATAATAGTAATTTAATTTTTACTTTTTACTTTTTACAGTTTTTACTATTTATCATGAGGAGGTAACTTCCTCAGCTATGGTAAAAGATAATTCTTTTACTATTACTATTTAGATTAATCTCCCTTAAAAAAATATTCACTATTTAAAATATTGACTTAAAAAGGATACCGCCAGATTGGTCGGTTGTTAATTCATTTTAATCTGGTTTAAACCTGACTAATAAAGGATACCGCCAGATTGGTCGGTTGGTAATATTATCACAAGTTTATATATTATTTTATGGGAGATATCTAAAATAGTAAATAGTAAAAGTAATTCCTTTTACCTTAGCATTTTATTTTATTTTATTTTACTTTTCAGTATTTTTACTTTATGTCTTTTACTTTTCAGTATTTTTATTTTATGTCTTTTACTTTTAAGTTTTTACTAGCCCTAGTTATGTGTTAGTTATCTGGGGTTGTGATGAATTCTAATATCACCGGTTTATAAGGGGTTATTTTATAGTTTGGGTAATTAAAGGTTTATTTATTAAGTCTTTAGCTTAATGCTTCTTGTTGTCTGATCACCAATAAGATTGATGTGGTAAATCTAAAATGAACTAGACATAGGGATTTTAGGTTTTAGCCTTAGACTTAATAGCTCATGATGTTCCTTGAGGATAGATAACCCTTTAATATATTTCCTTACTGGATAAGAATATACCTGTCGAGCGGGGGTAACCATAATTGGAACTTAAACTTAATGAATCCAGATAATTTGGTTAACATAGACATATGGTGCAATTGGGTTAAACTGGGTATTTGCGTCTGACCATCGACAGAAGCTTTTGTATAATTTAGTGTTCCAGGTTAGTAAATTGATTTATTACACAAACATAAAATAATCACTTCATCTTTTAAAAGATATTAGAAGGATTCACAACCATAGATCTTTGTGTCTTTTGTTATTTTCCTTAGTATTTTCTTTTCTCTTTTTATTTATTTATTTATTTTGTAAAACCACTTTCAACCAATCAAACAATCATTCTCTTCACCCTCAATTAGATATTTGTAAATAAATAGATTCAATAATTAATTACAACAGTAGGAATTAAGTCCTCGTGAGATCGATATTTTTATACTACTTGAACGATACGTGCGCTTGCGTTATACGTGTGTGTTTACGCCGGTCAAGTTTTTGGCACCGTTTCCGGGGACTTATATTTCTTGAGTTGTTAATTTTAAAGCCATCTAATTTACTTGTATCTAATTTTCTTTTATCTGTAATTTTTATCTTTTTCTTTTGTTTTCAGGTGATTGAGAAATGGAACACTACTGTGAGATTGAGAGATTAGGAACCTTACAAGAAGATACACCCCACATCTGGGAACAACAGTCTGATTTTCTGAGCCTGTTGTCCAGCCCAACAATTATCAATGGATGCCAGAACCAAGCAATACCACATTTGCTCAACAGAACGCAATGAGGAGATGTGACATATGTAATGGTAACCACCCTAGAGATTATTGTGAATACAACTACCATCCAGGGTGGCAGAGCTATCAAAATCCTTCATGGTATGAAAAACCATCATATTTTCCATCTTATCCACCACCCACCTACAATGATCTTCATCAACAATCAGAACAATCAGAAAAAGATCAGATGATTGACATGCTCAAAGATGTGTTCAAGAAACGAGAAGAAAAGATGGATACAATGCTTGAAACATTCCAGAATCAACTCGAAAGTATTTAGAGACAATCAGAATCCATTCAAATGATAACAGATCAAATGAGACAATTCACATAAAACCAGAACTACATACCTCAAGAACCAGTTTCGGATGACACTGATGAAGCCTTCGAGTATTAATCATTTCACAATGACACTTCAACAGAGGAGGAGACTGAGCAATATCAACAACCAGAGGTATCAGTTCAGGAGCCCGAACCAGCAAAGTCTCAATTTGACTTTTATTATTCAGATTCTGACGAGGATGAAGCTGATCTATTTGTACCAACTGCACCAACAACGGAGGATCAAACTTTCAATCCTCAAAATGAAGATCTTGGAGCATGCTTTACCATGATGTTTGAAGAAGATCTATTTGAACCATCCATTCCAGTCGTATCAGAGGATGAAAACCTAATGTCAAGAAACATTTTGCATCCTCAGGTTGACAATTTTGAAGCATGTATTCACCGATAACAGATAAAGAGCTGCTGAATACAAAATTTACAATACATCTGTGAAGAAAATGTGGAACAAGAAGCAGGGAAAAAATGGAGGAGCAACTATTAGAGCAAATTGAAAATCCATAGCATTCAGGAGAAACATCACTGTTTTGGGGAGTACAAATCAAAGATATCACCCAGAAGCTTGACAGAATGGAACTTCCATTCCAAGTCAAGCACCATATAAGACCTCCTGATTTTCTTTCTTTCTTTGCAGGAATCACTGGAGCAACAAGGAGCAAAAAGGTGGCACGAGCACTGAATGAGATAAAACTCTTTTTGCCACTTTACCGTTGGAAGAGACCCTTCAAAAGCAACGCTCACGGGATTGTCTTTAATCAGAGATCCAAAACGACATTGAAACCTCATTGACATATGGATTTCAGTCACGTCTGGCTGAAGACGAAAAATTTAGCGCTAGCAGGGAGGCAACCCATGCAATTTGTAATATTTGTTTTCATATTTTGTGTGAACTTTTTAATTTTGTGTGTTATTTTTATAGGGAAAGGCACAAACGAAGCATTTTAAGACAGAAGGAATGTGTTTGGCAATCAAAGAAGAGAAACAATTCATTAGCGATGGCTGAGTAAGGAATGAAATCTTGAGACACATCCTAATGAATTTATACTAAGCTGCAGTGGCGTATTGCGTACACAATTCCGTTGCCTTAATTATTGCTTTGATTTGCTTTTCAGTTGTAATTATCTTTATTTTCGTAGACAGGATCCAGACTTTTTGACCTTTCACGATTTCTTTTGTTGTTTAGCTAACAATCGTCCTTTGGAAGATATTAGTGCTATTATTACTCACCCTTTTTCAGGTACTATAAATTCAGCCTGTCATTGCACTTTTTAAGGCATCCTGATTTGAAAAAGAAATACATAAAAAATGGAAGCCACTTCAAGAAGACGAGTTGAAAACATCTGTGTGTTTTGCGGTAGTAGTGTTGGAGTTAAGCCGCAATACGTAGAAGCAGCACAAGAATTGGGTCGAGTCTTAGCTGCAAGGAATATGCACTTAATATATGGCGGAGGCAATCTCGGACTTATGAGAATCGTTTCAAAGGCTGTACAGGAGGGAGGCAGTCATGTTTTGGGAATCATCCCAAAACCCTTGGCAGAGGCAAATCTTATTGGATCATCAAACGGAGAGGAACTGATTGTGCCAGGTATGTCTGAACGACTGGTAGAAATGATTAACCGTGCTGATGCTTTTATCGCTTTGCCAGGTGGCTTGGGTACACTGGAGGAAATTTTTATAGTTCTATCTTGGGCGAACCTGAACATACACCAGAAACCGCTTGGACTGCTTAACGTTGATGGATTTTATGATTTTCTTTGTGTATTTCTTGATGATGCTCGGAGAAATGGGTTCGTGTAAAACCTATGAAAGAACTCCTCTTCACTGCCAGAACTGCTCCAGATCTAATAGACCAACTCATAGCCTATGAACCACAAGTTGATCCTATCCTTTCAAAGATAAATTGGTTCGAGGACGATCGGGGTAAGAGGCGTCAGATTAATCTGGATCTTAACCTTTAATTTCCTGTAGATTTTCAGCTAACCAGGTACGCCATTCTTAACTCTCCTTTTATTGTTTAAGACATTGGGGACAATGTCTCATTTAGGTTTGGGGGAGGAAATTAGTTGATCAGTACCTTGCTTTTAGTTTGTGTGATGTTTTTATTTTTAGTCCAAAATTTTTCGAAAAATACAAAAAAAAAATTGAAAAATTTTCAAAATTTTCAAAAATTACAAAAATATTTTGTGTTTTTAATTTGACTAAAAAGGTGAAATTGGTAAGAGATAGCTGAGTAAGGAGTTTCCACTCCTGAGACGTATCTCAAACCTATTTCGAAACAAGTTAATTTTTGTTTATTTCATTTTGAATTATTTAATTTGTGAATTCTCCTTAAAACAGACTAAAAGGAATCTTCATATGCTCAGTTGACATATATTATCAACATATATAGTAACATATGGACATGAGCTAAAATTGAAAAGTTGTAATATTCAGTTCTCTAGTTAATTAGAGGAAACATCTCAAAAAACAATGGAGTAAAAAAAAAAAACGTCTGAGATCCGAGTTATTAAGTCTGTAATGGTGTTTTAACACCTAGTGCCCTAAAGCCAACTGGTTTGGGAGTCACTGGCCCAAAGCTCGTTACATGGATCAAAGATGCTGCAAAAATATATATATCTGAAGTCTGAGTAATTAAGTCCGTAGGGGTGTCTTAACACCTGGTGCCCTAAAGCCAACTGGTTTGGGAGCCACCGACCCAACACTCGTTACATAGATGGAAGATATTGTATATAAATAAAAAAAAATCAAAGAAAAATCAAAAAAATGAGAAAAATTATTCCATTGCTATAAAAAGGTGTGAAATCTGATAGAACTTTAGGACAAAAATATTACTCTCTTATCAACTGCACTTATGACTGTTGTGGGCAAAAATGAGTTGATTAATAGTTTGTTGGCTGTGTATATAGAGAATGGTAAATATAATCGGAGAATTTACTTATTCGGTAATTTAGAAAGAAACAAAACAACTAATAACTTGGAGTAGAAATTTCACCTGATTAGTCACTAACTTCTTTATTCTCTTTTCGCTTGTCTTTTTTCTTTTGTGTGCATTAGTTTTACTACCTTTTTACTTTTGTAAAATGTTTGTGGGTATCATTGCTGTAAACCCTCAGGAGACTACAACTCGTCCACTAGGGACACATAGGGGTTTAAAGGCTTGTTGCATACGCTAAATGCAACCGTGATCCCTACGAAAGTGGCTTAGTTAATTTATTTATGTTATTTTATGTTTTGCTCGAGGACTAGCAAAATGTTAGGTTTGGGGGTGTGATGAGTGGTATTTATATCACTATTTCCCACTCATTTAACCTAATATTTTGTATAGTTTCTTGAGTTTTGTGAATATTTTGATGTGTTTTGTGTTATTTTGTAGATAAATAAAGTTTCAGGACATTCTGGAGGTGATTTGGGCCAAAACAGTGAAAATTGGACGAAAATGGCATTTTTGTAAATTCCTGCGTCGCGACGCCAAGACCTTCAGCGTCGCGACGCCTAACATGCGCCGAACAGGGCTAACGTGCGCCGGGTCCACAAATCAGAATCTGAGAAAAGTTTGACTTTGCTAAAATGCGCCGTGACATGTGTCACCATCACAGCCGATCTGCTAACATGCGCCGTGCCACGTGTCAGCATCATACGGTGCCGACAGTCATCATCGCCACATGTGCCACGTGGCATCCTACGTGTCTCCATGTCATCAGCCACGTCAGCAAGTCAACAAGTCAATATTGCCACGTGTCGTGCCACATCATCATCAGCCAATCAGGAAGTGCCACGTGTCGCAATCCTACGGTGCCGACAATCTCTTTCCCACGTGTCGCCACGTCACCGCCACGTCACCGCCACGTCACCACCACATCAGCATCAATAATTGAGTATCTAATCCTTATCTGACACGTGGCGGATAAGAATCTCATCGTCCAATCAGAAGCCGCCACGTGTCAAAATAATTGAAGCCCAACCACCTCGCCACGTGTCATCTTATCAGCTTATCCAGAATCTTCAAACAGATGAACCAGAGCTTGCCACGTCGAAAAAATCTGGCGTAGCGACGCCCGAGGCCTTGGCGTCGTGACGCTGGAAGCCTACCGAGGCCTATAAATTGAGCTCGAGATTTCAGAATTGAATGTACCACTCTCTCTCTTATATTCTATCTAAAGAGAGAGTTTCTCTCTCTAGATTCTTTAGATTTTAGTTTTTTTATTATTTGTTTTTTTAGTTTTTGTAAATAATTTTAATTACATTTTGTTATAATAGTAATTTAATTTTTACTTTTTACAGTTTTTACTATTTACCATGATGAGGTAACTTCCCCAGCTAGGGTGAAAGGTAATTCTTTTACTATTACTATTTAGATTAATCTCCCTTAAAAATAATATATTCATTATTTAAAATATTGACTTAAAAATAATACCGCCAGATTGGTCGGTTGGTAATTCATTTTAATCTGGTTTAAA
Organism: Zanthoxylum bungeanum; assembly: GCA_019454045.1. NCBI lineage: Eukaryota > Viridiplantae > Streptophyta > Magnoliopsida > Sapindales > Rutaceae > Zanthoxylum > Zanthoxylum bungeanum. Next base: position 399,606 of record SKCR01026372.1, on the reverse strand, counting down.
CCTGACTAATAAGGGATACCGCCAGATTGGTCGGTTGGTAATATTATCACAAGTTTATATATTATTTTATGGGAGATATCTAAAATAGTAAATAGTAAAAGTAATTCCTTTTACCTTAGCATTTTATTTTATTTTATTTTACTTTTCAGTACTTTTACTTTATGTCTTTTACTTTTCAGTATTTTTATTTTATGTCTTTTACTTTTAAGTTTTTACTAGCCCTAGTTATGTGTTAGTTATCTGGGGTTGTGATGAATTCTAATATCACCGGTTTATAAGGGGTTATTTTATAGTTTGGGTAATTTAAAGGTTTATTTATTAAGTCTTTAGCTTAATGCTTCTTGTTGTCTGATCACCAATAATATTGATGGGGTAAATCTAAAATGAACTAGACATAGGTATTTTAGGTTTTAGCCTTAGACTTAATAGCTCATGATCTTCATTGAGGATAGATAACCCTTTAATAGATTTCCTTACAGGATAGGAATATACCTGTCGAGCGGGGGTAACAATAATTGGAACTTAAACTTAATGAATCAAGATAATTTGGTTGACATAGACATATGGTTCAATTGGGTTAAACTGGGTATTTGCGTCTGACCATCGACAGAGGCTTTTGCATAATTTAGTGTTCCAGGTTAGTAAACTGATTTATTACACAAACATAAAATAATCACTTCATCTTTTAAAAGATATCTTTCCTTCTCATTTGGGGTATTTGCCTAGGCTAGCACCAAGGGCAAAATACCCGTGCACTCAAGGCGTAGTCTTGCCATTGAGTTTTGGCTTTTGTGTGTGCATCTTTGGAGGCCACACACTTGGGTGGCTCTTTGGAACATAGAAGAGCTTGCTGAGTTCGAGAAAAGCTTGTAGATTTGAGGGAGGACTGGAGGAGTCTTCGGTTCAAGTAAGTCATTTTTATTTCTTTATTTTAATTAGAGTTCTTATGATAGTTAGCATGTTTAGGTTTATGTTCTTTTCATGTTTTATGAGTTTTTATTCTTAGAATATATAGTAACATGCTTAGGCTTGTAGAATAATAAAAAACAAATGGGTCTTGGGCAAAGGGATGGCGACATCGAAATTTTGATTTTCCGCTGTGCACTCGCGACCGCTTCCCAGCATGATACCACTTGTAAGGAACCTAAGACATCACTTATCTCCATATTGGTATAATATTATCCACTTTGGGCCTAAGCTCTAATGTATTTGCTTTTGGGCTATACCTAAAAGGCCTCATACCAATGAAGATATTGTCCATACTTATAAACCTATGATCCTCCCCACTTCTAGCCAATGTGGGATTTTGTTTGCACACCCAACAGGAACTTGGTTTAGTAGTAATGTTGCAGTTTTTAAAGGAAGACCCCAAAATGAAAGAGGTAGATCCGTGCCTGACATCTTTGACCGAACCATATCTAATAATGTCCGATTTCTCCTTTCGAAGACCCCATTATGCTGTGGAGTTCCCGAAGGAGTCCACTGGGAAACAATGCCATTTTCTCTCAAGTAACCTTGAAATTCGTTGCTTAAGTATTCACCACTGTTAGGGATATGCTCTATACCCAACTTGTGGATGGGCTATATGTACATGTATTTGTAATATTTTTGATTAATTAATAAAATGGCAATATTTATTAAACGTGTCTTACATTATATGAATCATCAAACACTGTAATAAAGCACCCGGAGTAATAAGATGATGACATCCACACCTTATGAGAATCATTACTCTCAAACGTTCCTAGTCATATTTTTGTGAATAATCTGGGCGTTCACAAAGCGGAAAAACTAGATGATGATATGATCCGCCCTTAAGTGGGGTAGCCGATCTCATAGGCTACTAGCGGAGATCCGTCTGCTTGGTGTATCACATGGATGCATGAGTTGCTCGTGTCTATCGAACTGACAGCCAAAAGTTCTCATATTGAGTGTTTATCCTATGTGTCTGTGAGAACTTTCATGTATCGACTGTATGACTAGTCCTTAGACTTGAGGTCTTTACAATCTTATGTGTGGATCATATAACTTTGACATTCTCTTTCCCCGGTTCAAAAGATCCGGTCATAAGAGTATGATTGGGTCATTTGTTGAAACACATGAAGTTTGTAAAGATACAACAGAGAATCGCCACTCTCTCGGATAACATTTGCTTATAAGAGTAGTATTCCAATTTATGGGTTGATGTGTGTGATCAGTGCTTGAGACTGTGGCCGTAGCGGAAGAATCATGTGAGATTCTTGGGTTAGCACGATTCATGACACCATCAACATTATACCTTTGACTGTATGGGTAGACACTTTCCGTAACCTAGGTCAAACGGTGGGGATACAGTGAGGCGAGGGACCGTATCATATGTAAATCGCATACATAATGGGTATATATCTTTCCTTCTCATTTGGGGGCCTTGGCATGTTGCTAGATGTCAACTTTGGTCATTGAAATCGAACGACTATCTAATCGGAGGATAATTTATTTTCGATTAATTATCATGATTCATTTCATGTCCAACTTGAGGGGTACCCAAAAGGTCACACACAACAAAGTCGAAATCAATGGTTAACAGTACACATTATAAATTTAACATCATATCTGATTGCTGTAGGAATTGTTCATAAATGGTTTAATGTGTTTAATTATTGAACAAATCATTTATGTCGTTCCATAGTGGCTTAAGGATTAGTGAATGACGATAGAGACACTTTGGGAATTGGAATTAAAAAAAACGTAAATAGTAACATGAATAGTAAATTTTTATTTGTTTTGAATTCCAATTCGGCCCAAACTCTTATTAGGGTTTTATAATCTTATTAAACCACTAAATAAAGATCCAATGGCTAAGATTAAATTAACATTTATCCCAAATCGGATTCTTAATTAACTTTGTTGTCTTTGGAGCACTTATATAAACCCAAAGAATTCTTTACAAATTCTTGACACCAAAACCTTTCATATCTTGGGTTTATATAAGTGACCAACTCTAAAGTTAAAAGTAAGCCATTGATTTTTAGGATCCTTAAGTCTAATTGACTAGAGGAATCTCGAGTTAAAAGTTTTGAAGTATTTTCCTAGGCTAGGACCAAGGGCAAAATACCCGTGCACTCAAGGCGTAGTCTTGCCATTGAGTTTTGGCTTTGGTGTGTGCATCTTTGGAGGCCACACACTTGGGTGGCTCTTTGGAACGTGGAAGAGTTTGCTGAGTTCGAGAAAAGCTTGTAGATTGGAGGGAGGACTGGAGGAGTCTTCGTTCAAGTAAGTCTTTTTTCTTTCTTTATTTTAATTAGAGTTCTTATGATAGTTAGCATGTTTAGGTTTATGTTCTTTGCATGTTTTATGAGATTTTATGCTTAGAATACATAGTAACATGTCTAGGCTTGTAGAATAATCAAAACAAATGGGACTTGGGCAAAAGGGATAGCGGCATCGAAATTTTGATTTTCGGCTGCGCACTCGCGGCCGCTTCCCAACTGTGGTATCAGCACCCTGTTTTTGTTTTGATTAGTTATCACTCATTTGACCTCGAAATTGGGTGTGTAATAGCTCGTTGGAAAGCTAACACCCTGAACCTAATTTTAGGCACACGTTTTGCATGATTTGGTTAAGATTTGAATTGTGAAATTGCATTTAAAGTTCACGCATCTGCAGAAAAATGTGAATAGTAAATTTATTTGATGCCGGTATTGTTTTGATTAGTTCTCTCTCATTTGAACTCGAAATTGGGTCTGTAAAAGCTCGTTGGAAATATAACACCCAGAACTTAATTTTAGGCACAAGTTTTGCATGATTTGGTTAAGATTTGAATTGTGAAATTGCACTTAAAGTTCACGCATCTGCAGAAAAATGTGAATAGTAAATTTATTTGAATAAAATAAAATAAAATACAATATCATAATTAAATATTAATCAAAGTTATTTAATTCCTAAAATAATTCTAACATATTAAAACTCATATACTTGATGATCCTATGAATGTTTAGAATTGGCATGATTATTTTAGGGTGCAAGCATTTATAGACTTTCTAAGAAATAGAGAGTGTATTGCTTATCCCTTAGCTAAGTAATTATTGCGTGATGAACTAAGAGATTTATTAACTTTAAGGCTAATAATATAAATCATTATTTTATAATAAAAGACATTATAAAAGATACAAGTGGGTTGGGACCAAGGGGTTAAGCTGTGAAGACATATAGATAATCATTTACTCAAAGCTTACCTTAAAGCATATTTAAAGTGTTGGACTAATTTGGAGGATCTATTGTTTATTCCTGTCACCAAGGCGATAAGAGCCTAAGAGGTAAGGGTATTTAAGAGAGTTCCGCCACCCTCCCTCTGGGGAATTTTCATTAGAGGAATCCATTTGACAGTTATTCACTTAAACTTGCTAAAATCCTCAATAATAATTTAAGTATAAAATTTGCCTCCCATTGTAAAGTATAGACCCAAAGGGCTTAAACCGTATTGGCAGGACTAGGCTTTACCAGACTGACCAATACCAATTTGTCCCTAAATCGTACTATTGATAATGGTTTGACTTTTCTGAGTCATAAGACGCAGTGACCCTTAGGCGTGGTCTTATAACTTAGTGGCAAAGATTGGGTTTCCACAAGGACTAGCATAAGCTATGGCATGTTTGATTGCCCAACCCAATGATCAAGGAATTATGATTTATATCATAAATTGGTTGGGAACCTACTTAATTATCGTATTTTATAACGACCGGCTCTAGTCAGAGTTATGAAATGATGATAATAGGATCCTTGCCCACAAGAAATCCATCATATTGGGGTTGATGCGATTTGCTTAAAATTTTAAAACAATTGAGTGGGAGCAACTTCATAATATTAAAAGCCAATGTTATTATGAAACATTAATGAAAAACATATTCCTAATTTTAACATTCTCTATTAACAGGTGGGTTAAAAATATTTCACAAATATTCAAATGGCAAAAATAGTATCACTTTGTTCCATCCTTGATGAGCATAAGCTCAAATGGGACAACTACAATGACTGGTTTAGAAAACTTAAAATTATCTTACGACAAGAAAAGATTTTCTATGTTCTTGAAAGACCATTTCCCATTGAACCCGCAGAAGATGCTGACCAAGATACATTTGATGCTTGATAGGAACACATCGATGATGGTGAGCAAGCTGTTTGCATAATGCTTGGCTCTATGTCGGATGAACTTCAAAAGCTCACGAAGATATGGATTCTCAAACCAACATCTTTTAATTGAAGGAGATGTATGCAACTTCCGTTCATACCGTGAGATTCCAAGTGTCATGTGCCTTATTCCAAACAAAGTATAAGGAAGGATCTGTTAGTGGACATGTGCTTAAGATGATTGGCCATATTGAAAAATTGGCCAACCTCGGGTTCATCATGGATCATGAGATAGGTCACGATCTAATTCTTCAGTCCTTACCAAAAGACTTCTCTAACTTTATTATGTAGTTTCATCTGTCTAATAAAGAAGCTACTTTAGTATAATTGAGCAAGAAAAGAAGGACTTGAAACCGGAGCTTAAAACCTCTGTCATGCTTACGAGTACAGACCTGAAGCCACGAGGCCCAAAGAAAAATAAGGGCAAGGCCAAAGCTCCAGATCACCTAAAGCCCATTGGTAAGGTGGAGAAGAAAAAAGGAAAGGTGAAATGTTTCTTTTGTGGAAATAATTATCATTGGTAGAAAGACTGCAGATCCTTGAAAGCCAAAGAAGCTAGGGAAGGCCAAGAGGCAAAGAAGCCCAATGCTTCAGGTATGTTGTATATGATTGAACTATATTCTCAAACTTTGAACCTTCTACTTGGGTGCTTGACACCGGTTGTGGGACTCAGTTGTGTAACAATGTGCAGAGCCTGAGAAACAGTAGGAGACTGACTTACGCATGGGTAATGGAGCAAAACTGGATGCATTGTGCATGAGGACTTATTCATTAGTTTTGCCGAATGGTTTAGTTTTAGACTTAAAAGATTGTGTTTGTGTAACTTCTCTAGTAAAAAACATCATTTCAATTTCTTCTTTATGTAATGAAGGTTTTTCATGCCTAATATGTTATAATGAATGTTCTATTTATTTCAATGAAATAAAATATGGAGATGGTATTTTGAATAACGGTATCTATGTCTTACAAACTAACAAAGAATGTTCAATCTCTAATATATACAATTTTAACTTGAATAATCTCAATGAAACACTTCTATGGCACAGTCACTTAGGCCATATCAATGAAACAAGATTAACTAAGCTACATAAGGATGGGTATTTCAGACCCTTCAAATATGAACCTTATGGAACTTGGGAGTCTTGTTTACTTGGTAAAATGACCAAATTACCCTTTAAAGGTAAATGACAGCGTGCAGCGGAGACATTAGAACTCATACACTCTAATATATGCAGACTAATGTCAGTTACCGCTAGAGGTGGATTCTCCTACTTCATTACCTTTATCGATGATCACTCGCGATATGAGTATATGTACCTTATGCAGTATAAATCTGAAGCCTTTGAGAAATTCAAAGACTTCAAAGATGAAGTAGAAAACCAGCTTAATAAAAGTATTAAGTCATTAAGGGTGTGTGTGACCTTTTGGGTTCCCCTTAAGTTGGACATGAAATGAATCATGATGATTTAATCGAACATAAATTATCCTCCGATCAAATGGTCGTTCGATTTCAATGACCAAGGTTGATATCTAGTAACATGCCAAGGCCCCCAAATGAGAATGAATGATATATACCCATTCTGTATGCGATTTACATATGATACGAAAAGTTTCTACCCATACAGTCAAAGGTATAATGTTGATGGTGTCATGAATCATACTAACCCAAGAATCTCACAGGATTCTTCCACTGTGGCCACAGTCTCAATCACTGATCACACACATCAACCCGCGAATTGGAATACTACTCTTATAAGCAAATATTATCCGAGAGAGTGGCGATTCTCTGTTGTATCTTTACAAACTTCATGTGTTTCAATAAATGACCCAATCATACCCTTATAACCGGATCTTTTGAACCGGGGAAGGAGAATGTCAAATTTATTTGATCCACACATAAGATTTTAAAGACCTCAAGTCTAAGGACAAGTCATACAATCGATAAATGAAAGTTCTCACAGACACATGGGATAAACACTCCATGTGAAAAATTTCGAAGGTCAGTTCGATGGACACGAGCAACTCATACATCCATGTGATACACCAAGCGGACGGATCTCTGCTAGTATCCTATGAGATCAGCTACCCCACTTAAAGGCGGATCATATCATCATACTAGTCTCTCCGTTTTGTGAACGCCCAGATTATTCACAAAACTATAACTAGGAACATTTAAGAGTAATGATTCTCATAAGATGTGGAAGCCATCATCTTATTACTCCAATGGCTTTATTACAGTGTTGATGATTCATATAAATTATGTAAGACACGTATAATAAAGATTGCCATTTTATTAATTAATGAAAAATATTACAAATATATGTACATATAGCCTATCCACAAGTTGGGTATAGGGCATATCCCTAATATTATCCCACTTGTAATATAGCCAACTAATATGAATCTGGACACCATACTCTCGGGTGTGCCTATCATGCTTTTATTGAGTCAGCCCTTTAGTCAGAGAATCTGTAAGATTATCTTATGTGGGTATTTTCTCTATAATAACTTCTTTTCTCTCAACAACCTCTCTGATGAGATGAAATCGCCTGAGTACATGCTTGTATTTCTGGTGGGACCTTGGTTCTTTTGGTTAGGCAATGGCGTTTGTCTTGTCACAGTACATCGTGACGCCATTCTTTATCGCGGGAAGCACTTCCAGCTCCGTGATGAACTTCTTTATACAGACTGATTCTTTAGCTGCCTCAGATGCTGCAATATACTTTGCTTCAGTGGTTAAGTCTGCTGTAGTTGACTGCTTTGAGCTTTTCCAACTGATAGTACCGCCATTCAAAGTAAACAAATATCATATTTGCGATCTGCTATCATCCCTATCAGTCTGAAAGCTCACATCACAGTAACCAATGACTTTCATCTAAGAAGAATCTCCATATGTCAAAAACATATCATTAGTTCTTCTCAGATACTTGAGGATTATTTTGACAGCTGCCCAGTGTTGCTCACCAGGATTTGCCTGATACCTGCTCGTTATGCTAAGAGCATAAGAGACATAAGGTCTTGTACATAGCATGGCGTACATGATCGATCATATTGCTGAAACATAAGAGATCATCCTCATATGCTCTCTATCTAAAGGAGTATATGGACATTGCTCCTTAGATAATTTGATTCCATGACAAGTAGGTAAATTACCTCTTTTGGAATCTTCTATTTTGAATCTTTTCAAAACTTTATCTATGTAAGTAGATTGAGAAAGTCCTAACAACCTCTTAGATCTATCACAATAGATCTTAATGTCGAGGATGTAGGTTGATTCTCCCAAATCTTTCATGAAGAAATTCTGAGATAACCATTGCTTGGTGGCTTACATCATTGGAATATCATTCACGATGATTAATATGTCATCAACGTATAATACAAGAAATACAACAGCACTCCCACTAATTTTCCTGTAAACACAAGGCTCATCTACATTTTTGATGAAGTCAAATTCTTTGATTGTCTCATCAAATCGTATATTCCAACTTCTTGAGGCTTGCTTGAGTCCATAATGGATTGTTTAAGCTTTCATACTTTATTATGATCATCCTTAGATGCAAACCCCTCAGATTGGGTCATATAGACTTCCTCTATGAGGTTCCCATTAAGGAAAACTATTTTGATATCCATCTGCCAAATCTCATAGTTAAAGTATGCATCTAGTGCTAGTAAAATTCGAATGGACTTTATCATTGCAACATGCGAAAAGGTTTCGTCATAGTCAATTCCTTGGATTTTTCTATAACCTTTCGCCACCAATCTAGCCTTATAGGTTTGGATGTTGCCTTCTGCATCAGTTTTACGCTTGTAAATCCACTTGCAACCTATGTGTTTTATCCCTTCAGGTGCATCTACCAAGTCCCAGACTTGATTCTGATACATAGAGTCTATTTCGGATTTCATGGCCTCAAGCCACTTGACTGAATCAATGTCACGCATTGCTTCGTCATAACTGGTGGGATCATCATTATTAATGACCTGATCATGTTCCTCATCAATATTGAAACCATATCTTTTAGGCTTATGTCTTTCCCTACCAGACCTTCTAAGTTCATAACCTTGTGGTTGTTCCGTCGTTTCCCTTTTGAGGGGCCTAAGGTTTAGTTCTATGTTAGTTTGTTCTTCTCGTACCTCATCGAGGTCAAGTCTACTCCCATTATATTTCTTGAGAAGGAATTCATTCTCTAGAAATTTAGCATTTCGTGAGACAAATGTTCTTTGTTCATTTGGGACGTAGAACAAGTATGCTCTTGAGTTCAAGGAATATCCTACAAACTTACATTTAACTTCCCTATCATCCAATTTTTTAGATTGTGTGAGCTTGACATATGTGTCACATCTCCAAACTCTTAGATAATAAGACTAGGACGTTTCCCAAACCATAACTCCTATGGTGTTTGACTAACAGTCTTGGAAGGAACTTGGTTTAGTAGTAGTGTTGCATTTTCTAAAGCAAGACCCCAAAATGAAAGAGGTAGATCTGTGTCTGGCATCATTGATCGGACCATATCTAATAATGTCCAATTGGGAAACAATACAATTTTCTCAAGTAATCTTGAAATTCATTGCTTAAGTATTCACCACATCGGTCATACCTTAGTGACTTAATACTCTTATTAAGCTGGTTTTCTACTTCAACTTTGAAGTCTTTGAATTTCTCAAATGCTTCAGATTTGTACCGCATAAGGTACACATACCTATATCACGAGTGATCATCGATAGAGGTAATAAAGTATGAGAATCCACCTCTAGCGGTGACTGACATTGGTCCGCTTACATCAGAGTGTATGAGTTCTATTGTCTCCGTTGCACGTTGTCTTTTACATTTGAAGGGTAATTTGGTCATTTTACCAAGTAAACAAGACTCACAAGTTCCATAAGGTTCATATTTGAAGGGTTTGAAATACCCATCCAAGCGACTATGCCATAGAAGTGATTCATTGAGATTATTCGAGTTAACGTTGTATATTTTAGAGGTTGAACATTTTTATTAGTTTGTAAGACATAGATACCATTATTCAAAATACCATCTCCATATTTTATTTCATTGAAATAAATAGAACATTCATTACAACTTATTAGGCATGAAAAGCCTTTATTGCATAAAGAAGAAATTGAAATGATGTTCTTTACTAGAGAAAGTATATAAACACAATCTTCTAAGTCTAAAACTAAATCATTCGGCAAAACTAATGAATAAGTCCCCACGCACAATGCATCCAGTTTTGCTCCATTACCCATACGTAAGTCAATCTCCCCATGACGGAGTCTCATACTATTTCTTAGGCCCTGCACATTGTTACACAAGTGAGTCCCACAGCCGGTGTCAAGCACCCAAGTAGAAGGTTCAGAGTTTTGAGAATATAGTTCAATCATATACAACATACCTGAAGCATTGGTCTTCTTGGCCTCTTGGGCTTCCCTAGCTTCCTTGGCTTTCAAGGATCTGCAGTCTTTCTTCCAATGACCATTCTTTCCACAAAAGAAACATTTCCCCTTACCCTTTTTCTTCTCCACCTTACCATTGGGCTTTATGTGATCTGGAGCCTTGGCCTTGCCCTTATTTTTCTTTGGGCCTCGTGGCTTCAGGTCCGTACCCATAAGCATGACAGAGGTTTTAAGCTCTGGTTTCAAGTCCTCCTTTGCTTGCTTTATTAGATTGTGCAATTCTGCTAAAGTAGCTTCTTTATTAGAAAGATGAAACTGCATAATAAAGTTAGGGAAGTCTTTTGTTAAGGACTGAAGAATTAGATCGTGACCTATCTCATGATCCATGATGAACCCGAGGTTGTCCAATTTTTCAATGTGGCCAATCATCTTAAGCATATATACACTAACAGATCTTTCCTTATACATTGTTTGGAATAAGACACATGACACTTGGAATCTCATGATATGAACGGAAGTTGCATACAACTCCTTCAAGTGAAAGATGATGGTTTGAGCATCCATATCTTCATGAGCTTTCTGAAGTTTGTCCGACATAGAGCCAAACATTATGCAAACTGCTTGCTCATCATCATCGACGTGTTTCTTCCAAGCATTAAATGTATCTTGGTCAGCAGCTTCTACGGGTTTAGAGGGAAATGGTCTTTCAAGAACATAGAAAATCTTTTCTTGTCGTAAGACAATTTTAAGGTTTCTAAACCTGTCATTGTAGTTGTCCCCTTTGAGTTGATGCTCATCAAGGATGGAACAAAGTGATAATGTTTTTGCCATTTGAATATTTGTGAAATATTTTTAACCCACCTATTAAGAGAGAATGTTAAAATTAGGAATATGTTTTTCATTAATGTTTCATAATAACATTAGCTTTTAATATTATGAAGTTGCTCCCACTCAATTGTTTTAAAATTTTAAGCAAATCGCATCAACCCCAATATGATGGATTTCTTGTGGGCAAGTATCATATTATCATCATTTCATAACTCCGACTAGGGCCGGTCGTTATAAAATACGATAATTAAGTAGGTTCCCAACCAATTTATGATATAAATCACAATTCCTTGATCATTGGGTTGGGCAATCAAACATGTCATAGCTTATGCTAGTCCTTGTGGACACCCAATCTTTGCCACTAAGTTATAAGACCACGCCTAAGGGTCGCTGCGTCTTATGACTCAGAAAAGTCAAACTATTATCAATAGTACGATTTAGGGACAAATTGGTATTGGTCAGTCTGGTAAAGTCTAGTCCTGCCAATACGGTTTAAACCCTTTGGGTCTATACTTTACAATGAGAGGCAAATTTTATACTTAAATTATTATTGAGGATTTTATCAAGTTTAAGTGAATAACTCTCAAATGGATTCCTCTATTGAAAATTCCCCAGAGGGAGGGTGGCAGAACTCTCTTAAATACCCTTACCTCTTAGGCTCTTATCGCCTTGGTGTCAGGAATAAACAATAGATCCTCCAAATTAGTCCAACACTTTAAATATGCTTTAAGGTAAGCTTTGAGTAAATGATTATCTAGATGTCGTCACAACTTTTCCTTTTGGCTATAAAAAGGTAGTGAGTGAAGGAAGACACCAAATCATTATCTAACTCTAGTAATACCTTTGGTTAAATTAACTTTAGTTTGGAAAGTTTTATTAACTCCCTTGGTCCCAACCCACTTGTATCATTTATAATGTCTTTTATTATAAACAAGTGATTTATATTTATTAGCCTTAAAGGTAATAAATCTCTAAGTTCATCACAGAATAATTATTTTGCTAAGGGATAAGCAATACACTTTCTATTTCTTAGAAAGTCTCCAAAATGCTTGCACCCTAAAATAATCATGCCAATTCTAATGATGCATATGATCATCAAGAATATGAGTTTTAATATGTTGGAATTATTTTAGGCATTAAATAACTTTGATTAATATTTAATTATGATATTATATTTTATTTTATTCAAATAAATTTACTATTCATATTTTTCTACAGATGCGTGAACTTTAAGTGCAATTTCACAATTCAAATCTTAACCAAATCATGCAAAACTTGTGTCTAAAATTAGTTCAGGGTGTTAGCTTTCCAACGAGCTTTTACACACCCAATTTCGAGTTCAAATGAGAGAGAACTAATCAAAACAAAACCGGCATCAAATAAATTTATTGTTCACATTTTTCTGCAGATACTTGAACTTTAAATGCAATTTCACAATTCAAATCTTAACCAAATCATGCAAAGCTTATGTCTAAAATTAAGTTCAGGGTGTTAGCTTTCCAACGAGCTTTTACACACCCAATTTCGAGTTCAAATGAGTGAGAACTAATCTAAACAAAAATGGCGCGCTAATACCACTGTTGGGAAGCGGCCGCGAGTGCGCAACGAAAAATCAAAATTTCGATGCCGCTATCCCTTTGCCCAAGCCCCATTTGTTTTGATTATTCTACAAGCCTAGACATGTTACTATATATTCTAAGCATAAAAGCTCATAAAACATGCAAAGAACATAAACCTAAACATGCTAACTATCATAAGAACTCTAATTAAAATAAAGAAAAAAAATGACTTACTTGAATAGAAGACTCCTCCAGTCCTCCCTCCAATCTACAAGCTTTTCTTGAACTCAGCAAGCTCTTCCACATTCCAAAGAGCCACCCAAGTGTGTGACCTACAAAGATGCACACAACAAATTCGAAATCAATGGTTAACAGTGCACAGTACAAATTTAACAGCATATATGATTGCTGTAGGGATTGTTCATAAATGGTTCAATGTGTTTAATTATTGAACCGATCATTTACGAGGTTCCATAGTGGCTTAGGGATTGGTGAATGACGATAGGGGCACTTTGGGAATTAGAATAAAAAAATAAATAAATAAAGTGAATAGTAATATGAATAGTAAATTTTTTATGAGGTTCCATAGTGGCTTAGGGATTGGCGAATGACGATAAGGCACTTTGGGAATTGGAATAAATAAAAAAAACATGAATAGTAACATGAATAGTAAATTTTTTTATTTGTTTTGAATTCCAATTTGGCCCAAACTCTTATTAGGGTTTCATAATCTCATTAAACCACTAAATTAAGATCCAATGGACAAGATTAAATTAGCATTTATCCCACATCAGATTCTTAATTAACTTTGTTGTCTTTGGAGCACCTATATAAACCTAAAGAATTCTTTACAAATTATTGACACCAAAACCTTTCATATCTTGGGTTTATATAAGTGAGCAACTCTAAAGTTTAAGAGTAAGCCACTGATTTTGAGGATCCTTAAGTCTAATTGACTAGAGGAATCTCGAGTTAAATATTTTGAGGTATTTGCCTAGGCTATCACCAAGGGCAAAATACCCGTGCACTCAAGGCGTAATCTTGCCATTGAGTTATGGATTTGGTTGGAGGCCACACACTTGGGTGGCTCTTTGGAACGTGGAAGAGCTTGCTGAGTTCGAGAAAATTTTGTAGATTGGAGGGAGGACTGGAGGAGTACTCGGTTCAAGTAAGTCTTTTTCTTTCTTTATTTTAATTAGAGTTCTTATGATAGTTAGCATGTTTAGGTTTATGTGCTTTGTATTTTTTATGAGTTTTTATGCTTAGAATATATAATAACATGTCTAGGCTTGTGGAATAATAAAAACAAACGGGTCTTGGGCAAATGGATAGCGGTATCAAAATTTTGATTTTCCGCTGCGCAGTCGCGGCCCTTCCCAACAGTGTTATCAGCGCGCCGTTTTTATTTTGATTAGTTCTCTCTCATTTGAACTCGAAATTGGGTTTGTAAAAGCTTGTTGGAAATCTAACACCCTGAACTTAATTTTAGGCACAAATTTTGCATGATTTGGTTAAAATATGAATTGTGAAATTGCGTTTAAAGTTCACGCATCTGCAGAAAAAATGTGAATAGTAAATTTATTTGAATAAAATAAAATGCAATATCATAATTAAATATTAATCAAAGTTATTTAATACCTAAAATAATTCCAACATATTAAAACTCATATGCTTGATGATTCTATGTATGATTAAAATTGGCATGATTATTTTAGGGTGTAAGCATCTAGAGACTTTCTAAGAAATAGAGAGTGTATTGCTTATCCATTACTAAGTAATTATTCCGTGATGAACTTATAGATTTATTACCTTTTGTTTAGATTTGACATAAATGATAAATCCCTAAAATATAAATTATAAATCGTATTTGAGAGAAGAAAAACCATAAACTAAGAAATGATGTTTTTTTTAATTATTTTATTTCATCGATTTTAATTTATAAATTATTATTGTAAAGGAATCTAATCAGATCAATTATTAATTTTGTTTTACGAGTCGAATCTAATATTCATTTAATTAACGAATTGTAAATAAATTTATATTCGATTCACTTCATATATATACGAATTAGACGAATCAAATCGAATATTCTGTTAATAAACAAATCAAATTCGAATTCTGATATTAGATTTTGAATAATAAATGAATCGAATTCGAATCCATATAAATTTGACCTGATTTGTTTAGGATTCGATTCAATTCGAATTCGATCCACGAATTCGAATTGCCACCCCTAGTATTTATTGTAAATTCTCTAAATATATATAATATGGATGAATGAGGGTCATATCCCTTGAGTAGTGCCCTATGGGAAAGGCACAAACATGCAGGGATAATGGGACATGTCCTCTAAAGTTGGAAGAACACACTTCTAGACTCCAAAATGTACAAGGAAGAGGTATAAATCTTAGGAGGATTACACCCCAAACCAAAGGGTGCCCTCAAAGTCACTCTTACATGCCTATATAAAGGAGTCTTATGTTCATTCTACAAATTCCAGAATTTCATACAAGTTTTCTATTGTCTTATAAGAGTCCCTTTTGAGTCAAGAGAGAGTTTCTACCATTTGTCATTGTTCAATTTCTTGTGAAAGGAGTGCCCCTTATACAAGAAATATCCAAGTGATCATGGGAGAACGTTAGCCACCAAAACCATTCGTAAAGCACCGAGCCGGGGCTAATAAGTTCTTAAGGACAGAGGCAACTCGACTTGGACATCAGTTTGATCAAGTTTTCCACATTTCCAGGTTTTTCTAAGTCTTATTGTTATTTCCAATTTGGCATGTTAATGAACATTTGATTTCATTGTTGTGTTATGTTTTGGAATGATTTAGTTAAATTCACATGTTAAATTTCGTTTGATGAAACTACATTAACCACAATATTAAGAACTTATTAAAACTTTAAGTGTTGTTAAATGAGAATTTGCATGTTAATTTCCATTTTTTTGAAAAATGTATTATGTGCATGAAAAATACGCAAGGGCGTTCGAACGCCCGATGAACGCGTAGGCAAAAATTCTAATTTTTCATAATCTCGTTCGAACACGTCTTCAAACGCAACTTGAACGCAAGTCTTCTGCCAAAGAATGTTCGAACGCGTCTTCAAATGCAACACGTACGTGAACTCTCTGGAACACTTCGTTCGAATGAGTTTATGAACGCAACACGAACGTGAACTCTCTGGAACATTTCTTTCGAACGTGTTTACGAACGCTACATGAACGTGAACTCTCTGGAACATTTCGTTCGAATGCGTTTACGAACGCTACATGAATGTGAACTTACTACAATGTTTCATTCGAACAAAGCGACAAATGTGACACTAATGAAATCAATCCTGGAATTAATTTTAGATTAAAATAGACTTAGATTAATTTGTGTTATCATAATATTAACATAGTAATATCATATACTGTATTATGATAAACTTGGTAGTATAGATTTAAGTTAAATTAGGGTATTCAATTATCACAAGCATACACTTAATGATAAAGTTGAAATTTAATTGTGTGTTGCATACATGGTTAAGAATTAAAAGTGTAATCTTACACACGTAATTCCATCCAAGCTTGATTGATTTATACACATATAAACATACAAATCTACACATATTGATTATTGTATTGTGAATTGAAGTGTAATACTAATTTTGAATGTCTAAGATATTCTATTGAGAAAGTGTTTAAAGAATATTCTGTCAAAAATGCGATAAGAGCCTAAGTGGATAGAGATTTAAATGGTTACTCCAGACCCCCTGGTCATATGAGAATATTCCTTTATTCATTTATCATAAGAAACCTTAGTTGTGAATTCAAGGACTTAGTATATCAACGAGTGGATTCTTAGTATATCTCTTAAATAAGATCATTCGTTTGATCGTTGTACAATTTATCTTTTGTAGACTTATTGATTACTGCTGGTTTATCCAGTTACACATGGCTAGCGGAAATATCACAGTACGGTCGCTCATGGAGAAAAACCAGAAAATTTTGGTGGAGCAAACTTTAAACAATGGCAGAGCAAAACATTGTTCTACCTGACAAAATTACAGTTGGCTAAGTACCTCAAAGATCCTCTGGGTCCTTTGGAGAGAGAAATGGAAGCAGCCAAGCAACTACGAGAAGAGACATGATCATCAGACGACTTTCTGTACAAGAAATACCTCTTGGGAGGACTTGACAATTTCCTGTACAATGTGTACCAAGGCATGACTTCTGCGAAGATTCTTTGGGAATCTCTCGAGAAGAAGTACAAAATCGAGGATGTCGGGTAAAAGAAATTTGTCGTGGGTAGGTTCCTGGACTACAAAATGGTAGATTCAAGAACGCTAATGTCTCAATTGGGTGAATTACAATTGATCATTTATGAAATATTGGATGAAAGAATGAAATTCTGTTAGACGTTTAAAGTTGCCACAATCATTGAAAAGTTACCTCCATCATGGAAGGACTTCGGGAGCTATCTGAAACACAAAAAGAAGTAGATGAGTCTTGAAGACCTTGGAGTTCGATTGAGGATCGAAGAGGACAACAGGAAGTCCGAGAAGGCCAACTATAAGACTATGTAGTCTAAGGCCAACATCATCGAAGGTAGAAAGGGTAGCAAAAAGAGAAAGAATAGTGGAGCTGATTCTTTCCAAGCAAATAAGAAGTTCAATGGGAAGTGTTACACTAAGGGAAAAAGCGGTCACATGGTAAAGGATTGCAGAAACAAGAAGCCTCAGCACAAAGGCAAGAAAAAGAAAAATGAGGCCCATGTCACTGAGGATGAGCAGCTAACTGATGAGATCTCAGAGATGAATCTCTTAGCAATTGTAACAGAAGCCAGCTTGGTTGGAAATCCGAGAGAATGATGGGTAGACACTGGGGCTACTCGTCATATTAGTGCTGATAGCAAGATATTTTCCTCATATCAGAAGGTCGATGGTGGCGATCATCTGATAATAGGAACTCTTCTACATCTAGAATGGTTGGACAAGGCACAGTTTTGACATGCAACAAATGATAAGTAAAGAACAATTAAGAAGAATTTTTTTATGGAAATGAATGTACAAAATAAAGACTTTTTGAGAACTTTTGACAAAATATCAAGCAAAATTAAGATGATATTAAAAGATTAAAGACTTATGCATCCAGATTGATGATGAAAGTTTTGTCTCTGCATTTCATGAATCACGGTCATCAGAAGATCTAAAGCACATCTTTCATCGAAGTCGCTGAAGTTACTGAAGTGTTTATTTCTAATAAACTTAATAGTGGGGTACCAGTTCTGTTGTAAATTCTTTGAATATTGTCATTGGATGGAGGATGGACATGTCCATTATATGGTACCCTATGGGAATGGTACATACATGTAAAGACATGTCCTCCAATTGAGTATAACAGGCTTCTAGGCTCCAAGGGGTGATTGGGAGGGGTATAACCCTTTGAAGGGTTGCACCCTAACCCAAAAGGTGCCTTTGAGGCACCCGTCCATGCCTTTATAAGGAGGCCTCCATGTTCATTCTCATCAATCTGAAATTAATCCAATTCCATCCGAATTTTTGAGTTATATTTCATTATTTTGAGTCAGAGAGAGTTCCTCTATAATCCTAGTTCAAGATCTTCTTAAGGAGTGCCCCTTAAAGAAGACGAATCCCAGTTATCCTGGGAAAACGTTAGCCACAAAGCCCGTAGAGTACTGAGACAGAGCTAATAAGTTCTTAAGGACTGAGATATATCTCGACTTGGATGTCATTCATAAGGTTTTTCTTATTCTCAAGGTTTTAGGGTTTTGGCATGAAATATAGATTTGTTTTCTGGTTTTTTCTTTTGATTTATTTGTTGCATGCTAATTTTCTGTTTAATGACACTAATCCACCAAAAATCTTAAGAAATTAATATTTTAGTGTTGTTAGATAGAAATTCACATGCTTAGATAAAAAAAAATTTCTGGAAAATATCGTCTGTACATGAAAAACCTGTAAGGGCGTTCGAATGCCCGATGAACATAAAGGTTAAAATCTGAATTTCCGTAAGAACGTTCGAACGCATATTCAAACGCAACTCGAACGCAAGCATCTGCCTTAGAACGTTTGAACGCGTATTCAAACACAACTCGAACGCAAGCCATCTGCCTTAGAACGTTCGAACGCGTCCTAAACGCAACATGAATGTTAACTTTCTGGGATATTTCATTCGAACGCGTTTTTGGATGCCCCACGAGCGTGAACTCTCTGGATCACTTTGTTTGAATGTGTTCTTGAACGCTACACGAATGTGCACTCTCTGGAACACTTCATTCGAACGTGTTTACGAATGCTACACGAACATGCACACACTGGACAGTCTCGTTCGAACATAAATACGAACATGACACTAACAAACTTTGTCCTAGAATTATTTCTATATTGAAAGAGACTTAGATTAACCTAATTAATTTTAATATTAACTATGTAAGATCATATACTATATCACAATAATCTTGGTAGTATAGATTTAAGTTAATATTAGGTTGTTCAATCATCACAAGCATACACATAGTGATAAAGTTGAAAATTAATTGTATGTTGCATACTTGGTTGAGAATTAAAAGTGTAATCTTACATAAGTAATTCAATCCAATCTTGATTGACACATACACATATACACATATATTTACACATATTGAGTATTGTATTGTGAAATTAAAAAGTGTAATACTAAGTTTGAATTGCTAAAAGATTCTATTGAGGAAGTGGTTAAAGGAAATTCTGTCAAAAAGACGATAAAAGCCTAAGTGGTCGGGGATTTAAGTGGTTACTTCGGACCCCCCTCGTCCTTTGGGAATATTCCTTTATTTATTTTTCATAAGAAACCTTAGTCGAAATTCAAGGACTTGTGTTTATTGGTACTCTCATATAATAGAACATCGAGTGGATACTTGGTATATCACTTGAACATGGTCATTTGTTGACCGTTGTGTAATTTGTCTTTTGTAGACTTATTGACCCCTGTTGGTTTTCCAGTTACATATGGCTAGCAGAAACATCACAGTACTGGTCGCTCATGGAGAAAAGTCGGAAAAGTTTGGTGGGGCAAACTTTAAACAGTGGCAGAGCAAAATGTTGTTCTACCTGACAACTCTCTAGTTGGCTAAGTACCTCAAAGATCCTTCGGGTCCTGTGGAGGGTGAAATGGAAACAGCCAAGGAACTGCGAGAGAAGAGACATGGTTGTCTAGCAACTTCATGTGCAAGAACAACCTTTTAGCTGGACTTGACAATACCCTGTACAATGTGTACCAAGGCATGACTTATGTGAAGATTCTCTGGGAATCTCTCGAGAAGAAATACACAACCGAGAAGGCCAACTACAAGACTATGGAGTCTAGGGCCAACATTGTCGAGGGTGTAAAGGGTAGTAAGAAAAGAAAGAATAGTGGAGCTGGTTCTTCCCAAGCAAACAAGAAGTTCAAGTGGAAGTGCTACAACTGCGGAAAGAGCGATCATAGGGAAAATGATTGCAGAAACAAGAAGTCTCGGGACAAGGGCAAGAAAAAGAAAAATGAGGCCAATGTCACTGAAGATGTGTAGTTAACTGATGAGATCTCAGAGATGAATCTATCAGCAGTGGTAACTGAAACCAACTTGGTTGGTAATCATAGAGAATGGTGGGTAGACACTAGGGCTACTCGTCATGTCTGTGCTAATAGCAAGATGTTTTCCTCGTATCAGAAGTTTGATGGTGGCGATCATCTGAAAATGGGAAACTCGTCTACCTCTAGAGTGGTTGGACAAGGCATAGTGGTTCTAAAGATGACATCCGGAAAGGAGCTTACATTGAAGAATGTATTGCATGTTCCAGATATTCAGAAGAACTTGGTCTGGGGCTCTCTCCTTAGCAAGGCTAGTTTTAGGCTTGTATTTATTTCTGATAATTTGTATTGACCAGAAATGATGTGTATGTAGGAAAAGAATACTTCACTGAGGGCCTTTTCAAATTCAATGTAATGACTTTCAATCGACACAGTGCTATTAATAAAGCTATAACTTCTGCTCATATTATTGAGTCACAAAATGTATGGCATAGGAGGTTAGGACATGTTAATTATGATACAATGCGTAAATTAAACATTATACCTAAATTTACAATAGATAGCTAACATAAGTGTGAGACATGTGTCGAAGCAAAAATGCATAGTACATAATTTCATTCCATAGAACAAAGTTATGAACCTTTGAAAATTATACACACTGATGTGTGTGATATGAATATTGTGCAAACAAGAGGTGGTAAAAAGTATTTTGTAGCACAAGATTCTGTTATGTGTATTTGCTGAGGAGAAAATATGAAGCTATTGAGAGCTTTATACACTATAAGAATGAAGTTGAAAATCAACTTAGCAAGAAAATCAAGAGAATCATGAGCGATAGAGGTGGTGAATATTGTCACCATTTGGTGAATATTGTTCCAATCATGGAATTATTCATGAAACCACTACTCCTTATTCGCCTAAACAAAACGGGATTGCTGAGCACAAAAATCGGACGTTGAAGGAAATGATGAACGCCATGTTGACAAGCTCTGGCTTACCCCAGAACTTGTGGGGGGAAGCCTTGCTTTCTGCGAACTACGTTCTGAACAAGCTTCCTCACAGAAGATTGGATAAGACACCATATGAGTTATGGAAAGGTCACGTGCCTTCCTATCAATACCTAAAAGTTTGGGGGTGTCTTGCCAAAGTAATGGTTCCTAAACCTAAGAAGGTTAGAATTAGACCCAAAACTATTGATTGTATATTCATTGGATATGCTCGCAATAGTAGTGCGTATCGATTCTTGGTACACAAGTCTGAGATTCCTGACATCAATCCGAATATAATAATTGAGTCAAGGAATGCGACATTTTTTGAAGAGACATTTCCTTATAAGTAAAGGTAAAGAACATAGTCTCTCAAAAGAACTATTGATACTGTCAAAGACAGTGATCAGGTTGACCGAGAATCAAATCAACGTGCAAACGTTGAGACAATCGAACCTAGACATAGCAAAAGAGCTAGAACATGTAAGTCGTTTGGTCCCGATTTTCTGACATACTTGTTAGAAAATGAGCCTCAAAGGTATAAAGAAGTAATGTCTTCTCTGGAGGCACATTTGTGGAAAGAATCATACTTGGGAGTTGGTTTATCTTCCTCCAGGTTGTAAGCCACTGGGCTACAAAATGGATATTCAAACGGAAGATGAAACCAGATGGATCAATAGATAAGTACAAGGCGAGGCCTATCATAAAAGGTTATAGATAAAAAGAAGGCTTTGATTACTTTAACTATTCACCAGTGACTTGTATCACATCGATAAGAATGATCATAGCAATAGCAGCTAATTTGGTCTTGAAATACATCGAATGGATGTAAAGATAACATTCTTGAATGATGAATTGGAAAAGGAGATTTACATGGAACAACCAGAAGGTTTCAACGTTCCTGGACAAGAACAGAAAGTGTGCAAACTTATAAAATCCTTGTACGAATTAAAGAAGCGCCTAAACAATGGCATGAAAAATTTGACAAAGAGATGTTGTCAAATGGGTTCAAAACCAATGAGTGTGATAGTGTGTATACACTAAATCAACTCAAGAAGGATATGTCATTATGTGTCTCTATGTAGACGATATGCTGATAATTGGTAGTAATCATGAAATGATTCAGTCTATCAAGAACGTTTTATCCAACATATTTGATATGAAAGATTTGGGAGTAGCTGATGTGATCCTAGGAATTAAGATTTCTAGGACATCAGAAGGATATATATTATCTCAGACTCATTCTATTGAGAAGATACTTGAGAAATATAACAAAGGGGATCTAAATGTGGCTAGAACTCCTGTAGACCTAACTCTTCATCTATCAAAGAATACTGGCTTGAGCGTATCACAATTAGAGTATTCGAGAATCATCGGAAGTTTGATGTATCTCATAAATTGCACACGACCTGATATCGCTCAAACTGTGAACAGACTTAGCAGATATACGAGTAATCCAGGACATAACCATTGGAAATCCATGTTGGTTTCTAATTAGGTCCCAAGATCATGAAATCAAGCACAAAATTCGCATGAATACACAAAGGAGTAAGGCAGAATACATACTCACATTGAACGGTTTGAGATGCGAAGAAGAACAAGACCATTTGGCCTCCTCCATGAAGCTCGGTTTTGGTCATATTGAGCAGTGGGCTTCTCGGTATTTACTGGTTTGGTTCCTCCAAGATTCGGCCATGGGAGACACCATGGAAGCTCCAAGCTCGAAGCTCCAAAAACGAATTCCAAGCTCAAGAAATCATTTCCATATCACCATTGTATAACCAAGTGTGTGCTAGCACTAAGTCTTCTTCCTTGCTTCTCCTTTTAATTCATTCATACCAGAAATTTGGAGAAGAAATCGGCTTCAAGCCGTGAGAGGGAGAAGAGAAAGAGATGAGGGAAAATGGAGGGAGAAGAAAACGTAAAGAGGAGAGAGAGAATTAGAAAAAGAAAAATGTAATTTTGGTTTATATATTTTCCAAAAATAAATTAAACCATTTACCACTTTTCAATTTTCAAAATCCAAAAAAGTCAAAAAGCAAAAACAATAAATGCTTTTTCAACTACCACATCAATCACTCAAATCAAGTGACAACTTGTCACATCATTCAAAGTGACATTTGATTTGACGCTTGATGTGACTTGTGATTTGACGCTTGATTTAACTTGCGTGTCGCACTTGAATTCGAAATGCGAATGCGCTCGCAAATAATCCCGGGCTCGGGTTCTCTAATTCCAAATTATCGAATTTTCCGTTGCGTCGTAATTAAATGATTACGCCTAGTGAAATCACTATTCACGTCGCTAACGAATTAATTATAAATTAATTCGTTCGCCGAATTAAAGTCTAATTTTAATTCCGCGTCGAATCCAATCTCATATAATATATCAAATATATTATTTTATCAATTAATTTAAAATTAATCGTTCTCTCTCTTTAATTAATATTTTATCCCAGATAAAATATCTCCGTAATTAATCCCAGCTCTCTTCTAATTAATCCCAGATTAATTTTCTCTCTCTTCTAATTAATCCCAGATTAATAAAGTGCGAGTCATACATCATCGGCGAATCTTCGGGAAGCGACCCATGAGATCCCCGGATATGTTGGCAGTAAATACGGTCGTCGGACTATCCGAACACGTAAGTACCTCGTACTACGTTTGTACCGATTTACAAGACAAGGTTGGCTTCTAGTAAAGCGCCATGCCTACCCAATTCTCCAGAAATATCCTTATAGGAATATGTGATCTATATCAAGCGTAGTTTATTGAAGTATTGCGTATTTCTGTCCAGTATCGGATGTTCACGTGCTAGGCATGTGGCTTGAATTATGTCTGCCCGTACGAAGCACATATCGGATGTCTGGTAACTAGTCTCTATAATTGGATATTCATGACCTTGTCATAATATCCCGATAGCTCGAGCATTTAAGAGAACGAGTTCCGTATCCTACGTGACCATCATCTCCATATGACTGGAGTGACACTTCCATCTTGACATCACACCCAACACACTACGATTCTCAATATACCCAGCATTGGCGTACACATAACCGGTTAAAGCCCTGGACGACCTCAACTAAAGTATATTGATTGTCGTATGTATTAGCGGTGCAAGTCTCAGGTTAAGACCAAATACACCTACCCTGATTGCAGACTCCTATAGACACATAGTCATACTACCAATGGGATTCCGCGGGGGGTCTATCCAGAGCGAAGCTATTTCCCGTACCATCGGTAAAACACAACCTCCTATTACACTCGCATGAGTATCCTATACCCAAATATATGAGAACTATACCGTTGTGCCCTCACAAACGCGCACAAGTGTAATACTAGTCTTTTACGTATTTATCGATGTCCAATCTCGATAATACTCTAACTAGGGATGTTTAATGATTTATCCTTTATGGACTGATACTGTCTCATATCATTCTCCGTCCAGGAACAAATCATAGGGACCTCTCATCATTTATATATCTAGGTGATCTAATCACAAATGATAAGAGTGCAATCTCCTTTGTCACATAGTTAATTTGTACAACAACACCGTGATCTGTACAAATAGTGACGCTATGGGTCATAATTGTCCAACAATCCATAGTAAGAATTTTGAGGTATCTGAGAGAAACTTCAAAATATATGCTGTATTATGTGAGATATCCTATTGTTCTAAAGGGATACAACAATACTAACTGGATATCTGATACAGTGGATTCCAAATCTACGAGTGGATTTGTTTTCACACTTGGTAATGCAGTCGTGTCATGGAAATCCTCGAGGCAAACATGTATTGCTCGGTCTATTATGGAATCAGAGTTCATAGCATTAGAAAAAACAGCGGAAGAAGCGGAATGGCTTCAAAATTTCCTGGAGGATATTCATAGTTGGTCTAAATTGGTGCCAGCGATAAATATATATTGTGATAGTCAATTGTCTATTGTGAGAGCCCAAAATACAATGTATATTGGTAAGTCTTGAAACATACATCGGAGACATAATACCATTCGTCAACTGCCTTCAATTGGCACAATATCGATCGATTATATGAAATCAAAGGAAAACCTAGTGGATCCACTTACTAAAGGTTTACCTATAGAGCAAGTTGAGAAGTCATCGATGGGAATGGGCTTGAAGCGTATAAATTAAGAATTGTCACTGTGGAAACCCAACATAGCTTACTGGAGATCCCAATATCTAGGTTCAAAAGGGACAACTGAAACTTTATGCAATTCAAAACAAGCACTGAAGAGTTTTGTACTCTTTCCCATTCTGATAATGACGGCGAGTGCTGTCTGTCAAGGTTAAGATAAGCTAAGGCTTTTAATGATCAGTATATTAGGAGATGAGTCCTAATAAGGGTAAAGGCAAATTACCTCTTTATAGTAGATCACATATTTCAAGTAAGAAGTGAGGCTGCTTCCATGGGATTTTAAAGGCTGATATCCCTAAAGTGCTTGATGAATCTAGGATCGCTGTTCATGGCTGAAATGAACACAACCCTAGAACGGGAAATGGTCAGAGTAAAGCTGTGTGTTGGCAATTGTCTTGGTTTACACCAACGGTAGAACAGTTCAAGACTATGGGTCACTGATTTGCTAAGTAAATCCAATTGTCATTCACTAAGAAAGGTTCAAGGCGAAAGCTACCTATTTCGATGCAGTTTTAGTTCACGGAAATTCTCTCAAGTGTCTGCATGAATTTTTGAAGAATTGTTGGGGATTGTTGTAAATTCTTCAAATGTGATCATTGGATGGAGGAGGGACATGTCCCTTGGATGGTATCCTATTGGAAGGGTACATACATGTAGGGATATGTCCTCCAATTGAGTATAACATGCATTTAGGCTCCAATGGGTGCTTAGGAGTGGTATAACCCTTTGGAGGGTTGCACCCCAACCCAAAGGGTGCCCTTGAGGCACCATTCCATACCTTTATAAGGAGGCCTCCATGTTCATTCTCATCAATATGAAATTAATCCAATTCCATCTGAATTTTGTGAGTTACAATTCATTATTTTGAGTCAGAGAGAGTTCCTCTATAATCTTAGTTCAAGATCTTCTTAAGGAGTGCCCCTTGAAGAAGAAGAATCCAAGTTATCCTGGGAGAACGTTAGCCACAAAGCCCGTAAAGCACCAAGACGGGGCTAATAAGTTCTCAAGGATAGAGATATATCTCGACTTGGACGTCATTCACAAGGTTTTTGTTGTTCTCAAGGTTTTAGGGTTTTGGCATGAAATATATATTTATTTTCTAGTTTTTTTCTTTTGATTTGTTTGTTGCATGTTAATTTTCCGTTTAACGACACTAATCCACCAACAAGTTTTGATTCATCAGTTTGGGACTTTATAATGATCCATATTAAGTGGCTAAAGAATCTCATGGATTACAAATTGGTAATAGAAAGATGATAGTCTATATCTCCATAATCAACTTTTATTTACTACATATCTCTTCCCATTCCATCCATAAAACTCTATCCATCACCACGCTCTCCTTAACATCCCTATATGTTTCAAGCTTCCCTTCAACCTGTTTCCCATATGTTTTGAAAAAAAAATTCATTGGATTTGCCAAGGTTGATGATGTTTTTATCCCAAGAAAACTTAACAAAGCCGGATATAAGTTTGGGTTTATTTGTCTGAAAATCGATATGATATCACCAGAAGAATTCATGGTGTAAGCATTGGACCGTGCAAATTTTTAGTTTGTCTCTAAATTTAACAAACACCTAAAGAATAAAGTCTTAACTTCTGACCTCTCCATTCAAAAAAGACCTATTATCATTATAAAACCTCTATGTATGTTCAAAATCAAACATAGACGTTCATATAAAAAAGTTGTTGAAGGTCATCAATCTCCTCATTCATTAATTAGACAATTTTGCATCCATCGTCAATGGTGATTGTGTTTCCGATGCTAGCTGCGGAGCATTGTTCCAAACTCTATTAGGCAAGATATGTGTTGTTAATCATTTTTTTAACATACATAATTCAAGTAAATTATTAAATAATAAACATGCAATTGTATAATCAATGCAAACTCAAGAATTTAGAAAATCTATAAAATATTTTGTAGAATATGTAGATTATACCAAGTCGAGTTTTTACTCTGTCCTTGAGAATTTATTAGTCACGTCTCGGTGCACTACAGATCTTGTGACCAATGTTCTCCCATTATTCTTGGTGACTTCTTGATTTAAAGGCACTCTTTGAATCAAGAACACGAAGTAGGAAAAATGGTGGAAAATCTCTTTAGTATGAAAACCTTAAACTTTCTAATATGCTCAAGACTTGTGAAATAATAGATGGAAAAAATGAATGAATGAAAAATAAACCCAATGATCCTTTTTATAGGCATGAAGGGTTGCCTTTGTAAATGTGTCTATTATGTCAAAGTATACATTTCTTTAAGGGTTAGAACCCTCCAAAAAAACTTTTTAAGTTAAAGAGTTATGTCATTTGATATTAAAGTATTATATCTTTTTATTCTAATGGACATATGATGAATGATAATGTATCACTATTTCCCACTCATTTAACTTAATATTTTGTATAGTTTCTTGAGTTTTGTGAATATTTTGATGTGTTTTGTGTTATTTTATAGATAAATAAAGTTTCAGGACATTCTGGAGGTGATTTGAAGCAAAACTGTGAAATTTGGTGAAATTTGGCAAAAAGGGTATTTTGGTAATTTTGGGCGTCCCGACACAAAGGGTATTTTGGTAATTTTGGAAGTCCTGACCTCTAACATGCACCGGAGACTGCTAATATTCACCAGGTCAACAAGTCAAAGTTGCCAAGTTTGACTTTGCTAACGTGCACCATGTCACGTGTCATCATCACAAGCAATCTGCTAACGTGCACCGCATACCACGTGTCAAAAATTCAACGAGCCATTTTTTTTAGCCACCATGCCACGTGTCGAAAATTCAGCGATCCAAAAAAATAATAATAAAATAATAAAAAAAAAATCAGAAAAATAATAATAAAAAATTGGATGAATTTCTTAGTTTCAATGTACCTCATCCTCTCAAATCCTTATAAATAAATTGAGAGTTCTCTTCCTTAGTTTCTTTTATTCAGTTTTATTTACGTTTATAGTAGTAATTCTCTTTTATAAATAGTAGTTTTCATTCATCCATGAGGAGCTAACTTCTCCATGCTGAGGTAAAAAGGTAATTCTTATACTTTTTCTATTTAGATTAATCTCTCTTAAAATATAATATATAAACTATTTAAAACCTGAATTAATAAAGGATACCGCCATTCCGGACGGTTGGTTATTCAATTTAAATTCGTTAAACCTGACTTAATGAGGATACCGCCATACTGGACGGTTGGTTTAAGTTTATATTTCTGTTCCACCTTATGGCTGGTATATTTGAATTTGACTTAATTAGGATACCGCCATTCCAGACGGTTGATTTAAAATATCACAAGATTATATATATTATTTTATGGGAGATATCTAAATAGTGAATAATAGAAGTTAATTCCTTTTACCTTAGCATTTCTTTTTATTACTTTTCAGTAATTTCATTTTATGTCTTTTAAGTTTATATCAACTTTAGCTATGTGTTGTAACTAAATTAGTATTCTAGGGTTGTGATAAAATCTAATATCACCGGTTTATAAGAGGTTATTTTATAATTTGAGTAATTTAAAGGTTTACTTATTAAGTCTTAAATGCTTCTTGTTGTTTGATCACCAATAAGATTGATATGGTAAATCTAAAATGAACTAGACATAGGGATTTTATGTTTCAACCTTTGACTTAATAGCCCACGATATTCCTTGAGGATAGATAACCCTTTAATAGATTTCCTTACAGGATAGACATATACCTGTTGGGCGGGGGTAGCCATAATTAGAACTTAAACTTAATGAATCCAGATAATTTGGTTGACATAGACATATGGTTCAATTGGATTAAACTGGGTATTTGTGTCTGACCATCGACAGATGCTTTCACATAAATTCGTGTTCCAGGTTAGTAAACTGATTTATTACACAAACTTAAAATAATCACTTCATCTTTTTAAAGATATTAGAATGATTCACAACCATAGATCTTTGAGTCTTTTATTTTCCTTAGTATTTTCTTTTGTCTTTTTATCTTTTTATTTATTTAGCAAATCTACAAATCAAATCATTCAAGCAATCAATTCCCTTCTCCCTCAATTAGATATTTGTAAATAAATAGTATCAACAATTGATAACAATAGTAGGAATTAAGTCCTCGTGGGATCGATATTTTTATACTACTTGAACGATACGTGCGCTTGCGTTATACGTGTGTGTTTGCGCCGGTCAAGTTTTTGGCGACGTTGCCGGGGACTTATTTTTCTTGAGTTATTAATTTTGAAGCTATCTAATTTACTTGTATCTAATTTTCTTTATTATTATCTGCAATTTTTATTTCTTTCTTTTTTTTTCAGGTGATTGAAAAAATGGAATATTTTGAAAAATTACAAGCTTTACTAAAAGAAGATACACCCCAAATCCGAGAGCAACAGTCTGGTTTTCTAAGGCCGGTTGTCCAGCCCAATGACTATCACTGGATGCCAGAATCAAGCAATACTACATTTGCTCATCAAAATGAAATGGGGAGATGTGTAATTTGTGATGGTAACCACCCGAGCGATCAATATCTATAACTTTCAGAGTGGCAGAATTATTAGAATCATTCAAGGTACGTAGAATCATCACATTTTCCATCTTATCCACCATCTATCTACGATCTTCATCAAGAACTAGATCCATCAGAGGAAGATCAGTTGAATGACATGTTAAAAGATTGGCTCGAAAAAAGAGAAGCTTAATTTGATGTAGAAATTCAGAGTCAAGCGACGTCTATACAGAGGATGACAGATCAAGTTAGACAATTAACAGAGAACCTGAATCACATGTCTCACAGAGCAAATTCAAATAATACTGAAGAAGCCTTCGAATATCCTGAGATTCATCATGACATCATTACAGAGGACGAGGCTGAGCAGTGTCAAGAATCAGAGGTATCAGTTCAGGAGCCTGCACCAACAAAGTCTCAATTTGATTTTTATTATTCCGACTCTGATGAGGATGAAGAAACTGAGCTTTTTGTACAAATTACACCAATAAGGAAGGATGAAACTTTCCATCCTCAGAATAAAGATCTTGGAGCATGCTTTGCAACGATGTTTGAAGAAGATCTTCCTGAACCATCCATTCCAGTCATATCAGAGGATGAAGACCTAAAATCTGACATTTCTTTTCATCCTCAGGTTGACAATTTTGAAGCATGTATTTCACAGATGACAGATGAAGAGCTGAATACAGAAATTTTAAAATACATATGTGAAGAAAAGGTGGAGCAAGAAACAGAGCAAATGGAGGAGAAAATGTCTGACCAAATTGAAAATCCAGAGCATTCAAGAGAAACATCGCTGTATCAGGGAGTACAAATCAAAGATATCGCCCAGAAGATTGACAGAATGGAACTTCCATTCCAAGTCAAGCATCATACGAGACCTCCTGATTTTCTTTATTTCTTTTCAGGAATCACTGGAACAACAAAACTTAAAAAGGTGGCACGAGCACTGAATGAGACAAAACTCTTTTTGCCACTTTATCGTTGGAAGAGACCCTTCAAAAGTAACGCACATGGGAATGTCTTTAATATGACATCCAAAACGACGCTGAAACCGCCTTGACAGATGGATTTCAGTCACGTCTGGCTGAAGACGAAAAATTTAGCGCTAGCAGGGAGGCAACCCATGTAATTTATTATAATTTCTATATTTTATGTATACATGTTGTAGAGTTTTGTGTGTTATTTTTGTAGGAAAAGCTCAACCAAAGCATAAGACAAAAGAATGGTGTTTAGCAAAGATAAAAGATAATTCATTAGTGATGGATGAGTAAGGAATGAATTCTTGAGACGCATCCTAATGAATTTATACTAAGCGAATGGCGTATTGCGTACACAATTTCGTTGCCTTAATTATTGCTTTGATTTGCTTTTCTTTTGTTATTTCTTTTATTTTCGCAGACAAGATCTATACTTTTTGACTTTTCATGATTTATTTTAACGTTCATCTAATAATTGTCATTTGGCAGGTACTAGTGCTACTATTACTCACCCTTTTCAGGATCTATAAATTCAGCTCGTCGGACTTCTCTTCTACACATTAAGATAAAAATTCAGAGAAGAGAAAAATGGAACAACTTCCAAGAGACGAGTTACTCATATCTGTGTGTGTTTTGTGGATCAAATTTTGGAAACAAGCCAAAATATATGGAGGCCGCAAAGGAATAATGGGATGTGTTTCAAAAGCCGTACAAGAAGGTGGCAGCCATGTTTTAGAGATCATTCCAAAACCATTAGCAGAGACAGGCCTCATCAGAGATTCAAATGGAGAGGAATGCATTGTCCCAGACATGTCTAAACAGCTCATTGAAATGGTCAATCACGCTGACGCCTTCATTGCTTTACCTGGCGGGCTAGGCATGTTGGAGGAAATATTCACAGTAGCATCTTGGGCAAATTTGAACATCCGCCAAAAACCCATTGGATTACTTAATGTGGATAGATTTTTCGATTTTCTTTTCGTATTTCTTGCAGATGCTAACAGACTTGGGCTCATCTCGAAACCAACAAAGGACATATTCTTAACTGCGAGAAAAGCCGAGGAATTAATTGACAAACTTTTAGCCTTTGAACCACAAATTGACCCTGTCCTTTCAAAAATAAAATGGTCCGAAGATGATCGTGGTAAGAAGCGTCGAATAAATCTGGATCTTAACCTTTAATTTTCCTGTAGAATTTCAGCTAACCAGGTACTATCTTCTAAACTCTTCTTCTACTGTTTAAGACATTGGGGACAATGTCTCATTTAAGTTTGGGAGTGAGGAATAGTTAATAGTATCTTGTTTTTATTGTATTTTTATTTTTAGTCACAAATTTTTCGAAAAAAAAAATAAAAAAAAAATATTTCAAAAACAAAGGCATATTTAAAGTTAGGAAATGGTTTGGTGTCTTCCTTCACTCACTACCTCTCTATAAGGAAAAACTGTGAAGGCACCTAGATAATCATTCACCTGTAGCTTGTTGTGATAGACTAGTTTGGAGGACTCGTTGTTTATTCCTGACACCAAGCGATAAGAGCCTAAGAGGCTTGGGTACTTGAGTGAGCCTCGCTCCACCCTCCCTCTGGGGAATCTACAACGGGAATTCCATTCGACAGTTAGTCACACACCATGACCAGTAGAATTTATTTCTTTATGTTTATGGTTTTGTTTTTATGTTGACTAAAAAGGTGAAATTGGTAAGAGATAGATGTGTAAGGAATTCTCACTCCTGAGACGTATTTCAAACCCATTTTTTTTCGAAACAAGTTAATTTTTGTTTATTTCCTCTTGAATTATTTAATTTGTAAATTCTCCATAAAACTGACTAAAATGGATCTTCATATACTTAGTTGTCGGGTATTATCAACATACATGGTAACATACAGACATGAGATAAAATTGAAAAGTTTGTAATATTCAGTGCTATAGTTTAATTGGAGAAGCATCTAAAAAAAGTGATGGAATAAAAAAAAACATCTGAGATCCGAGTTATTAAGTCTGTAAGGGTGTTTTAACACCTAGTGCCCTAAAACCAACTGGTTTGGGAGTCACTGGCCCAACACTCGCTAAATGGATCAAAAAGATGCTGAAAAAAATAAATATATATATCTGAAGTCTGATTAATTAAGTCCTTAGGGGTGTCTTAACACCTGATGCCCTAAAGCCAACTGGTTTGGGAGCCACCGACCTAAAGCTCGCTACATAGATGTAAGATATTGTATATAAATAAAAAATAGAGAAAAAAAAAAAATCAAAGAAAAAATAAGAAAAATCAAAAAAAAATTATTTCATTACTACAAAAGATGTGAATTCTGATAAGACTTTAGGAAAAAAATATTACTCTCTTATCAACTACACTTATGGCTGTTGTGGGCAAAAATGAGTTGTTTAATATTTTGTTAGCTATGTATATGAAGAATGATAAAAATAATCGGAGAATTTACTTATTCAGTAATTTAGAATGAAACAAAACAACTAGTAAACTTGGAGTAGAAGTTTCACCTAAAATTAGTCACTAACTTCTTTATTCTCTTTTCTCTTGTCTTTTTTGCTTTTGTGTGCATTAGTTTCACTACCATTTTACTTTTGTAAAATGTTTGTGGGTATCATTACTGTAAACCCTCACGAGACTATAACTCGTCCACTAGGGACACCTAAGGGTTTAAAGGCTTGTTGCATATGCTAAATGCAATCGTGATCCCTACGAAAGTGGCTTAGTTAAAATTTTATTATGTTATTTTATTTTGCTCGAGGACTAGCAAAATGTTAGGTTTGGGAGTGTGATGAGTGATAAATGTATCACTATTTCCCACTCATTTAACTTAATATTTTGTATAGTTTCTTGAGTTTTGTGAATATTTTGATGTGTTTTGTGTTATTTTATAGATAATTAAAGTTTCAGGACATTCTGGAGGTAATTTGAAGCAAAAATGTGAAATTTGGTGAAATTTGGCAAAAAGGGTATTTTGGTAATTTTGGGCGTCCCGACACAAAGGGTATTTTGGTAATTTTGGAAGTCCCGACCTCTAACATGCACCGGAGACTACTAATATGCACCAGGACAACAAGTCAAAGTTGCCAAGTTTGACTTTGCTAACGTGCACCATGCCACGTGTCATCATCACAAGCAATCTGCTAACGTGCACCGCATGCCACGTGTCAAAAATTCAACGAGCCGTTTTTTTAGCCACCATGCCACGTGTCGAAAATTCAGCGATCCAAAAAATAATAATAAAATAATAAAAAAATAAAAAAAAAATCAGAAAAATAATAATAAAAAATTGGATTTTTTTGCCTATAAATAGATTTTGAATTTCTTAGTTTCAATGTACCTCATCCTCTGAAATCCTTATAAATAAATTGAGAGTTCTCTTCTTTAGTTTCTTTTATTCAGTTTTATTTACGTTTGTAGTAGTAATTCTCTTCTATAAATAGTAGTTTTCATTCATCCATGAGGAGCTAACTTCTCCATGCTGAGGTAAAAAGGTAATTCTTTTACTTTTTCTATTTAGATTAATCTCCCTTAAAATATAATATATAACTATTTAAAACCTGAATAATAAAGGATACCGCCATTCCGGACGGTTGGTTATTCAATTTAAATTGGTTAAACCTGACTTAATGAGGATACCGCCATACTGGACGGTTGGTTTAAGTTTATATTTCTGTTCCGCCTTATGGCTGGTATATTTGAATTTGACTTAATCAGGATACCGCCATTCCGGACGGTTGATTTAAAATATCACAAGATTATATATATTATTTTATGGGAGATATCTAAATAGTGAATAGTAGAAGTTAATTCCTTTTACCTTAGCATTTCTTTTTATTACTTTTCAGTAATTTCATTTTATGTCTTTTAAGTTTATATCAACTTTAGCTATGTGTTGTAACTAATTTAGTATTCTAGGGTTGTGATAAAATCTAATATCACCGGTTTATAAGAGGTTATTTTATAATTTGAGTAATTTAAAGGTTTACTTATTAAGTCTTAAATGCTTCTTGTTGTTTGATCACCAATAAGATTGATGTGGTAAATCTAAAATGAACTAGACATATGGATTTTAGGTTTCAACCTTTGACTTAATAGCCCACGATCTTCCTTGATGATAGATAACCCTTAAATAGATTTCCTTACAGGATAGACATATACCTGTTGGGCGGGGGTAGCCATAATTAGAACTTAAACTTAATGAATCCAGATAATTTGGTTGACATAGACATATGGTTCAATTGGATTAATTTTATTGAAGTTATACGAGTCATTTGTGAATATGTATCAAAGTAATCAAGGAATTCTTTTTATATATGACCTTTTTATGACAAGTCTTGCCTTGTAATTATCTATTGATCCATTTAGCTTCATCTTTCATTTGAAAATCCATTTGTAGCCCAGTGGCTTACAACCTGGAGGAAGATTAACCAACTCCCAATTATGATTTTGAAGCATAAAATCAATCTCACTATTGATAGTCTCTTTCCATAATGGTGCCTCCGAAGAAAACATCACCTATTTATAACTTTGAGGCTCATTTTCTAACAGGTATGTTAGAAAATCATGTTTGAATGACTTAGACGTTCTTGCTCTTTTGCTACATCTAGGTTCATTTTCTTTAATATTTCCATATTGACCTGATTATTGGTTAACTTGATCACTATTGGCAGTATCAATGGTTCTTTTGAGAAAATAAGTTCTTTATTTTTCTTTACAAGGAAATATCTCTTCAAAGAATGTCACATTTATTGAATCAATTATCATATTTGAATTGATGTTAGGAATTTCATACTTATATACTAAGAATCAATACGCATTACTGTTGTGAGCATATCAAATAAATTTACAGTTAATAATTTTTGGTCATATTCTCACAGTCTTAGGTTTAGGAACCATCATTTTGGTGAGACACCCTCATACTTTTAGATATTTGTAGGAAGGTATTTAACATTTCCACAATTCATATGGTATCTTGTCTAATTTTTTATGAGGTAACTTGTTCAAAATATAGTTGGCAGAAAACAATGATTCCCCCCATAAGTTCTAGGGTAAACCAGATCTTATCAACATGACATTCATCATTTCCTTTAACGTTCGGTTTTTACGTTCAGTAATTTCATTTTATTGAGGCGAATAAAGAGCAGTAGTTT
Source organism: Zanthoxylum bungeanum (assembly GCA_019454045.1). Lineage (NCBI taxonomy): Eukaryota > Viridiplantae > Streptophyta > Magnoliopsida > Sapindales > Rutaceae > Zanthoxylum > Zanthoxylum bungeanum. The sequence goes on along the minus strand of SKCR01026372.1, from coordinate 363,368 downwards.
TATGAATAATTCAATGATTCGAACAATATTCACCGAATAGTGACACATATTCAACTTCCCTATCATTCTCGATTCTTTTGATTTTCTTGCTAAGTTGATTTTCAACTTCGTTCTTATAGTGTACAAAGCTCTCAATAGCTTCATATTTGCTCCTCAGGAAATACACATAGCAGAATCTTGTGTTATCATCGATAAAAGTGATAAAGTACTTTTCATCGCCTCTTATTTGCACAACATTCATATCATATATATCGGTGTGTATAAGTTTCAAGGGTTTAGAACTTCGTTATATGGAATGAAATGATGTTATATTCATTTTCGTTTCAATACATTCTTCACATTTATGTTGGTTATCAATTATAAATTTAGGTATAAGGTCCATGTTAATTAATTTATGCATTGTATCATAATTAACATACCCCAACCTACCATGTCATACATTTTGTGACTGAATAATATAAGCAGAAGATATAGCTTTATTATTATTAGCATTGTGTCAATTGACTATCATTATATTGAAATTAAAAAGGCCTCCATTGAGGTATCATTTTTCTTACATAGACATCGTTTTTTATCAATACAAATTATCATAAATAAAAACTAACTTAAACCCATTCTTGCTTAGAAGGGAACCCAAAACCAAGGTCTTCTAAATATCAGGAACATGCAAAATATTCTTCAATGTAAGCTTATTCTCGGATGTTATCTTCAGAACCACTGTGTCTTGTCCAACAACTTTGGAAGTATACGAGTTTCCAATGGTCAGATGATCACCACCATCGACCTTCTGATATGAGGAAAATATCTTACTATCTGCACATATATGGCAAGTACCCCTAATATCTATCCACCACTCTTTCGGGTTTCAAACTAAGTTGACTTCAGTTACAATTGATGAGAGGTTCAACTATGAGATCTCATCAGTTAATGGCTCATCTTTAGTGACACGAGCCTCATTTTTTTTCTTGCCATTGTCCTGAGACTTATTATTTCTGCAGTCATTTTCTATGTGATCTCTTTTCCCACAGACGTAGCACTTCCCTTGAACTTCTTGTTTGTTTGGGAAGAATCAGCTTTACTGTTCTTTCTCTTTCTACTACGTTTTCCACCATCGACGATGTTGGCTTTAGACTCCATAGTCTTGTAGCTAGCCTTCTCAGATTTTCTATTATCCTCTTCGATTTGCAACCAAACTTCTAGGTCTTTAAGACTCATCTATTTCTTTTTGTGTTTCAGATAACTCCTGAAATCTTTTCATGATGGAAATGACTTCTCAATAATTATGGCACCTTGAAACCTCTCGCAGATTTTCATTCCCTCATCTAATATTTCGTAAATGATCAACTGTAGTTCACCCAGTTAAGATATTGATGAGCGATAAATATATTGTTGGTTTCTATTAAGGTCCCAAGATCAATAATAAGCATGAATCAAGTGCGAATAACAATCGAAGAAGTTGCGGAATACTCACGTCGATCGGTTGAGTGACGCGGAGGCAACAAAATCTGATTTTTTTGCCCTTGAACTGATTCGGTAGTGAGCAGATCACCTCACTATTTTAGGCTCGGTTTTGGTCCTTCGTCAAGCTCCAAGCTTCGTCGAATGGTTCCCGGCTCATGGGTGGACTTCCCTATCACCTTCGCATGTCACGTAAGTGTGCTAGCACTTGTGATTTTGCCATAAAATCCCACTCTAGTACTTCCCACTACTCACGTTTTTGTTGAAAACCAGTAAGCTTTTTACACAGCCCATTGGGCGTGTGTTGTAGAGAGAAAGAGAGAAAGAGAGAAGGAGAGATTGTGTGTATTTGTTGAAAAGTGTATATCTTACACTTATATATTTTCCAAAAATAAATAAGTGAATTACCACATTTTTGGCTTCCAAAATGTCAAATGGAAAAGCCTTCCAACAACTCCAACAACTACCATCAATCAATCACATCAATCAATCAAGTGTCACATCACTCAAAGTGACATGATTTGACTTGATGTGACTATGTGATTGTTGATTGTGTGCACTCGAATTCGAAATGCGAATGCGCTCACAAATAATCTCGGGCTCGGGTTCGCTAATTCCAAATTAACGAATTTTCCGTTGCGTCGTAATTAAATGATTACGCATAGTGAAATCACTATTCACGTCGCTAACGAATTAATTCTAAATTAATTCGTTTGCCCGAATTAAAATCTAATTTTAATTCCACGTCGAAATCCAATTTCGTTTAATATATCAAATATATTAATTTCTCGATTAATTCCAAATTAATCGTTATCTCTCTTTAATTGATATTTTATCCCAGATAAAATATCTCCGCAATTAATCCCAGATTAATTTTCTCTCTCTTCCAATTAATCCCATATTAATTTAGAGTGCGAGTCATACGTCATCGGTGAATCTTTGGGAAGAAGGACCCAGGAGATCCCCGGATATGTTGGCAGTAAATTCGGTCGTCGGACTATCCGAACACGTAAGTACATCGTACTACGTTTTACCGATTTACAAGACAAGATTGGCCTCTAGCAAAGCACCATGCCTACCCAATTATCCGGAAATATCCTTACAGGAATAAAGGATATGTACCAGGCGTAGTATACGTAGTATTGCGTATTTCTGTCTAGTATCGGATGATTACGGGTTAGGCCTGGGGCTGGAATTGTGTCTGCTCCGTACGAAGCACATGTCGGATGTCTGGTAACTAGTCTCTATAATCGGATAAACATGACCTTTTCATTTTATCCCGATAGCTGCAGCATTTAAGAGAACTAGTACCGTATCCTAAGTGACCATCATCTCCATATGACTGGAGTGACACTTCCGTCTTGACATCACACCCAACACACTACGATTCTCAATATACCCAGTATTGGCGTACACAGAACCTGTTAAAGCACTGGACGACCGCAACCAAAGTATATTGATTGTCGCAAGTGTTAGCGGTGCAAGTCTTAGGTTAAGACCAAATACACCTACCCTGATTTCGGATTTCCATAGACACATAGTCATACTACCAATGGAATTCCGAGGGGGTCTATCCAGAGCGAAGCTGTTTCCCGTACCATCGGTAAAACACAACCTCCTATTACACTTGCATGAGTATCATATACCCAAATATATGAGAACTATGTCGTTGTGCCCTCACAACGCGCACAAGTGTAATACTAGTCTTTTACGTATTTATCGATGTCCAATCTCGATAATACTCTGACTAGGGATATTTAATGATTTATCCTTCGTGTACTGATACTATCTCATATCATTCTCCATCCAGGAACAAATCATAGGGACCTCTCATCATTTATACATCTAGGTGATCTAATAACAAATGATAAGAGTGTAATCTCCTTTGTCACATAGTTAATTTGTACAACAACACAATGATATATACAAATAGTGACGCTATGAGTCATAATTGTCCAAAAATCTCCCACTTGGCCTATAGCCAGTCACTCGAGTGTCTGACACCCGAACTATGTTCGGTTGGCTCAAACTGCTGAGAAATCTTTTCGTCAGCGGATTTGTATGATTATCGTCTGATGTGATTTATACGATCATCACATCGCGACGATGTATGATCCGAACGAATCAGATAAATAGTCGAAGTATGTATCTGGATCGTTGATGAGACCATTAATTCTTTAGCCTGTGCTCGAGCCTAGCTCAACTGTTAACATAATTATATCTAATCTAATTAGATTTGTTTATCGACCCAGAAGGCTTCTATTGCCGCTTCAGCTGCAATAATAACCTGTATTTGTTGTTTATACGGTAACAATATCTTGCTTGGAAGATTTCCAACTCACTGTTCCGTCATTCAAACAGTATAGTACCGTTTACGACTTATAGTCGTCTTTATCGGTTTGGAAACTTGCTACAGTGATCCCAGTCAATTCAAGTTCTCATTCTCCACAGATTACAGCATCCTTAGTTCTCTAAGATACTAACGGATGTTCTTAACATCAATCCAATGACTATCACTTGGATTGGCCTGTTTGTGAATCCATATTCTCAAAGTGTATGAGACACCAGGTCGCGTACATTTTTCAATGTACGATTTCTCGGAGAGTATTCGAAAGTCAAGCTTTCACCGATAGTTATTATGGGAATATCATTTCCAAGAAATGACATATTATCATTATTTATAGGACAACCACTATCAGTGCGCTCCCACTAACCTCCTTATATACACAAGAATCCTTTTCGTTTTGAATTAAATCATAAACTATTATGATTACATCAAAACGATAATTCCAAAAACTTAATGTTTGCTTCAATCCAAACATGGATCGAATAACCCGCAAACCTTGTTTGCTAGTTTTGGTACGACAAAACCGACAGAATGTTGTAAACATCCTCCAAAAGGTTTCCTTTTTAGGAAAGCGATTTTCCCGTAAAGCTGACATATTTCATACATGAAACATGCAGCATTAGCAAGCATTATCCAAATGGATTTACCGTGGCAACAGGTAAAAGGTTGAATCGCAATCAACAAAATGTTGATAACGATAACTTTCTGCTAAAAGCCTAGCTTTATACGTTGGTATGTTGCCATCCATGTATGTCTTCCTTGAAGACTTATTAAGTACCATTAGGCACAATGCGTTGTGGTACATCAACTAGTTCTAAACTAAGTTGATATACATGGAATCCATTTCAGATTCATGACACTTTTTTCATAATAGGGAGTCGATACCTTGTATCACTTCCTCATACGTAGTCAGTTGGTATACCTCAATAAGATAGACATCTTTATGAGGTGAGATCAGAAACCCATACCCTAGGTTGTTTTCTGACTCTGTCCGACATACGCGGTTCTTGTGTATTTGAAGATCAATGGAATAGTTTCATCCTTGATGAACTATTTGTGTTCCATTAGGATTCGGTGCCTGGAATAATATTACTTCGATTTTTATCGAGTTTTACTATCCTCCCACTTACCACTGCATATCGGTATTCCTCAAAGGAAAACCGCATGGTGAGCAACAATCTAATTGTTCTCTTGTGAGATGTATAAGTACAATACTTATGGTATCCCTAGGATAACCTACAATTGCCACTTATCCAATTTGGGTTCTAGTTTGGTATCATCCAAACACATGCCTAGCATACCCAAATTATCAGGAATGAGAAACCCGGTTTCTTTCCCGTTCATATCTAATATGAAATCTGTCTAGCAGATTTTAATGGAACCTTATTCAAAATAAGTTATTGCACTGTTTAAAGCTTATCCGTTGAAGGAAATGGTAGCTCAGAACGACTCATGATTAACCCTATCATGTCTAACAAGATTCAGTTACTCAGTTCGGACACACCGTCAAACTGACGTGTTCCGGGAGGAGTCCTCATTGAAAGAATACTATACTCTTTCAAGTATATTAGAAACTTATTGCTTAAGTATTTTCCATTACGGTCTTACCGTGACGGTATAATACTATAGCCGATCTGTTTGTCTATTTCGTGTCGAGACTTTAAAAGTTTCTGATTTGTGTTCTTCAAAAGAAACACATAACCATAACGCGATGCCACATCCGTAAAGGTCACGAAATATTCTTATCCACATCTAGCCTAGCTAGACATGGGCCCACTTGCTTCACTATGAACTAGGGCTAACAGGTCGGTGGCATTAACACTTTTTCCAAGTAAATAGTGTTTTAGGCACTTTGCCCAATAAACTAGATTCGTAGACTTTATTTGATTGGAATCAAATGTGTCATAGTACCCACTCTCCGAAAGAGTGGATATACGAGTCTTGTTTGATTGTGTCCCAGACAACAATGCCACAATCAAGTTTCTTCTGATCAATCATCAGTTCGAGCTATTTGTTTGTCATATTATATATTCGAGATTTATTTACATTCAAAATATAAATTCTGTTATTCACATCTAATGTGTTTATCTCAATATCAGCTTTATATAATAAAACACTTTAGTGTTTTAGAATATAAAGGTTCACCCGCAACGGGTTAAACACTGATATAGAGATAATGTTTCTAGTCAAACTAGTTACATTATAACAGTTTCCAAACTTAGGTACACACCCGAAGGTAGTTCCTAAACTTAGGTATCTACGGTTAAAATAGCGACTTTCGTCCCGTTTTCAATTCGCAGATTTATCTCGACTGAAGTTAGTATCCTGCTCAAAGCAGATTCTGAACATCAATATTTATATATTTTATATACCACACTAAGTATCTAAAATCCAATTTTAATACAAATATTGAACATAATGTTGACAAACATATTTGAAGTCAGAGCCTTGCTCGTTCTTCAATTCCTTCATGTCTGCTTTGTCCAAACGGCAGTCACGCTTCCGCGATCCCGTTTGCCACATTTAGCAGACATTTTGGGATATGTCCTTTATCTTCCTAGAAGATTATAATGATTTTGCCTTTGCCCTTTTCATATTCCAGAAGCCTTTGGCCAAGCCTTGGGTTTCTAGAATATCGAAGTAAGGTGCGTCTTGCGCTACTTGCCTAATTGCAAACTTTGACTTTATCTCCTTGAGAATAGTCATTAACTCTCCAAGAGTTTATTATTGCAATTTAGTACTTCTAAGATCTAAGTATAGATCTATGAAGATCCTTCAATTTCATTATCATACTTTAAGGATCTAATCCTTAGTTCTGATTAAGAAATTAAGGAGTCTACTGCGACAAGTTTAATGGATTAAGCACTTAAGTTATCATCACATAAATCTTCCAAAGATTATGCTCTACTATTTGCTTAACTCCGGGCTTAGGCATAATATGTTATTTTATCAAATAAAGTAACTTATTATTTTCCAGGACCATCCTGAAAATTATTCCCAATTTGAAAATTAAACCATTTAAATACATTTTCCCAAGGATTATGTTTTAAATGTCAATCTTTCAATTTTATCTTGATTTTAATAGTCCAACTATTTAATCAACGATTTAGGTACTATTTATTATAATGATTACAATAGTCCAACTATTTAATCAACTATAATTTAATAGATTAAAATCAATTATATTGATTACTATAATCCAATTATAAAATCAACTATAAATGAATAGTTTGAATATAGTCCAACTATTTATTAAAAACAACATTTAAATATTAGTCCAACTAACATTTAATTTATAACGACGAGTGATATTTTTTTGAGCGCGTATGGCAAGTAATTAAACGACTATTGCAAATTCAATTCTTGCCTCCCACTATTTTTCGGCGAGCCTCTAACCCTCTGTCGAGTACTCGGGAAACCGCGTTTCCTAGTGGGCTAGGATCCCGTTAAATATCACACAATCTTGACTTTGGCCAACAAATTGTATGATAATTAACTAGGTACATCTCTAAGATCAATTGGATCCAATCCAATTCCTAGATCCGGTAGGGGGACATCCAAGTCCGAAACATATTTCTTATATATGCCAATACATCCAATGTATTACCTAACCTTTTTCCTCTGAATCAACTAAGCCTTGGCTTTGGCACAACAAACTTAGTGATCCCAGTTAAGCGCGACCCATTGACCATGGAAAGCTTCGTAATCAATGTCGATGGACAAGAAGTAGTCTTGACTTTGGCCAACAAACCACAACTTAGACAAGACACCAATATGGAACAAAGCCTTCGTGATTCAAACACATCCTCGACGGACAAAGGCCTTGACTTTGGCCAACAAGCCAATGCCAGTCTCAGATCTTGAGTGAGAATCACTCAATGGAAGGAAAAACGCTTAATATTTAACGAGGGTTTTTCGAGTGCAAATTGGAAACCAATTTATTATCTTTGTTAAGGTCTCATCATCATACACCCTTAAACATGCATTCTAAACACATAATAAAGCGCATATGAAAAATAATAATGATATGCGGATGGATACTTTACACATTGATCCTAGATCAAATCTATCCATTTTCTCTCTCCCGCTAGCACAAATATCACTTCTACCTGTTACATTACACTTCTAAAGAAACCTCATTTATATTGAGGGGAATAGGTGAGAAGAGAATACAAAGAAATGAGGAGGTAATAAGGCTGGACACGTAGGTCCAATTAATAAATCAAATTTATTACAACAATTTCTAAAATTACCCCACCCATCTAATATCCATCCGATATACATTATTCATGCATCGCAACCATGTATTCACACAAGCATGTTATCAATCAATCTAATCAAATTAATTAATCTGATAATTAGTGATCATCCAATGTTCAAACAACGATTTGATTTTTTCTCGAGTCAAACTCGTTTTGCGAATAAGTACTCAAAGTACGAATTCTCGAATTAAATTAAACTACATAATTAAATCCAATTCAATATGCATTTAATTCTAATTCTCTTATTTAATTCAAATTAAACATCACACTTTATTAATGAACTTTTACGACTTAAATTCCAAATTTAATCACAACGGGTCTCAAAGCCCGATTAATGTCCAACGTCAATTTAATTAAAGTCCAATGGGCTTTTAATTAATTTCTTAAGGCGTGGACTTTTGGTCAACTCGGATCAAACCGAATAACCAAAATCCAATCCGGGAGTTACCCCATAAGCCTAGAAATAATCTTGGCCATTAGGCCCAATTAAACTTTAAAGGTCCATTAAGTCGCATTTGGGCTTTATGGATGCGGTTTTGGGCCCGATTGGATCCAATCCATTTGGCCTAAACCCAACTTTGTACAACAAAGCCCAATTAGCCCAATTACAACACTAAAAGCCCAATTACAACACTAAAAGCCCAAATCCAATTTTAAGGCCCAATTATAATTAAATCACAAAACCCAATTTCACAATTTAATTACATAAAGTGCATTACACAATTAATTACCCAATTAACATTTCTAAAACATCAATTAACATTAATAATCATGCTTATTTACATCATCACATGTCCAACACATTTTGATTAAAATCAAACCCAATTCACATGCTCATTGACTCTCGGCAATTTGGGGATTTAACGTCCGATTCGAATTCAATCCAATTAATTTTACAATCGACATTAAATCAACATCCTCAATCATTTCAAGTCATCCAATGATCAACGAAACAAAAAATCACCAAGATATATAGGGCTATAACTCTCGGCAATTAGGGTTTATTATGCCAAATTACAAATCAAATCCAATTGAATCAAATTCAACATTAAATAAATATTCCCTAATGATTTCCAACACATCCAATGAATTAAAAATCAAAATTCCAAGACATTATGGTTCACCAACCATTCGGCCAACATCCAATTTTGGGGAAAATTATTCCAAATCAATTTTCTTGAAATTGATCCAATCAAACTTCAATTCAACATGTATTAAGCATACTCAAACATCCAATTTATTCGAATCATGCTCAAATACAAATTACCCAAATTTTAAGCCCTTAAATTTTCATGCTTAAACCTTGCTCTAGATGCCATTGTTGGTTTCTCACAATGGAATAAGCATGAATCAAGTGCGAATAACAATCGAAGAAGTTGCGGAATACTCACATCTATCGGTTGAGCGACGCGGAGGCAACAAAATCTGATTTTTCTGCCCTTGAACTGTTTCGGCAGTGAGCAGATCACCTCACTGTTTTTGGCTCGGTTTTGGTCCTTCCTCAAGCTCCAAGCTTCGTCGAATGGTTTCCGGCTCATGGGTGGACTTCCCTATCACCTTTGCATGTCTCGTAAGTGTGCTAGCACTTGTGATTTTGCCATAAAATACCACTCTAGTGCTTCCCACTACTCACGTTTTTGTTGAAAACCAGTAAGCTTTTTACAGCCCCTTGGGCGTGTGTTATAGAGAGAAAGAGAGAAGGAGAGATTGTGTGTTATTTGTTGAAAAGTGTATATCTTACACTTACATATTTTCCAAAAATAAATAAGTGAATTACCACATTTTTGGCTTCCAAAAATTCAAATGGAAAAGCCTTCCAACAACTCCAACAACTACCATCAATCAATCACATCAATCAATCAAGTGTCACATCACTCAAAGTGACATGATTTGACGCTTGATGTGACTAGCGATTTGACTTGTGTGCCGCACTCGAATTCGAAATGCGAATGCGCTCGCAAATAATCTCGGGCTCGGGTTCGCTAATTCCAAATTAATGAATTTTCCGTTGTGACGTAATTAAATGATTACGCCTAGCGAAATCACTATTCACGTCGTTAACGAATTAATTCTAAATTAATTCGATCGCCCGAATTAAAATCTAATTTTAATTCCGCGTCGAAATCCAATTTCGTTTAATATATCAAATATATTAATTTCTCGATTAATTCCAAATTAATCGTTATCTCTCTTTAATTGATATTTTATCCCAGATAAAATATCTCCGTAATTAATCCCAGATTAATTTTCTCTCTCTTCTAATTAATCCCAGATTAATTTAGAGTGCGAGTTATACGTCATCGGTGAATCTTTGGGAAGCGACCCATGAGATCCCCGGAGATGTTGGCAGTAAATTCGGTCGTCGGACTATCCGAACACGTAAGTACATCGTACTACATTTTACCGATTTACAAGACAAGGTTGGCCTCTAGAAAAGCACCATGCCTACCCAATTATCCAGAAATATCCTTACAGGAATAAATGATCTGTATCAGGCGTAGTATACGTAGTATTGCATATTTCTGTCCAGTATCGGATGATTACGTGCTAGGCCTGGGGCTGGAATTGTGTCTGCTCCGTACGAAGCACATGTCGGATGTCTGGTAACTAGTCTCTATAATCGGATAAACATGACCTTGTAATTTTATCCCGATAGCTGCAGCATTTAAGAGAACTAATACTGTATCCTACGTGACCATCATCTCCATCTGACTGGAGTGACACTTCCGTCTTGACATCACACCCAACACACTACGATTCTCAATATACCCAGTATTGGCGTACACAGAACCTGTTAAAGCCCTGGACGACCGCAACAAAGTATATTGATTGTCGCAAGTGTCAGCGATGCAAGTCTCAGGTTAAGACCAAATACACCTACCCTGATTTCGGATTTCCATAGACACATAGTCATACTACCAATGGAATTCCGAGAGGGTCTATCCAGAGTGAAGCTGTTTCCCGTACCATCGGTAAAACACAACCTCCTATTACACTTGCATGAGTATCATATACCCAAATATATGAGAACTATGCTGTTGTGCCCTCACAACGCGCACAAGTGTAATACTAGTCTTTTACGTATTTATCGATCTCCAATCTCTATAATACTCTGACTATGGATATTTAATTATTTATCATTCGTGGACTGATACTGTCTCATATCATTCTCCGTCCAGGAATAAATCATAGGGACCTCTCATCATTTATACATCTAGGTGATCTAATCACAAATGATAAGAGTGCAATCTCCTTTGTCACATAGTTAATTTGTACACAAACACAATGATCTGTACAAATAGTGACGCTATGGGTCATAATTTTCCAACATGTATCACAATTTCCCGCCATTTTAACCTAATATTATGTATAGTTTCTCGGGTTTTATGAACGTTTTGATATGTTTTAGTTTATTTTACAGATAAAAATAAAATCAAGACCCAATGGAATCATTTAGGATGAAATGTGGAACAAATAAGGGTAAAAAATGGACTCAATCTAGAGGTGTGGTGGGTAAACTTTGCTCTCATATGAGGTTTGTGCCTGTATGCCATCACTGTGGCAAGGCATGACACATTAGGCCTTAGTGCTTCATGTTGTACAAACAAAAGAAAATGACTAAGAGTGTGTCACCTAGATTTGATTCCTCAAATCTAGTTTCTCATGTTTCTGCACTAGCTAAACAGACTCAAATAATTAGTGAGAAACTTGCTTTGTTGACTAGGAATATTCTATTGGAATGATTCCTAAAAAAGTTTGGGTGAAAAAGAAAGATGACTTCCCATATAATTCTAAATGTCTTGATCCTAAAAGGCATGATAAGAGTACACTTCAGTGTAACTCTTCTTTGAAGTTGCATTTATATTCCCATTACATGTGTATGTGTATGTGTATGTGTATGTGTATGTGTATGTGTATGTGTATGTGTATGTGTATGTGTATGTGTATGTGTATGTGTATGTGCGTGTGTTTTTATGTTTTTGCACGTTTTTTGCTTTATTTTCACTACATATGGGTGTGTGTTGTTCTTTTTTATATGTCCCTTGGTATATAGGGTGGAAACCAGACATAAATTTCATAGCCGATTCCGAATGGACAGTTGTATGATATGCATTCAAGATATAACTCCATGTACCATTGGATTTTGACAAGCTTGTCATGGCATTCTTATTTTTATATTAAAAAAATAAATAACAAATAAAAAAAATTATAAAACAAAAAGACCCAAAATATTTTATGGCTTGTTAGAGATGAAAAGCATGTGCATGTGATCCTGGTAGGTAGGATATACAATTATGCATGTATAATATGTTTTTATTTTTTTATGCTCTATGTGCATGAGTGTTTGTAATAAAAAACACTTAGTATATCTTGTCATTGCATTTCACATACATGTTTTTATTATTGTCGAGGCTTGGTTGCATGTATGTGCTTTTAGACATACGGTCTAATCTCTATCATACTTAATTAGCTCACTAAATTTTGTGAACTTTGACTAGATGACCTTATGATATCTCATTGTAAAAGAAAAATTTTAAAAAAAAGGTTTAAATGAGTCTGAAGTGCAGAAGAGCCAATGGGCCAAATTCAAAAGATAAGGGCAAAAACCCTTCACTTGAAAGAGTTTATTTAAGAGCTCATATTTAGGGAGAGAATATTATAGCATGCAACCAATGTTGCTTATTTTCAAGTCCTAGTGGTGTTGGGTTTGAACACATATTTTGTGGACTTTGTGTGTCAAGAGATGAGATTTATTTAGTTGTGTCCTGCTCATAAAATAAGATCTTAAGACTTGATTCATTGTGAATTTATTCTTCACACAAGTACTAGTTATGCTTGGTGTTTATGTCATATGCATGCGTGTAGTATTTAGCAAGACCTAAAATGATGTATATTATTTCATGTCATAAATAGTTGAATACTGATTGGGTTTTATTGTACTTACTTGAAGTATATTTTCAGTTGTATTTGATTTATTTTTCTTTAACTCATTGTGTGCTTGTGTGTGCTTCATATCATTACTTATTCTGGGGGTTCAAAATTTCATACAGAGCTTACATCATTAACATATAAGCACGATACTACAAGCTGTTGGGATTTATGTCCTAGAGCTTCATGTGTTGTAAAACGGAATTGATTATTGTAATAATTATAAACGCATTATTCATTTATCAAAGTTGTTTGATTTAAATTGCATATTGTCTAATTGTCTTGTTTACCTTGATTACTATTGTACCTTCAGACTTAGTGTATGTTTGATGCACAAGAAGATTTAAGTCTAAAGTTAGTAATCTAAATAGTCCATAGAGAGCAAACAAAGAGGGTACTTTGTTTGTGGTATATCTATAGCTGCGGTCCATTCTATACTTGTATGAAGACCTTGATCCGGGATCGTTCATGTAGTGACATGGGAATGGAGGCACCTTGTATGATAAGATCATATAGGACTGGACTCAGATAAATACGAATTTCTTTTAATATCCGTTAATCGAAGAAATTCATTTTATCTAATAGATGGTCATATATGGATTCGATCTTAATCCTGAGTGTACTACGAACTCCTGCATGACAGGTTATGTCCTTTGATTTACTATGGTGAGGTTGGTGTAGCAGTCCCGGCCAATAACTACGTATTTTGGGGATATAGTTTGGTATGTAGCTGTGAACGTTTTACATAGATATGGAATTCACTCATTCTTTCGAGAAGTAGAAGAATATCTCTTTTAAGAGTTGATTCGGGACTTGAACAATTTTGAGCACTCAACTTTCCTATTGCGAATAGAAAGTATTATATTCATAATTGTTATGAATTAATTGTTCATTATAGAATCAATGGTGCTTAAGAGACAAAATATTTAGAGGGGTATGACGGACTTATGACCCGGCTCTATTTATGAGATATTCGTGAAGGGCTATATCCATATGTAGTGACTATATCGATGGACACCGAAGTTTGTTCGGCTTATATTTCCATCTACGGTAACGGGAGTTCAACTTCGAGTTTTTAGTGGAATAACGCGGAGTTAATAATTCGTAATATTTAATTAAAGAGTTTAATTAATATTTCAGAATTATTGGAGCTCGGAATCGTAGGTCCATTTGGTCCCCGTGCTAGCTCGATTACTGTAGCAAACCTAATATAATTAGATTGTCTAATAATATGCTCAAATTATATTTAAATATTTTAATATGATTAATAATATTTTTGTCACAAATGAAAATGATATTAAATTAGTTTAATATTATATTTTCTAATATTTTTGATTATAAGAATCAAATAATAATTATGAGATAATTATTAATCATCATTGATAATGCATAATTATGAGATAATTATGACATCATTATTTGATAATGGTAAATGCATTATCAAGACAAGCCTTAATGGTTTGCCAATCATCCACCAAGTTTTTGTTAATTAGTTTTGACCTAATTACCTAACTTGTTCCATTATCTAATGGATTTGGTTGACACTCCACTCAAGTGTGTTGGCCATTTACAATTGATAAAATTGAGTGGATGTTGATGGAATGGATTTAGTTTATATTCTCTACCATTCCCACTCAAAGGTTGGGTGAATTCAAGAAAACATTTCACAAAAGTTGTGAGTAAGGTAGAGAGAAAAATCTTATTTCTCAATAGTTGAGATTAGAAAGAAAAACAAAAGTGAACAAGATACTTGATCTTCTTCATCTCATCTTTCTAAAGCCAAAAGAGTTTGTGACATTATCAACTTCTCTAAAAAGTTTAGAGGTTGATCTTTGTGAGTGAAGCCCACACTTCGGTTTGTTGGTTTCGAGATATAGCTCGGAAGATTGAGTGGTTGATTCTACGGTAGAATCTCAAAGGAAATTCATCAAGAGTTTTGTGGAGTTCGACTTCAACAAAGGAGAAGGCAGAGAAAATTTTAAAGATCCGGTGCCACCACATCCGCAACTTCCGCCGCGCAAGAGGAAACAGTTTCCAACAATTGGCATCGAAAGCTTAAGGTTGAAAAGTTTTCTTAACTCTTCTCTTTTAAGTTTCAGTTTTAATAATTTATATGAGATATAGATTATTAGAATGCATGTTATGATGAGTAGGCACAATTAGATTCATGAGATGAATGGTTTGAATGTTCATGTGATGAATGTTTACTTTTGATTCATGTGATGAATGTATTGCGTTGATCGTTAATTTTTCCGGCTCTTATTTTTAGTATTGGAAATGTAAGACCATAAGGTCATGTTCTTTCAAGTGTTGTAAGTTCATTTCCTTTGTAATAAGTTCAATTTGTAACTTGGAGGAGCCGATGCCGTGAAGAACTCAACATACCATGGAGCAAGATTTGAAGACCAAGGGATGCCTTGGATTTATTGTACTAATTAGATTAGTATTTTTTTTAAAAAAAATAAGAGCCCGGTTAACGCAATTTATGTATGTATGTGAAACTTCATTCCGTTACGAGTCCATAGAAAAAAACGGGGACCAAAACGGACTCCGGAAGCTCCCGAACGGAGTAAATGAAGTTCTAGTGTTTTGACACCAGACCGATTTCGTTCGAACGCCAGTCAAACGAAACTCAAACGTTTTGCTACTGCCTGGAAAACGTTCGAACGCCCAGAAAACGAAACACAAACGTTTTCAGCCCAGACCTGGGCATATATATGTGTTTTAAATTGTTTATTAACATGCCATATAGCCTAGGGTGCCTACTCTTGCATTTTCACATGCCATAACATGTAGACATGCATGATATTCAAGTCATAAAATATGATTTTATGTAAATTTAAAAGTTAAATTAGAATATAAGATGCATGTAAACGAATTAATAAGATTAATTGGTTAAAGGTTTAAAAATTTGGAATTCAAGTTTTAGAACAAATGGACATTATGAGTACATTATTTTCCTTGGTATATCGGATGGAAACCCGGATATAAATTCCATAGCCGCTTCCGAATGGACGGTAATTTGGTTTGCACTCGGGATACAATTCCACGTACCTTTGGAGTAAATAACGTACTTTTATCTATTAAATGGTTTAATGACATATAGTCCATTAGTTGAATTCTAAAATTTTAAAAACCTATAAGTGAACTAATTTTTTAATTGTTAAAATTGATTAGATCACTTAAGCAAACTTGATTAAATTAGTTTAATTAAGTTAATGATTAGTAGAGACTAATAAGTATTAGTGAATAAAATTTTAAATGTTAAAATTGGTTAGATCACTAATAATCCACTAGTATTAATAAAGATATGTTTTAGCCGAGCATAATCTTAATACATTAGAAACTAGTGAGATAGAAACCTTAAACTTCAAATAGTGAGTGGGAGAGGGGTATACCACTATATATCCCACGATCTCCATTGTTATCCAAAAACGTGAGATTCAATAGGCGCCTTGTGGCAGCTTTGTTCCTGTCCCCTACGGATGGTGTCCTTATTGGGTCAATATCAAGTTTGGATTCCGAAAGGATAGGGACTCTAGATGTATTTGGTGATTTGACCTACCCTACGGCGGCACTTCACTAGTTAAGTCCAAGGGTTCCGAAATAATGGGTCACACTCACAAAGGAATGGTTAAGTTGTTAATCAAAGCTTCCTTGATCAAAATAACGGTAGTTGATTAATATAGGAATAAGAGTTATTTCAGATATATTAATCAATTGAGAATGTCTCAATCTATCATGCGAATACTTGACCTACCCTACGGCGGCACTTATTTGTGGGATGATAGATAACCGTGGCATAGTAATTCTTTTAGGTTTCTAATTCATTATACATTGATCATGCATCATGTTTAATTTTATGCCTAAATGTTTGACAATTTCAATATGCGATGAATGAATGATTGAATGCGCGTTATTATTTTTCAGCCATGGCATCTGCAATAATCTCAATAATCAAACAACAAGAAAAATTAACCGGGGATAATTATGTTAAATGGAAAAGTGACATGAATGCTATCTTGGTCTGCGAAGACCTTAAATTTGTCCTAATGGAGGAATGTCCTCCTGAGCCAGCATCTAATGCTGGCAGAGCTGCACGTAATGCCTATAATAATTGGATTAAAGCTGATGAGAAAGCCCATAGCTATTTGATAGCATCCATGTATGAGGTTCTTGTTGCACAGCATGAGCCTATGGTGACAGCATCAATGATTATGCAGTCATTACAGAACATGAAGGCACATCAGTCCGAGACCATGTGTTAAAGATGATGGCTCATCTTAATATGGCTGAAACCCATGGTGCACATATTAATGTGCAAAGCCAGGTGACAATGATCATGGAAACCCTTCCGAAGAGTTTCCTGCAGTTTAAAAGCAATTGTTCTATGAATAAATTGACTTTTACGTTGACTGAACTGCTAAATGAGCTCACCAATTACGAGAACGTTATGAACGGTCCTCGTAAGACCAATGCTGAGGCAAATGTTGCCGAATCTTCTAAATCTGCAAAGAAGAAGAAGAAAGGCAATTGGAAGGCAAAGGCAAAACCAATGAAAAAGAAGAACAACAAAAGCTCCAAAGGAACCAATGCCAAAGGAAAATGTTTCCATTGTGAACAACAAGGGCATTGGAAAAGGAATTGTCCAAAATACCTTGCCGAGCTTAAAGAGAAGAAAAACTCAGGTAAATATGATTTACTTGTTATTGAGTCTCTTTTAGTGGAGGATGATAAATCGCTTGGATTGTTGATTCTGGTGCCACTAACCATGTTTGTTGTTCTTTGCAGCTACTTGACTCATGGAGGGACCTTTCTGAAGGTAGCTTCACCATGAGAGTTGGGACAGGGGATGCTGTTTCAGCAAAAGCAGTGGGAGATTCCAAGTTAAACTTTAATAATAGTTATTTATGTTTAAATGGTGTGCTATATATTCCTGGTTTTCGCAGGAATTTGATTTCTGTTACAAAACTTATGGAACATGGTTTTTCTATTTCGTTTAATAATAAGTCAGTTATTTAGTAGAAATGGATTAAATATATGCACAGGAAACTCTGAAAATAATCTATATGTATTAAGACCGTTAATGCATGATTCACTGCTTAATACTGAAATGTTTAAGATTGAAAGATCTAAAACAAAACGGCAAAAGATTTCTCATGATGATACCTATTTATGGCACCTTAGACTTGGTCACATTAACCTTGACCGGATAGATAGACTAATTAAGAACGGAGTTTTAAATCAGTTAAAACTCGGTACTTTACCTGTCTGCGAATCCTGTTTAGAAGGCAAAATGACTAAGAGACCTTTTACTGGAAAAGGGATAAGAGCCAAAGAACCACTTGAGCTAATACATTCGGACGTTTGCGGACCGATGAATGTAAAGGCACGAGGTGGTTATGAATACTTCGTCACTTTCATTGACGATTATTCTAGATATGGGTATGTTTATCTAATGCAGCACAAGTCAGATACATTTGAAAAGTTCAAAGAATATCGTGCTGAGGTTGAGAACCAGTTAGGTAAAAGCATCAAAATTCTACGATCAGATCGTGGAGGTGAATACCTTGATAAAGATTTCGAGGAATTATTAGTTGAGCATGGAATTGTTTCACAGCTCACAGCACCTGGAACACCACAACAAAACGGTGTTGCAGAAAGGAGAAATCGAACCCTACTAGACATGATGAGATCAATGTTTAGTTATAGCACTCTACCTAGTTCATTCTGGGGGTATGCATTGGAAACATCAATGTATATCCTGAATGTAGTTCCTTCTAAGTCTATTCCTAAGACTCCCTTAGAGTTGTGGAGTGGTCGTGAAGCTAGTTTGCGACATTTTCGCATATGGGGTGTCCAGAAAATGTGCTAAAGAACAAGACTACTAAGTTGGAACCACATTCACAGGTGTGCCTATTTGTAGGCTATCCTAAGGAAACTAGGGGTGGATTCTTTTATAATCCAGAAGATAATAAAGTATTTGTATCGACAAATGCTACATTTCTTGAGGATGATTATATGAAAGAATTCAAACCTCGAAGTAAAGTGTTACTTGAGGAGTTACTTGCTGGTACGACCAGTGAACCATTGTCAAATGTTGACAAAGACATAACACCTTCAGCATCTGAAAGTCAGATGCAAGTTTATCAGAATACCATGCCATCTAGACGCAGTGGGAGGGTTGTAAGACAACCTGAACGCTATCTAGGAAATGGTGAGGTGCAAGTTGTTGCATCTTGTGATGGTATAGATGATCCATTGACCTATCGTAGTGCAATGGATGATACTGATAAAGAAGAATGGCTCAAAGCCATGAACCTTGAGATGGAGTCCATGTACTCTAACTCAGTCTGGGAACTTGTGGACCAACCTAATGGAGTAAAACCCATAGGTTGCAAGTGGATCTACAAGAGAAAAAGAGGAATAGATGGGAAAGTACAGACTTTCAAGGCTAGGCTAGTGGCAAAGGGTTATACCCAAAAAGAGGGAGTTGACTATGAAGAAACTTTCTCGCCAGTAGCCATGCTTAAATCCATCAGGATTCTTCTTTCCATTGCCTCATATTATGACTATGAGATTTGGCAAATGGACGTCAAGACTGCATTCTTGAATGGCAATCTTGATGAAAGTATCTATATGGTACAACCAGAGGGGTTCATAACCCAGGGCAAGAGCAAAAGGTTTGCAAGTTGCAAAGGTCCATTTATGGGCTTAAGCAAGCATCTAGATCTTGGAACATAAGATTTGATACTACGATCAAGTCTTATAACTTTGAGCAAAACATCGATGAACCTTGTGTCTACAAGCGCATCATTGATGGGAATGTGGTTTCCTTGTGTTATACGTCGATGATATTTTACTCATTGGGAATGATGTAAAGATATTATCGGACGTTAAAATCTGGCTAGCTAACCAATTCCAAATGAAAGATTTGGGAGAGGCAAGTTATGTACTTGGGATCCAGATCATTCGGGATCGCAAGAAACGACTGTTAGCAATGTCTCAAGCATCCTATATCGACAAGATTCTTGTGCGATTTGGAATGCAAAATTCCAAGAAAGGTAATTTACCTTTCAGGCATGGAATTCATTTGTCTAAGGAACAGTCTCCTAAGACACCTCAAGCAGTTGAGGAGATGAGACATATTCCATATGCTTCAGCAGTTGGAAGTCTTATGTATGCTATGTTATGCACGAGACCGGACATCTGTTTTGCAGTGGGAGTAGTCAGTAGGTTTCAATCCAACCCAGGATTAGATCATTGGGTGGCAGTGAAACACATTCTCAAGTATCTTCGGAGAACGAGAAATTATATGCTAGTATATTCTGGTGAGGATATGATCCTCAGAGGATATACAGACTCTGATTTTCAGACGGATGTAGATTCTAGGAAATCAACATCTGGATCAGTATTCACCCTAGGTGGTGGAGCTATTGTATGGAGGAGCATTAAGCAATCTTGTATTGCTGACTCCACCATGGAGGCTGAATATGTAGCAGCTTGTGAAGCAGCTAAGGAAGCAGTCTGGCTCCGTAAATTCTTGGCAGATCTGGAAGTTGTTCCAGATATGGATAAACCACTCACACTTTATTGCGATAATAGTGGAGCAGTGGCGAATTCCAAGGAACCAAGAAGCCACAAGCGGGGTAAGCATATTGAGAGAAAATATCACCTTATCAGGGAGATAGTGCAGAGAGGAGATGTCATTGTCACGCAGATTCCATCCGCAGACAACCCGGCTGATCCGTTTACAAAGACCTTATCGGCTACAGTATTTGAAGGTCACCTAAATGGTTTAGGATTACATGACATGTCCCATTTGCTCTAGTCCAAGTGGGAGATTGTTGGGATTTATGTCCTAGAGCTTCATGTGTTGTAAAACGGAATTGATTATTGTAATAATTATAAACGCATTATTCATTTATCAAAGTTGTTTGATTTAAATTGCATATTGTCTAATTGTCTTGTTTACCTTGATTACTATTTTACCTTCAGACTTAGTGTATGTTTGATGCACAAGAGGATTTAAGTCTAAAGTTAGTAATCTAAATAGTCCATAGAGAGCAAACAAAGAGGGTACTTTGTTTGTGGTATATCTATAGCTGCGGTCCATTCTATACTTGTATGACGACCTTGATCCGGGATCGTTCATGTAGTGACATGGGAATGGAGGCACCTTGTATGATAAGATCATATAGGACTGGACTCAGATAAATATGAATTTTTTTAATATCCGTAATCGAAGAAATTCATTTTATCTACTAGATGGTCATATATGGATTAATCTTAATCCTGAGTGTACTACGAACTCCTGCATGTCAGGTTGTGTCCTTTGATTTACTATGGTGAGGTTGGTGTAGCAGTCCCGGCCAATAACTACGTATTTTGGGGATATGTTTTGGTATGTAGCTGGGAACGTTTTACATAGATATGGAATTCACTCATTCTTTCGAGAAGTAGAAGAATATCTCTTTTAAGAGTTGATTCGGGACTTGAACAATTTTGAGCGCTCAACTTTCCTATTACGAATAGAAAGTATTATATTCATAATTGTTATGAATTAATTGTTCATTATAGAATCAATGGTGCTTAAGAGACAAAATATTTAGAGGGGTATAACGGACTTATGACCCGGCTCTATTTATGAGATATTCGTGAAGGGCTATATCCATATGTAGTGACTATATCGATGGACACCGAAGTTGTTCGGCTTATATTTCCATCTACGGTAACAGGAGTTCAACTTCGAGTTTTTAGTGGAATAACGCGGAGTTAATAATTCGTAATATTTAATTAAAGAGTTTAATTAATATTTCAGAATTATTGGAGCTCGGAACCGTAGGTCCATTTGGTCCCCGTGCTAGCTCGATTAACTGTAGCAAACCTAATATAATTAGATTGTCTAATAATATGCTCAGATTATATTTAAATATTATTAATATGATTAATAATATTTTTGTCACAAATGAAAGTGATATTAAATTAGTTTAATATTATATTTTCTAATATTTTTGATTATAAGATAATCAAATAATAATTATGAGATAATTATTACATCATCATTGATAATGCATAATTATGAGATAATTATGACATCATTATTTGATAATGGTAAATGCATTATCAAGACAAGCCTTAATGGTTTGCCAAATCATCCACCAAGTTTTTGTTAATTAGTTTTGACCTAATTACCTAACTTGTTCCATTATCTAATGGATTTGGTTGACACTCCACTCAAGTGTGTTGGCCATTTACAATTGATAAAATTGAGTGGATGTTGATGGAATGGCTTTAGTTTATATTCTCTACCATTCCCACTCAAAGGTTGGGTGAATTCAAGAAAACATTTCACAAAAGTTGAGAGTGTAAGGTAGGAAAAGAGGGAGAAAATCTTATTTCTCAATAGTTGAGATTAGAAAGAAAAACAAAAGTGAACAAGATACTTGATCTTCTTCATCTCATCTTTCTAAAGCCAAAAGAGTTTGTGACATTATCAACTTCTCTAAAAAGTTTAGAGGTTGATCTTTGTGAGTGAAGCCCACACTTCGGTTAGTTGGTTTCGAGATATAGCTCGGAAGATTGAGTGGTTGATTCTACGGTAGAATCTCAAAGGAAATTCATCAAGAGTTTTGTGGAGTTCGACTTCAACAAAGGAGAAGGCAGAGAAAATTTTAAAGATCCGGTGCCACCACATCCGCAACTTCCACCGCGTAAGAGGAAACAGTTTCCAACACAAGCCTCACCTCGGTCCTCAGATCGGTATGTCGAGACGAGTTACGATCTTCCTTGCTACTTCTCTATTTTACCGGGTCGGGTCGAGAGATTTCTTCACTGTCCTCACTTTCTCTTTGCAATTCTTGAATATTATTGATAAGTGTTTGAAGGAATATGAGCTTCCTTTGTGACTATGCCTCAGTTGGCTCATTCCAAATCCAATTCCCATTGCTACAAGTACAAAATATATCACATGGCGGCCTCAGGTTGGTATTCACATATGCAAATGCTGCCAAATCTGATCCATCTCTTCACGTCAGGTGCCTCCGCGCCTCGGGATCGGGCCCTTCTGCATGGCCTCTCATCCTCACCAGGATATTGGACCCTCATCTTGTTAAGTTTAAACCTTTTTATACCTTTCGTCATGTTTTAAAGTTTCTCGAGTTTGAAAACCACCATCAACATATTTCCATATTTCTCGAAATCAATGGGTTGGCGAGTTGATGTCGGGAACTATAATAAGGTGTAGATCTCGCCCTTATCCTCAGGTCATGAAAGTGCATAATCGTCAAAAGATTCTGTTTTGAAAATGATCATCTTTTAAAGGTCTTTTTAGGGTTTCTAAACCGCCTCTAGGAAGTTATGAAGCCTTAATGGCCTTCCTTAAATGCCCGTCAAATCTTTTCAACGCCTCTTTTCGCTTCGTCTCCCTGAGATGCTAGATGTCGTGCATTAATGGCTTGCGCGCCAAAAACAAGGACAACTATGTCAACCCAAACATTAGCAACAATCTTGGACTTCTATTTGAATTCAATGGCTGAGATTTCCCTTACACGTTACTGATCCTGATAAGTGCATGAAAATATATTTTGAACATCACTAATTCGACTTGATTATCAAGTATTTAATCCTAATTGTAGTTTATTTTATGTTTTATTATTAGGAAGCAATGGAATATGGATATTGGAGCAATTATACATGTTTCGGGGCCTTACAGATGCATCAGAAGCGCACGGGAAGAGCGAAATTACAGAAATCAAATTCCAGAAAAACTGCCATGCATCACGACGCGCCCTTCCTGGAGTCGCGAAGCTCCCTCAACAAATTTACATATTGAAATCATGTAAAGTTAGGCGCGCGTAATGCCACTTTTCAACGCCGCGGCGCCCTAGTAAAGTTTCAAAACCTTAATTAGTCGTGTTTTACATACATAAGGACTTCACGACTTTCTTATATAAACCCAAGCTCGTCCAAACCCTAAAGTGAGGAGAAGAAACACACAACAAAGAGTTGAAATCACATATTTGAGAGAGAAGAACGAAGAGCCAAAAGCCAGACAGGATGTTTCTTCGATCTATCCAGGTTGTATCTCTTTCTTCTATGGAGAACTAATCTTCTAGGCAAAGCTAAGGATGAACTATTGTAATTAAGTTCTTATTCATGTTTTTTGATTCCTAAATACTATTCAACATTTAATGCAATTGACGATTTTTTATTCTTTATTATCTTATGATTATGAATCCAGAGACTGAATTTTACCAATTTGCATATATGAATAGTCATGCTTCTTCTACGTGTGATTTGGGAAACCCAGTTGTGACTGGTAATGTTGTTTTATGAGTTGATATTCTTCTGCAGTATTGCCCGTGGGTATATTGTCGACCTTAAATAGGTCATAATAATAACATAGTGTGTTGTTAACATTTAGAAAATAATTCATCGATTACCTTAGAATTTAATATGGTTTGATTGAAATACCTTCAGATTGTTGGTTTGGGATGTGAAACCTTCAATTGAGTAATAAAAGGAATCAATTATTGAATATATGGATTTGATATAAGAGGGATTCTCGACGACTTAGGGATCGGTTGGTAGGTTTGTTAGAATTGAAGAGGAAGAATCAGATTCAGAAAATATATTTGAAAACCTTTTTGCTACACCACCTATATCTAGAACACACATCATGAGTGAGTACGAGAGGCCACCTATTATGACTTTTGAGGAGTACCTCCATCCCACTCGCACAGCTACACCATCATGCATAATTTTTCCTCCTAATGCACCACATATAGACTTTAAACTTGGAATGATACAGTATCTCCCAACCTTTAATGGTTTGGAGAATGTGAACCCTTATGTGCATATTAAATAGTTTGAAGAAGTCGTAGCAACCTTCCATGGCCGGTTTGGGACTACAGACACAATTAGACTTAAGTTCTTTCCTTTTGCCCTTAAAGATAGAGCTAAAAGCTGGTTGTATCCGTTGAGACCTCGTTCAATAGGATCATGGGGTGAGATGACACATGCATTTTTTAATAAATATTTCCCACACCATAAGACTAATGCCTTGAAAAAATAGATTTTTACCTTCTCCCAGAAAGAGAGTGAAACCCTTTTATCAAACTTAGGAGCGGTTTAAAGAGATGTTAGCTAGTTATCCTCACCATGGATATGAGAGTTGGCGCTTAGTGAGTTACTTTTATGACAGTCTAACCCCTAGAGAGCGCCAATTCACTGAGACAATGTACAATGGTGAGTTTATACGAAAGAACCCTGAAGAGGCACTTGAGTACTTAAATGACCTAGCCAAAACATATCACACTTGGACTGAACCTAATGCCTTGGATAGCACTGATAGGACACATCTCACTCCTTCTAGTGGAGGCATACACCACTTTAGGGAAAAATATAGTCTTAGAACACAGATTGAGCTATTAACTATAGAGATATGAGCCTTAAAACCAAGGATAGCAAGACTATTCATGCAGTAGCCCAGTTAGAACCTCAAGGGGTTTTGTTTTATGTGTAAGGGGATTGAACATCTGGCCCAAGTGTGTCCTTTATATGGTGAGATGATGGAAACATATGAGGAAAAATGCAATACTTTAGGGATGTACAAGAAACCTTATACACCATATTCAGATACTTATAATCTTGGTTGGCGGAACCACCCAAATTTTAGTTGGAAACATGAGTCTCAACAGCCCACTCAAACATCACAGCCTAGAAGTTACAGTGCTCCCCAGTATCCCACACCTACCATTCCTAGAAATTCTTTAGAAGATATTGTGCATGCATTTATAGAGGCCCAGAGTAAAACTAATCAAAAGGTTGAGTCATTGATAGCTTAGCTAGTTGAAGATAATAAGAAGATAAAGAGTCAAGTCTCTAATTTGACGAATGTCCTGAGTGTGCAAGAATAAGGAAAATTTCCATCTCAAGCTCAACCAAACCCACAAGGGCAACACATGGCACAGGCTAATCATGAGGCATCCAATGTAAAAGGTGTTAATGTCATAATCACTAGGAGTGGTAAGGAGGTAGGCTTGCAGGACACCTCCAACATTATAGGTGACCCCAAAGATATTAGTACAAATACTCCTCAGGAAGAACAAGTGTCACATATCCCAGTTAGAATATCTTTCCTTCAATCTCTTAGGCCTACTGCGAGAGCTACATACCCTAATGGTGAGATCCTAGAATAT
This sequence comes from Zanthoxylum bungeanum, assembly GCA_019454045.1. Lineage (NCBI taxonomy): Eukaryota > Viridiplantae > Streptophyta > Magnoliopsida > Sapindales > Rutaceae > Zanthoxylum > Zanthoxylum bungeanum. The sequence continues at coordinate 337,170 of SKCR01026372.1, read as the reverse complement.
TTAAAGCAAGTAAAGATTAACCTTCCTTTGTTACATGTGATCAAATAGGTTCCCACATATGCGAAGGATTTGAAGGATCTATGCACCATGAAAAGAAAGCATCATACGAAGAAGGTTGCATTCTTAACAGAACAAGAAAGTGTGGTAATTGACCAGAGGGCCCCAGTAAAATACAAGGATCCAGGATGCCCCAGTATTGCTTGCCATATTGGCACATATGAGTTCGGTCAGGCTTTATTAGATTTAGGTGCTAGTGTTAATCTCATGCCATATTCTATTTATCTGCAGCTCGGACTTGGAGAGATTAAACCTATATCTATGGTTTTACAATTAGATGATCGTTCTATCAGAACATCATAAGGAGTAGTTGAAGAAGTTTTACTGTAAATTGATAAATTCTACTACCCTATTGATTTTCTGATTTTTGATACTCAATCTGTATTTAACACTGAGTCAAAAATTCCACTTATCTTAGGTAGACGTTTTCTTGCTACAGCTAATGCCCTTATCAATTACAAGAATGGTCTCATGAAGATATCATTTCGGAATATGACACTGGAAGTGAATATTTTTTATGTTGAGAAACAACCACGAGATGATGATGAGTGTCAGTACATATACCTGATAGACACGGTCTTACCAGGAACAGCCTCTGAACAACATGAATCTAACCCTCTCAAGTTGGACCTGATCCCAAAGAACCGTAAAAAGCGGAAAAGAAGAGTTAGTGTTCACCTGAAGATGATCATTGGAAAGTTTAAAAGGAGGCTGAGCCAATTTTTCCATATGTGCAGCCTCAAATCTCAACCATCAGTGGACCTTGGTGGATCCATGGATATATTACGACAACTAGTCAAAATTTCTGTTTCCTATCTTAATCATTAGTGGAAGCCACTATAACCACTTGAGAGATTATATCTGGCTGAAGACGTTAAACTTAGCGCAAGCGGGGAGGCAAACCATTTCATTGTATTTATTTTATTTTGTCATTTTCTTTACTTTAGTTTTATTTTATTGTGGTGCTAATTGCATGTTTATTATTTGCATGAGTATTTATGCAGTGTGTTAGCGCAACCTACACAACCACACAACCAAAGTCTCACCAGCAGGAGCCTGATCAACTCCATACACGGTAGTGTGTTCCTTAATCATTTTCTATATTTATCTTACATTGAGGACAATGCAAGTTTTAAGTGTGGGGGTGCATGCATGTAGTGATAATACCTGTTATAAAAAAAATTATTGTTTTTAGTCCTTAATAGTAAAGTATAAGTCCAATGATGCGTATTGTTTGATTTAGGATGGATGAAATCTTAGATATAATAAGTTCTTTAATGTACTTTGATCTGATGCCTAGAGTAGTTGATCTATGTTAGACTCTTAAGCACTTAATTATAGGTTTTTAGCAGTGAAAACTTAGGTAGTTGGAAAAATGACTAGTTGAAGAAATTATTTGTCGATGAATGACTTACTTAGATGTCTATCCTGATTTGCTAGTGTTATAATGTGTGGTATGATTCAAAATAAAAAGAGAAAGTCTCGAAGGAAAGAAATTAAACAACCTATAACCGATAAGCGTGAAGCTATCCATGGGCGAGTGTTAGAACCACCATGAGGAGAAATGCTACCTTAAAGGGTAGGTGTGTTGAAAAAGAAGAAGAAAGAAAGAAGAAAAAAGGTTGAAAAAAAGAAAGAAGAAAAAAAAATCATACCATACTAAGCATAGAAAGGCAATTACAGAGCACATTTGAGATATCTAAGTTGGTTTGACCCATCGGATCCCAATGTTTTTTAAAAAAAAAAATCATTGAGTTAGCTTACCTAGGAGTCGAGCTGTGAATGAACCTTTACACACACACGATGAATCTGGCTTAGATAATTTATTCAAGGACTTGGATTCGAGTTGCATTGAGTACTTTGAAGGTTCTCTGATTTCATTACTATGCAATCTTTGAGGACAACAATATGTGTAATTATTGAGACTTTTTTTTTTGCATGATTACATATACTCTGAATGACATTTGTGGGTGTCCTCGCTGTAAGCCCTCCCGAGACTATAACTCGTCCTCTAGGGCCGACCATGGGTTTAAAGGCTCATTGCATACCCTAAATGCAATCATGATCCCTACGAAAGTGGCTTAGATAGTAGTTTTTTTTATTTTTAATTAATTTAATTTTTATTTTTTTACGCTTGAATTGCTAGGGACTAGCAATAAGCTGGTTGTGGGTTGTGATAAGTGCATGAAAATGTACTTTGAACATCACTAATTTGGCTTAATTATCAAGTATTTGATCCTAATTGTAGTTTATTTTGTCTTGTTATTAGGAAATAATGGAACATGGATATTGGAGCAATTATACATGTTTCGGGACTTACGGACGCATCGGAAGCACGCAGAAAAGCGGAATCGCAGAAATCACATTCTGGAAAAACTACCACGCGTCGCGACGCACCCTTTCTGGAGTCGCGACGCGCCCTCAGATAATTCACATAGTGAAATATCATAAGTTAGACGCCACAACGCCAATTTTCAGAACCACGGCGCCCTAGTAAAGTTTCAGAACCTTAATTTAGTCATGTTTTACATACATAATGACTCCAAGATTTCCCCATATAACCCAAGCTCGTCCAAACCCTAAAGTGAGGAGAAGAAACACACAACAAAGAGTTGAAATCACATATTTGAGAGAAAAGTATGAAGAGCCACAAGCCAGACAGGATGTCTTTCCGATCTATCCAGGTTGTATCTCTTTCTTCTATAGATAACTAATCTCCTAGGCAAAGCTAAGGATGAACTATTGTAATTAAGTTCTTATATTCATGTTTTTTGATTCCTAAATACTCTTCGACATTTAATGCAATTGACGATTTTTTATTCTTTATTATCTTATGATTATGAATCCAGAGACTGTGTTTTACCAATTGCATATATGAATAGTCATGCTTCTTCTACGTGTGATTTGAAAACCCAGTTGTGACTGGTAATGTTGTTTTATGAGTTGATCTTCTACTGCAGTACTACCTGTGGGTATATTATCGACGTTAGATAAGTCATAATGATAACATAGTGTGATGTTAACATAGGGAAAATAACTCATCGATTACCTTAGAATTTAATATGGTTTGATTGAAATACCTTCCGATTGTTTGTTTTGGATGTGAAACCTTCAATTGAGTAATAAAAAGAATCATTTGCTGAATATAGGGATTTGATACAAGAGAGATTCCCGATGCTTTGCTACTTCTCTCTATTGATAAATTCCTACGTGTTTTTCATAATCTTTAACTAAACTTCCAATTAAAACCTTTCTTAATTCAGTTGCTGCTAACATTTCATTAAGTGAATTAGTTACTTGTAACCATCTCTCTGAGGAATCGACACCCCAATGATACTGCAATAACCGCGAGTACGTTTTGGGCATATCAAATCTCGTACACCTTTTTGATTCAACGGTGAGAACCAACCCGAGCTACCTACTTAAACGTCATTGTATTCCATACCCCTCTTTTACAACTTTATTTTCTCCAACGAAACCTCAGAGCCCCTCTGCTTTCTACAATCTTCCCACCTTCAACATCTTCCCAATTTGCCCAACTGATTCTTCAATCTTCTCAATCTCTTTTTTCGATTTTCTATTTGCTAAAATGGTGATAGCTTGCATATGTTGGCTATTTGTGTTCTTATTGCTTGTTTTGGGGTGTTGATGAAAACATGAGGTATGCGTTGCCTTGTGTGGATGTATATTTTTGTTGGTGTATATATACAGGTGTGTTTTTTTCTGAGTTTTAAGGGTAGAGGCATGTGTTTCTAGGTTTTTGGATGTGTTTGTTTTGTTTGTGTTTTGAAGATTAATTATTTTCCCATTGCTAGGTCGCTTAGAACTTTTTTAGGTTTAGTCTCTTGGTTGGGATGATGATTGTAACCATAGCTTTAGCATTGTAGGCACTGCATTTTTGCATATAAGTCCCTATGATGAGTCTCACACGGAGACACTACTCTTAAGTTGTGGAAGCCGCGGGAAATGAACGTCGGAAGGGAATAGTCAGAAATCGACACCTTAGTGGATTTAATTCGTTTGTTTAGCTTCGGGTTCGCTTGTTGGACCTCTGTTTTAAAACACCTCTTTAGCCCAAACCCCCTGCAAGTCACACACCAAGCCCACACACCACCAAACCACACACCAAGCCCACCAAAATAAGCCAAACCCACGCCCAAGGAGTCCATTCACCCCCATCACCTTCCAAATTAAACAAAAACACATATTAAACACATGTTAAAATCAAGACAAATCACATTCCCTAATAAAAGATACAAATCAAATCTCATCAAACGCTTTCCTAATTCGATTAAATTACATACCTAAATAAAACAAATAAAATCAAATAAAATATATCATCTTCCTAATCAAATCAAATCATATCTAATCACTTCCCTAATAAAAGATTTTTCCCTATCACACACTAATTAAAAATATCTCCCATAATTACAAAATACTTTCCCTATTCGCACAAGGTAAACCCCAACCTTTGCCTATAAAAAGAAGCATAATCCCACCTCCTCAAACCCTGGCTCATTCTCACGAAAACACAAAGAAAATAACCTAACTCATTCTCACGAAATCAACCCTAATGTTCTAAGCCTCTCTAACCTCACGCCATCTGCCTCCTTCAAAACTCATGTAACAAGCCTTAAGCAGCCATACATTCACGCCACCTGCCTCCTTCAACACTCACTAACAAGCCTTCAACGGCCCCACTCACGCCTAATAAACTCCACAGCAGCCCCTCAACTTCACAAATCAAATCGATCATTTCAACAGCCCCAATTAACGCCAAAAAGCACTGCCCTGACCAGCCCTGAATCAACTCCAAAACCCCCCTCACATTCTGCCCAGTTTCACCGCACACTGCATGCACATTCTGCCCAGTTTTGCCGCGCTAACTGCCCAGATTTTTTACAGTATAAACCCCCCACAAACAGCTCAATTTTCTGCCCAATTTTTCGTACATTCTGTCCCAAAAAACTGACTGTTTTGACCCCCAAAACTGTCCAAAAATGCACTGTTTTGACCCCCATAAAACCCACAAACCGTAAGCCAAAACAGTCCCGCATTATCACAAAACAGTAAGCCAAAATCGTGACCAGAAACAGCCATAAAACAGAGTAAAACAGTAGCCCAAACAGTGAAACAGCGAAGAAAAATGTTGAACCAGTGAACTGGAGGAGTTACGGAGCATCAACCCTTGTGACAACCGCGTACCGCACTTCCGAGAGACGACTTAAGAGGTTAGACCTGAATGCACCATTTTTTATTTATTCTCCTTTGTTTTTATTCATTTTCTTACTTTATTTCGCATGATTATTGTGGATTGTGTATGCATGACTTTTGGATGAATGGAATATGTGTTCTCTCTTGCGGTATATCGGATGGAAACCCGGACGTAAATTTCTTAGCCGAATCTGAATAGACAGTAGTGCGGTCTGTACTCGGGATACAATACCACGTACCGCTTGAGAGACACACATATTTCGTTTCATCCAACCTTGTGTTTGAGCATGATTTAGTCGTTAGTATGTTATTTATTTTTAAGCATGATTTAGTCGTTAATATGTTATTTATTTTTAAGCATGATTTAGTCATTATTATGTTATTTCTTTATGCATGATTTAATTATTTTCTTTCGTATTAGGAATTTAATTTACGTTTATGTTTAGGTCGTTATTTATTTTTTTCGTGTTTGATAATTCAATATGCTCATGAGATTATTGTGTGTTATAATGTGTTGCCGTTATGATGACTTACTTTTAAAGCATGCAAACTTAGATATATGATTTATTTTTTTTGAATGCGAACTAGATCTAGAATAATCTTGGGAATATATGTTGCGTAGACTTGGTTAAATTATTGCACAAATCCGTTCATTACAAGTGGCATAAGTAAGGGACCATTATGAACCCAACGGTATGAGGTCTTCCCTTACGAGGGGTGAGTGCAGCCTTAAATCTTTGTCCCAGTTCACACTGGGTGGCGAATCCATTATTCTTCGATTTAGTTCCTCCGTGGGCTATTCCGTACTCCCGACTATGCCGCAAGCTTGGAACAGCATCGCCGATTTCTATGTCCTACAAGCATGTTTTACTAATCATGAGATTGTGAACTAACCTTCCACCTCGGGTCCCGCCTTGATAGGAATGTCAGACTCTAAGACCTCATTCCTTACTCCCATCACACGACTGTGCAGAGCTCAGGATTTGAAAGTCCTGATGATTATGACACAACTCTAGCCATTTCTAAAGATGAGGACCGACCTTACCATAAGAGGGTCCCTCGGCCTTAGCCAAGCCACACCCGGTTGGACTTCATGAACCTTGACATGGACTGGACTTCAATAATTATCGAGGCCAATCGGGAGTAATTGAGAGAAAGATTCAACAATCCTAAGGACATCAGTTTAGTTATCCCGAGAGAATGAGACCACGCGAGCCACCCCAGTGATGACGTAGTGGCGCTATGCACAATGTTTTTTTATATGGGACTGCGCTTGCCCATTTAAACTTACTTCGAAAAGATACTGTCTGTCATACACATAGCTCTATGTCAGCTAAGGCTAATGTAGGGGTCCCTCACATCGTAATTCTTTAGGCTAAAGAGGCTATATCGAATGAATGCCAACCCAAAAGAGTACAAGGATTGGTATTACCTTTCTGCTAATTCCGAGGTCCCCTACATCATCGCCAACATCCTAGCCACCAATAAAAATTTTAAGAATAAGGGTTTTTACCGTTGACCCCAGGGGAAAACACCAATGGGTCGATAGGGAACATATCACAGTTCCAAACATCCTCTTGTATGGAGGTAACAACCTGACCTCTGTTTCCTTTCTATCTAACCTTAACAGTTCACTAACCTTCTAGACTTTTATAGCTTGTTAGGGAGATCTCCCAAAAGTCCACCATGAGACCCGGGTAAGGGTAAAGATGGCAATCGAGTTCGGAGGCCACTATAAGGACCTCGTCAACTCTTCTGCGCTTGTCGATACGGGCCTCATCCCGAGCACCCCACCGCGTCAACCCAAGTAGACTGGTAGGTTCTGACTGACCCATTAACATTGCGTTTGTTGCCTTATCATTTTCTTTTTGTTGTTTGTCCCACTTTTATATTCTAATTGTCTTCTTCTGTTTGCAGAAATGTCTAGTTTCAAGATCCATGCCTAACTTGCTCAGGAGGTAGGGCAAGCTTCACATGGTGGGTCACGCAGTGCCCAACCCTGAATAACTACCCCGATTATGCCAGAAGCCAAGCGAAAATCAACACATACAGCTGTTTCATTAGCCGGGCCCTCAAGTGCCCCACAAACCTCCCTAATTCTAATCCTTTCAATCCAAACTTCAAGTGTTTCGCTGCCAACTTAAATCACAACCACTCCCCAACTCTCCCGACCATCAATGGGATGCTTCCATCAGGTCGTAAGCCAGGAGACCGAAGAGCCTGCAGAGAGGGCTTTAAGAAGAAAAATGACAGGCCACAAGGGCAAAGCCCTAGCAGTCCCTTCTCAAGCTAGAGAGGGTGCCCTATTACGATAGATCAATAATTTTACCGAGGATGTTGAGGGAAAATATGGCTTACCTCCTCACAACCTTCAATTATGTGGCTGAGACCGTAAGCTTGGAGTAGGCCACAACATATAAAGAAATCTCGCATGAGGACATAATTAGTAGGACCTGTCGATTTCATGCAAATGTAACTGGATTTCTCATTTGTACTTACATTTTCCATTTTGCTATATTGACCTCATCTTATATGCTGCAACTGGCCTATCTCTTAGCCACCAATGTTGATTTAATGACGAGCACCCTTTCCGAGGGGGATCAGGCTTAAATACTCCAAAATCATCTGACTGAGAGGGATCAAGAGCTGTGGAAGTAGCTAGAGGAAGCTAAGACAGAGAATCGGAGCCTCAAGGTAGAGAACCGAGGCCTCAAACAATCTAAGGAAGCTACCAAAGTTGTGGCTAATTCCCTCCTCAAAACATCAGAAATCATGAAGAATGAGAGTGACGAGGCCAAGGCCGAGGTTACCTGCAAGGCCGATAAACTCAAACTTTAGCAATGGCGAGATGCCACGACAAATAGTAAGATCAAAGAAAAAACGGATCGATTGGAAAAGATCAGAATGAGCTGGCCAAATCTCAAGAAGATCTAGAGAGGAAAAATGCTGAGTTGTCTAGTCGTCCGGAGGCTGCTAAACAAGTGGCTAAAACATAAGGGCTGGAGGAATGTGTCAAGATATTAAAGCAGCTCTAGCCCGGCCTGGACTTGGAGATAATTCACAGGATCCTAAGGTGTGCAAGGGGGAAATTACCTAAGAGGAGGCCTTCGACTCTATTTAAGAAGACCCCGAGGTCATCCCAGGCCCCGAGTCAATGTCCTTGGTGCCTCCCACCCAAAGGGATCCCGACCCTTCCTCATCTGCGGTTGCTCCTCTTCAAGAGGTTCATGACCCTTCCTTGCCTATTGTTACTCCTACCGAAGAAACTTCTTGTTTTTCAGCCTATGTTGCCATTCCTGAAAATTCCATTGCCTTTTCCGTTTGACTGCTCATTGTCCCTTCTTTTTTGTGTGGGTAAACCCGATGGGGGCCTTTGTAAAAAATTTATTTAATGAATGAATATAACTTGTGTTTGCATTTCCCTTTCTGATGCATACACTAAACAAAGACCCAATCCAGGGCAACTTCCATTTTACTATGCTGAATTGATCAAATTCAATCAACACTTAGGCTAATTTAATCAAAGTTAACCTAGTCATTCCCTAAGAGATCACATTACTAGCAGACATTGATGTCCGAGCCCCACATAGCATGGTTCTTAGGACGGTTCATTTAGCAGATTCTGAATTATTCAAACAGATGACAATATTTGCCTGACCTTATTCCACACTTATGCCATCAAAATAGAAAGTATCCTCGGTGGGTATACCCTGCCCCGAGCCAGTGCCATTCAAATATGGCCACAGGGAAAAATTCTGACCCCATGCCATCGACACATAATAAGGCCTCGGTGGGACATACCCACCCCGAGCTGATAAAATTACTTGGTCACAAAGGAATATTCCCTCATTGTGCCAATACATTTGGCCATTGGGTAGAAATTCAAACCTCATGCCAATAAACACAACCGGGCCTATATAATCACTTAGTCATAAGAGAATGTTCCCTCATTATGCCACACAAACATGGCATCGGCAGAACAAATACAGCCCTGAGCCATTATATTCATTTGGCCACAGGGGAATGTTCCCTTCTTACACCATTCAACCCTTAGCCATAGGGCACAAACTCCAACCCCATGCCAACAAACACAAGAAGACCTCAATGGGACATAACTCGATCTCGAGCCGATTGATGAGTGGTAAATATATCACTATTTCCCACTCTTTTGACCTAATATTTTGTATAGTTTCTTGGATTTTATGAAGTTTTTGATGTGTTTTACTTTATTTTACAAATAAAATAAAATCGGGACTTAATGGAATCAATCAGGACGAAATATGGAACAAATAATGCTTTGCACAATTGTCATATTTTGGCCGTAACTTTTTACTCTGATATCGGATTGAGGTGATTCAATATCCATATTAAAGAAGACTCAAAGATCTACAATTTTGAAGTTCTTAATAATTTCAAATTCTGAAGTTTTCAGGACCAAAATGATAAAAACATCCAGAAGTGTGTTATGTGTAATTATTAAAGTCATTTTCAAAATAATAAATATAATAAATAAAAAAATGAAACTTTTCAAACTTTGCATGTTTGGTGGAGGATTTGATGTCATGTTTGGTGGAGCAATTAGTGGAGAAATTGGTGGAAGCCTTTAGATTTGCCTATAAATACCAAGCTAAACTTTGTAAATTTTCATGCTTTTTTTGGAGGAATTTCTCCATGAAAACCTAAAGGAAAATGTCTTATAAATTTATTTAAGTTTTCTTGTATTTTCTTTTTATTTAATTAATAAAATTTTATGTATTTTCATTTACAGCATGAGCAGATAATCTCATTCTGTTGGGGTGAAATTGTGAGACTTTTAATATAATAAATTAGATTAATCTCCCTTATTTTAATTAAAATTCGGATTAATTAGTTACCGCCGATATGGCCGGTTTAGGTGACAACTTTATTTACCACCTTTATAGTCGGTTTTACATTCCAGACGTAGTGTACGAGCCAAATTTGGTCCAATGGTAATTTCGACCTTTTACTTCGGGCCCAATACTAGACCCTCAGCATGGATCCAAGCCCAAGTTACCATCAAAGATTCGCACTAAAGGAACCCTCAAGGTTTGATGTATATAAAGGCCCAAAGATCCACAAACCTAGGCCCAATAAAATATCACACGCCCAAACCATAATCAAGGCCACCCCACGCCAGTCCACGTAACGCCCAAGCTCATAAACACCACTCAGCCGTTCCAGCCTACAACGAGCAAATTCAATGGATACCCCTCATAAAGGCGACCGTTACAAAGACTCAACGGAAGAGTAATCAAGCGCACACCCCCATATATGTGTATAAGAAATGAGGCTTCATAAGGAGAGAGAGGGGGAACCTGAAGCACTCCTACCCATTGCTGAATGACACTCTCTCCATTGCTTTCATCACCACTCACCTATCGCCCTCACGGCAGTCTACAGGGATCAAGGTAACATCTGACCTTGCTCCTCCTCCTAAGACTTTTCTACCTCATTACCATCACTGACTTGGGCATCGGAGTGCCTACGACACCCACCACAATGGTGGACAGACCCTCCACGCTCACCCTACCTCTTTGTTTTGCAGGATCGCTAATACCCCCTCACGAAATCTCGATTATAGACCTCGGGTAAAAATCAGCGTCTACAGTTTAGCGCCTATCGTGGGGCCCTAGCGATTCATAGCATGCAAAGATCTCTCAATCTATGATCCTATCAAACACCCATACTTATATGTGTCACGCAACGAGCAGACCAGATCTTATGATCACCAAATTAGCCATCCTCCAAAGATAATCACAAAACATTGGAACACATTTCTTCAACCTCCCAAAGGCCCGAGGCTACGGGTCACCCCAACAATCCTATCATCTGATCTGATCTCTTATGAGCATTCAACAAGCAAAAATCCACCATCAGACGACCATGGATGATATATCTACCAAACAATATTACTCACGAAAGTCCAGCCTAGTCGACACGATAAATATGAGAGTAGATGTGTAGTTTCAACTCATCGTATGGTGGAAGGGATTTATTCAGCCGTCATTCACATAAAAATGAAAGTAATTAGAAGCTGAAGGGGCGCACGTCATGCTACATGCATATGGTGTGTCCTCGTCCACGTGGGTTGAAGAGTTGGTATTGATTGGCTTATATTCATGCTCCTCATCCACGTTGATTGGCATGTTATTCCTAGGAGAGTAATAGGTGTTCTTTTCAGAAGCTACGACACTTGGAACCATGCTACCCTTGCTTTTTGATTTCCCTGGACCGAAATGCCCTTCAATCTCAGCATGTTGTGTGTTGGTTGTATTATTTGGCATGTTGTGTGTTGAAGTGTAATCAACTGGAAGTGTACTCATCAACAAGCCCTACACTTTATTGCTTGACATGTTGTATAAGATAATCAATGAAATTCTTGGAGGCAAGGTAAAGAAGGCAGCTATCTCTGACAGAATTGTAGACTCAGGTGAGTACGGTTGGACAGCTTGCATGGAGAGAATTATGAAAGCTAGGCTGTGAGAAATGGTAGCATGAGCGCTGACTTGTCGAGCAAAGAAGACAATGGAGATCAACCTCATAGTCTCCTTGATTGTTTTGCTTTGGGGACAACTTATTGTTATCAGTCTATTTTTTTGGTTTTGCATAAATTCTCTGAGAGGGAGGACTGGTGTGAGGGTGCGAAAGCTTCATAGATAGCTTAGTCAGGCTTGTTTTCAAATTTTTATTTAAAAAAATGCCTTTGTGGCTTTCTCTCGAACAGTCGGTAGGCATTATTTGGCTCCACACGAGAGAGTCGTTGGCCAAATTCTCATCCCCATTACATTCAATTTGCCACACGACTACGTTAAAAGTTTCGATTGTTATATTAAAAAAAGGTCAGAGGATGCACCTACTCTCTCTTGTTTGTTGTGGTTCTTTGAGGCTTGTTTGGTTCTTTGTATGTCTCGGCTGGGTCTTGGGTTGCTACCCCTATCATTTTTTCCTTATGATTCTCCCCTGGTTTGGTGGGATATTCTTGCTCTGCTGGTGGGTCGCCTGGAGTTATTTTCTTGATTTTTTGCTCTGGGGGAGGCTTGTGCTTGGTTGGGCTTGCTGAGGCTTGCCTGTTATTCATTTGCTTCTGGGCTCACTTTGTCTGTTGGGATTTCTGCTTCTGGTTTTGCTCCCTCCGCGCCGTATACATTGGAGTCGATCTTTTCATTTGTCGAATCAGGTCGTGACAGATCCAAGAGGTGCCCATACTTGTCCTCTAACTGATATGCATTTTGCTTGCTTATGGTTTGGGCTTTTGGGACTGCTTTTAGGATGGTATAAGAAGGCTATGTTGTAGCAGGGGTACACTTGGGGGTATTGTCCAAGGTACAGCTTGGCTATGTAGAATTTCTATGAGGGTTATATTGTACTAGTGGTGTTTGAATTTTGATGGGCTACATTTTCTATCGTGTGTTTTCGGCTGAAGCGTGGGCTGGTGGTATTATTCAAGCTGTTGTGTTTGCTCATTGGCTGAAGTAGTTGTTCTGTTTGCTTATTTGGTTTATTGAGTTCTGTGGGACTCCTAAGAATTTGTTTTGAAATGTTTTCTACTCTTTGGGCTGTTCGGGCTTGCCATAGCCTATTTTGGTCCCCTCTTTGGGCTGGAAGTGTGCATGAGAGCTGCCCACATGTTTTTGGATTGTTCGATTGTGGGCTGGAGAGCGATGGGCTGTTGGGCAGACTCTTCGTTGCTCAAGATGCCTATTGTAGGTTTTCAATTGGGCTCCATATCATGAGTGGTTTCTCATGGACTGTTAGGATGGACTGGAGGTTGAGTGGGCTCTTCGGCTTTGAGCCTCTTGTTGGGCTTGTTTGCTCTTCCTAAGCATCATTTATTGTCAGCATACCAGATCCACTGCTTTCTTGACTCACTGTCTCAACATCCCGCATAATTGCATCATTCTGTTCAAACTGCATTTCAGTAGATTGAGGGTGTGCACTTGATGCACCAATTCCCTGCACGGAATCACTTGCTGCAGGAATTTCAGGCCTTGTGCCCGCTTCAGGCCCTAGTAATTGACTCCCCTCAATATTATTTTGAGGTTCAATTGTTGATGGTATTCTGATCAGGTTTATCGGGCGAAGGGTGCCTCAAATGGGAAATAAGTATTTCCTCAAGGCCTTGTGGTACCACAGCTGCACTAGATCCACCATTTTACCGATTATCATCCATCCACAAGTTCAAACGATGTCCATGGCGTCCACTCCTCAAAGATCGAAAAATAGTATCCAGCTGTGGCGAGGTGGTCTCCACATTCTCATCTGACAAGATAATATCATTTGCATTCCCCGATTGTCTTGCAGGAGCAGAGTGCACCAAGGATGAAGGTCCCAGTAGAAGAGGATGTCGTGAATGTGCAACACTATCACCAGTTCTGCCCAATAGACTGTAAATAGATGTAGTCCGACCTTGACGCCTAGAACCAAAAACATCAAATGGCATCACATGAAGAGTTTCATTTGGGAAGCTGTGATTTCTTCCAAAAACCTCAATATGATCAAAGACGTTCATCCCGTGAATGCTCTCCTCCATTGCAAGCTTAGAAACAATATTTATATTCCTCATTTCAGTAGAGCATTGACATTACTATCACCAGTTAAAGGTCCACAATCCACAAACTTTGGGGTTAACCCGTGTGCACCAAAAGAGTCCAAATTCTCCTTAGCGGGCTGCTCCCCTCTAACCCTCTGCCTCTGTTCACCACCAACTACACAGTTGTGCCCAAATATACAGCAAATCAAACATCGCTGTCAGTTCGTGCTCCAGCCTCAGAATTTTCCTCCAAGCAAATTTTAACTTTACCAATTATGCCCTTACTCATTTAGCCCGTGATTCACGAGAGCCCCGTCTAATTGCAAACTTTTTCTTTACTCGGTTTGGTTCGTTTGCCAACCTAGCAGCGATAATCAGTGAAATGATGGTGAAGAAGCATCCACATTATAGTTCATTTTCGGATTCGACCCATCTCTCCAGGTCTTATAGACTCCTCTGGACTTTCGTCAAGTCTAGCAGAATGAAGATAATCTTAAACTGTCATCAGGTTTAATAAAATGGATATCAATTTAGAAGCATCACAAGGTCCATTAGACTGGGGACAATCCGAGAGATAAAAGGATAGCCATCCCCGAATGTTAATATGTCCCAACCGATATGCTCTCCACATGACAGGTGTAAACACTTTATCCATTTACATACCATATATGTGATTTTGAAACTTGCAGGAAAAGTCATACAGCTCAAGATATGGACCTTCTTCTAATCCGCACGACATGTAGCCTGGACAGGCGTAAACACACACGTATAATGCAAGCGTATGTATCGTTCAAGTAGTATAAAAATATCGATCCCACGAGGACTTAATTCCTATTGTTGTTATTAATTATTGATATTATTTATTTACAGATATCTAATTATATGGAGAAGAGAATGATTACTTTTGGTTGGTTGAATGTGGATTTGATAAATAAAAGAAACAAAAGAAGGTACTAAGGAAAATAACAACAGACTCAAAGATCTAGGGTTGTAACTCCACACAATATTATTATAAAGATGAATTGATTCTCTTATATATGTGTAATAAATCAGTTTGCTAACCTAGAAAACGAAATTATGCAAAAGCCTATGTTGATGGTCAGCTGCACATACCCAGTATAATCCAATTAAACCATATGTCTATGTTAACCAAATTACCTGGATTCATTAAGATTAGTTCCAATTATGGCTACCCCTGCCCGACAGGTATATGTCTATCCTGCAAGGAAATCTATTAAATGGTTATTTATCATCAAGGAAGATCGTGAGCTATTGAATCTAAGGATGAAACCTAAAATTCCTTCGTCAAGTTCATTTTAAGTTTATCACATCAATCTTATTGGTGATCATACAACAAAAAGTATTAAGCTTAAGACTCAATAAACAAACTAAAGAATTACCCATTATATAATTAAATCAATTATTAAGATTGTTAATATTGTGTTTCATCACTCCCCTAGAATAAAAATTAAATGCTGGGGGTTGGGTGATCCACCTTTACTATTTAATTTAGAAATCTCCCTTATTATAATACAGAATTTATCCGTGATATTACAGACCGACCATATAGGTGGTATCCTCATTAAGTCAGATTTTAATTACGTCCAACTAGCCATAAAGGTGGTATCATTATTTGTCCATAAACTAGTCATATAGGCGGTAATCATTTGTCACCTAAAGACAGACCATATAGGCGGTGTCATATTATGTCAAATAAATAAAACCAGCCATTAAGGCGGTAATCCTTTTAAATTGAATTATAATTTCCATATTATAATTAAGGGAGATTAATCTAAATTAAAATAATAAAAGCTTTACTCTTCCCCAGCGAAAATCTAACTACAGAACATAAAAGAAAAGAAAAGAAAAGAAACTACTATTATTACTGAAAATAAAAATACATAATTGAAATACTGAAAAATAAATAAAAACAATATGCAATCCTTAAAATTCTTACAAAATCCTAAGGAAATCATAAGAATTACAAATGAAATGGCTTGGTATTTATAGGAAAATCGAAATTAAATTCTGTATTTATAAGAATCACGGATAATATTGTGTTTCATCACTCCCCTAGAATAAAAATTAAATGCTGGGGGTTGGGGGATCCACCTTTACTATTTATAATTTAGAAATCTCCCTTATTATAATACAGAATTTATCCGTGATATTACAGACCGACCATATAGGTGGTATCCTCATTAAGTCAGATTTTAATTACGTCCAACTAGCCATAAAGGTGGTATCATTATTTGTCCATAAACTAGTCATATAGGTGGTAATCATCTGTCACCTAAAGACCGACCATATAGGCGGTGTCATATTATGTCAAATAAATAAAACCAACCATTAAGGCGGTAATCCTTTTAAATTGAATTATAATTTCCGTATTATAATTAAGGGAGATTAATCTAAATTAAAATAATAAAAGATTTACTCTTCCCCAGCGAAAATCTAACTACAAAACATAAAAGAGAAGAGAAGAAAATAAACTACTATTATTACTGAAAATAAAAATACATAATTGAAATACTGAAAATAAATAAAAACAATATGCAATCCTTAAAATTCTAACAAAATCCTAAGGAAAGCATAAGAATTACAAATGAAATGGCTTGGTATTTATAGGAAAATCTAAAGGCTTCCACCAATTGCTCCACAAAACACTCCACCAAACATGCCACAAAACACTTCACCAAACACTCCACCAAACATGGCACCAAACAAGGCACCAAACATTGCACAAAACATTCCACCAAATATGCTTGCATGTTTGGTGGAAGTTTGACAAATATTTATATTTTTGAAAATGACTTTAGTAATTAAACAAAACACAATTTCGGATTGTTCATCCATTTCGGTCATGAAACCTTCCGAATTCAAAATTATTTTGTTCTTCAAAGTTGTAGATCATTGTGTCTTCTTTAATCTGCAACTTGAATCACCTCAATCCAATATCGGAGTAAAAAAGTTTACCCAAAAATAAGATGGCTGCGCAAAATTGGAATTTCTGAAACTGTACTTCGTGACGCGTATAGTAAATTTCCGTTTTCGCCATTTTTTCCCTCCGAATTTCATTGTTTTAGCCCTGATTTGATTCCATTAAGTCCCGATACTTTATTTATCTATAAAACACATCAAAACACATCAAAACGTTCTTAAAACTCGAGGAACTATACAAAATATTAGGTTAAATGAGTGGGAAATAGTGATATTATTACCATTCATCACACCCCCAACCTAACATTTTGCTAGTCCTCGAGCAAAACAACAAAATAACATAACATAAACATCTTTAAAATAAAATTAAGCTAAGCCACTTTCGTAGGGATCGTGGTTGCATTTAGCATATGCAACAAGCCTTTAAACTTCTAGGTGTCCCTAGTGGACGAGTTGTAGTCTCTTGAGGGTTTACAGCAACGATACCCACAAACGTTTGATAAAAGTAAAAAAGATAGTAAAACTAATGCACACAAAAGCAAAAAGACAAGAGAAAAGAGAATAAAGAAGTTAGTGACTAAACAGATGAAACTTCTACTTCAAGTTAGTAGTTGTTTTCTTTCTTTCTAAATTACCGAATAAGTAAATTCTCCGATTATTTTTATCATTCTCCATATACACAACAAAAAAAATATTAATCAACTCATTTTGCCTGCAATAGTCACACTCCTAAAGTTTTATCAGAATTCACACCTTTTTGTAGCAATGGAATAATATTTTTTGATTTTTTGATTTTTTTTCTTTTTTTTAATTTATACACAATATCTTCCATCTATGTAGCGAGCTTTGGGCCAGTGACTCCCAAACAAGTTGGCTTCAGGGCACTAGGTGTTAAGACACCCCTACGGAATTAATTACTCAGACTTTAGATATATATATATTATATATATATATATATATATATATATATATATATATATTTGACAACATCTTCGATCCATGTAACGAGCTTTGAGCCAGTGACTCCCAAACTAGTTGGCTTAGGGTATTAGGTGTTAAGACACCCTTACAGACTTAATAACTCGGATCTCATACCTTTTTTTTATACATATTTTTTTTATTTTTTTCTTTTTTTTATCCCATCATTTTTTAGATGCTTCCTCCAATTAAACTAGAGCACTGAATATTACAAACTAGTCAATTACTTCTCATGTTCGTATGTTACCATGTATGTTGATAATACCTGTCAACTGAGCATATGAAGATCCATTTTAGTCAGTATTGTGGAGAATTCACAAATTAAATAATTCAAAAGGAAATAAATAAAAATTAATTTGTTCCGAAATAGGTTTGAGATACGTCTCAGGAGTGAAAACTCCTTACACAACTATCTCTCACCAATTTCACCTGAATAATCAAATTAAAAACACAAAAACACAAAATATTTTTTTTTTTATTTTTGTAAAATTTTTCAATTTTTTTATTTTTCGAAAAATTTTGGACTAAATAAAAACTAGATAAAATAACAAGATACTAGTCAACTATTCCCCACCCCCAAACCTAAATGAGACATTGTCCATAATGTCTTAAAAAGTAAAGATGAGTATAGAAGATAGTACCTGGTTAGCTGAAATTCTACACCTAGAAATTAAAGGTTAAGATCCAGATTTATACGACGCTTCTTACCACGATCGTCTTCTGTCCATTTTATCTTGGAAAGGACAGGGTCAATTTGTGGTTCAAAGGCTAAGATTTGGTCAAGTAAATCCTGGGCAGTTCTGGCAGTGAAGAGGAGATCTTTCAGAGGTTTTGTCACGAACCCATTTCTCCGGGCATCATCAGAAAACACACAAATAAAATCATAAAATCCGTCAACGTTAAACAACCCAATTGGTTTCTGGTGTATGTTCAAGTTCACCTAAGATAGCACTATAAAAATCTCCTCTAATGTGCCTAAGCCTCCTGGCAAAGCAATAAAAGCGTCAGCACGATTAATCATTTCTACTAGTCGCTCGGACATACCTGGCACAATTAGTTCTTCTCTGTTTGATGGTCCAATAAGATTTGTCTTTGCCAAGGGTTTTTGGATGATTCCCAAAATTTGACTGCCTCCTTCCTGTACGGCCTTTGAAACAATCCCCATTAATCCCAGTTTGTCTCCGCCGTATGCTAAATGCATATTCTTTTCGGTCATGAGTTGACCCAATTCATGTGCTGCCTCAATGTATTGTGGTTTAGTACCAACACTAGTACCGCAAAACACACATATGTTTTCATCTCGTCTTCTTGAAGTAGCTTCCATTTTTTTATGTATTTCTTTCTCAAATCTGGATGCCTTCAAATGTGAAATGATGAGTTGAATTATAGTACCTGAAAAAGGGTAAGTAATAATAGCACTAGTATCTTC
Source organism: Zanthoxylum bungeanum (assembly GCA_019454045.1). Taxonomy (NCBI): domain Eukaryota; kingdom Viridiplantae; phylum Streptophyta; class Magnoliopsida; order Sapindales; family Rutaceae; genus Zanthoxylum; species Zanthoxylum bungeanum. The sequence continues at coordinate 318,001 of SKCR01026372.1, read as the reverse complement.
CATATGACGATTGTTAGCTAAGAAACAAAAGAAATCGTGAAAGGTCAAAAAGTCTGGATGTTGTCTACGAAAATAAAGATAACAACAAAAGAAAAGCAAATCAAAGCAATTTTTAAGGCAACGAAATTGTGTACGCAATACGCCACTCGTTTGGTATATAAATCCATTAGGATGCGTCTCAAGAATCCATTCCTTACTCAGCCATCACTAATGACTTAAATCTCATCTTTGTGATTGTCAAACACCATTCCTTCTAAATGCTTCATTTGTGCCTTTCCCTACAAAAATAACACATAAAATTAAAAAATCTACAACATGTTCACACAAAATAGGAAAAATAGACATTAAAACAAATTACATGGGTTGCCTCCTTGCTAGCGCTAAATTTTTCGTCTTCAGCCAGACGTGACTGAAATCCCTATTAAGGAGGTTTCAGCGTCATTTTGGATGTCCGATTAAAGACAATCATTTGTGCATTGCTTTTGAATGGTCTCTTCCAACGGTAAAGTGGCAAAAAGAGTTTTATCCTATTCAGTGCTTGTGCCATCTTTTTTATTTTTGTTGCTCCAATGGTTCCTGAAAAGAAAGAAAGAAAATCAGGAGGTCTTGTATGGTGCTTGACTTGGAATGGGAGTTCCATTCTGTCAAGCGTCTAGGTGATATCTCTGATCTGTACTCCCCGAAACAGTGATGTTTCTCCTGAATGCACTGGATCTTCAATATAGTCAGACATTTGCTCCTCCATTTGTACATCTTCCTCCACCTTTTCTTCACAGATGTATTTTAGGATTTCCATATTCAGCTCTTCATTTGTCATTTGTGAAATACATGCTCCATAAGTGTCAACCTGAAGATGTAAAGATGTGTCTGATTTTAGGTCTTCGTCCTCTATAGTTGATGTGACTGACTCAATTAGATCTTCTTCAAACATTTGTGCAATGAATGCTCCAAAATCTTCAACCGGAAGATGTAAAGATGTGTCTATCTATAAGCTTTTATCCTCTGTGATTGGTATGAACGGTTCGGGTAGCTCTTCTTTAAACATCATTGCAATGCATGCTCCAAGATCTTCATTGTGAGGATATAAAGCTTCATCCTCAATTTTTGTTGGTACAAACAGCCCTGCTTCTTTATCTTCGTCAGAATCCGAATAATAAAAATCAAACAGAGACTTTGCTAGTTTGGGCTCCTGAACTGATACCTCTAGTTCTTGATACTGCTCAGCCTCTTCCTCTGTTAAAGTGTCACCGTGAAATGCTTGGTACTCGAAGGCTTCGTCAGTTTCATTTGAAAATATTTCTTGAGGTATGTAGCTCTGGTTTTCTGTTAATTGTGTCGTTTGATCTGTCAGTCTTTGAATGGATGCTGATTGCCTCTGAATACTTTCGAGTTGATTCTGGAATGTTTCAAGCATTGTATCCAATTTTTCGTCTCGTTTCTTGAACAAATCTTTGAGCATGCCAATCAATGGTTCTTCCTCTGATGGTTCTGGTTCTTGATGAAGATCGTAGGTAGATGGTGGATAAGATGGAAAATATGATGGTTCTTCATACCTTGAATGATTCCAATAATTCTACCACTTTGAACGGTATATACATTGATCGTTCGGGTGGTTACCATCACATATAACATCTCCCCATTTCATTCTGATGAGCAAATGTAGTATTTCTTGGTTCTGGCATCCAGTGATAATTGTTGGGCTGGTCAACAGGCCTCAGAAAATCGGACTGTTGCTCTCTGAATTGGGGTGTATTTTCTTCTAGTAAGCTCGTAATCTTTTTATCTCCCAATAAAGATCCATGAAAACCACCTGAAAAATAAAGGGAAATAAAAATTACAGATAAAAAATAAAGAAAATTAGATTCAAGGAAATTAGATAGCTTCAAAATTAATAACTCAAGAAAAATAAGTCCCCGGCAACGGCGCCAAAAACTTTACCGGTGTAAACACACAAGTGTAACGTAAGCGTACGTATCATTCAAGTATTATAAAAATATCGATCCCACGAGGACTTAATTCCTATTGTCGTTATTAATTATTAATACTATTTATTTACAGGTATCTAATTATAGGGAGAAGAGAATGATTGCTTTTGGTTGGTTGAATGTGGATTTGATAAATAAATGACATAAAGAAAGTATTAAGGAAAATAAAAAAAAGTCTCAAAGATCTAGGGTTGTGACTCCATACAATATTATTATAAGATGAATTGATTCTCTTATATATGTGTAATAAATCAGTTAGCTAACCTGGAACACGAATTTATGCAAAAGACTATGTCGATGGTCAGCTGCACATACCCAGTATAATCCAATTAAACCATATGTCTATGTTAACCAAATTACCTGGATTCATTAAGATTAAGTTCCAATTATGGCTACCCCCGCCCGACAAGTATATGTCTATCCTGTAAGGAAATCTATTAAAGGGTTATCTATCCTCAAGGAAGATCGTGAGCTATTGAATCTAAGGCTGAAACCTAAAATCCCTTCGTCAAGTTCATTTTAAGTTTACCACATCAATCTTATTACTGATTAGACAACAAGAAGTATTAAGCTTAATACTCAATAAACAAACTAAAAAATTACCCATTATATAATTAATCAATTATTAAGCTTGTTAATATTGTGTTTCATCACTTCCCTAGAATAAAAATAAAATACTAGGGGTTGGGGGATCACCTTTACTATTTATAATTTAGAAATCTCCCTTATTATAATACAAAATTTATCCGTGATATTACTGACCGACCATATAGGTGATATCTTCATTAAGTCAGATTTTAATTAAGTCCAACAGCCATAAAGGCGGTATCATTATTTGTCCATAATCCAGCCATATAGGCGGTAATTATCTATCACCTAAAGACCGACCATATAGGCGGTGTCACATTATGTCAAATATATAAAACCAGCCATTAAGGCGGTAATCCTTTTAAATTAAATTATAATTTCCATATTATAATTAAGAGAGATTAATCTAAATTAAAATAATAAAAGCTTCACCCTTCTCCAGCGAAAATCTAACTACAAAACATAAAAGAAAAGAGAAGAAAATAAACTACTATTATTACTGAAAATAAAAATACATAAATGAAATACTGAAAAATAAATAAAAACAAGATGTAATCCTTAAAATCCTTACAAAATCCTAAGGAAAGCATGAGAATTATAAATGAAATGGCTTGGTATTTATAGGTAAATCTAAAGGCTTCCACCAATTTCTCCACCAATTGCTCCACAAAACACTCCACCAAACACTCCACAAAACACTCCACCAAACATGCCACAAAACACTCCACCAAACAATTCACCAAACATGGCACCAAACAAGGCACCAGACATGGCACAAAACACTCCACCAAACATGGTGGAAGTTTGACAAATATTTATATTTTTGAAAATGACTTTAGTAATTAAACATAACATAATTTCGGATTGTTCATCAATTTCGGTCATGAAACCTTCCGAATTCGAAATTATTTTGTTCTTCAAAGTTATAGATCTTTGAGTCTTATTTAATATGAATCTTGAATCACCTCAACCCGATATTGGAGTAAAACGTTATGCCCAAAATAAAATAGCTGTGCAAAATTGGCATTTTCGAAACTGTACTTCATGACGCGTATAGTAAATTTCCGTTTTCGCCATTTTTTCCTCCGGATTTCATCGTTTTAGCCCCGATTTGATTCCATTAAGTCCCGATACTTTATTTATCTACAAAACACATCAAAACATTCATAAAACTCTAGAAACTATACAAAATATTAGGTTAAATGAGTGGGAAATAGTGATATAATTACCATTCATCAAGCCTCGATTTGGTCCTTCTTCGATACCAAATGAGTGAATTTCTTCCTGGCCTCATCAAGTCCAGTCGATCGGGGACATCCCTATGTTCTCATATCGAGTCAAGTTGTAGACCTGGTTTACACATGTCGTATGAATTATATCATGAATCTTCATCTAGATCAGTCGACGGGGACATCCCCCATGGACTCATGACGAGTCAAGTTGTAGACATAGATTACACATGTCGTACGACTTATATCTTCTTGGCTCATCAAGTCCAGTCAACTGGGGACATCCCCTATGGACTCATATCGAGTCAAGTTGTAGACATGGTTTACACATGTCATATGAATTATATCATGAATCTTCATTTAGATCAGTCGATCGGGGACATCCCCCATGGACTCATGTCGAGTCAAGTTGTAGACATGGAATACACATGTCGTATGACTTATAACCTGACCTTCATCTGGTTCAATCGATTGGGTACTTCCCCAATGCTCTGGTAGAGTCAAGTTCATTATCCGACCATCATCTGGTTCGGTCGATTGGGTACTTCCCTAATGGCTCTGATAGAGTCAAGTTCATATCCCGACCATCATCTGGTTCGGTCGACTGGGTACTTCCCCAATGGCTCTGGTAGAGTCAAGTTCATTATCCCGACCATCATCTGGTTCGGTCGATTGGGTACTTCCCTAATGGCTCTGGTAGAGTCAAGTTCATTATCCCGACCATCATCTGGTTCGGTCGACTGGGTACCTCCCCAATGGCTCTTATAGAGCCAAGTTCATAACTTGACATTCGTTTGGTTTAATCAATAGGCAGCATCAACGCTCGAGTACACCTACATACTATGGCATCGTCCGAGGCGACACACGCATCAAATACTCTCCAAGCCAATGACTCATTAACTTAGAGAGTATGGGACAAACTTTACGGGCCAAATTTGGTCCAATGGAATTTTGACATTTTACTTCGGGCCTAATACTAGACCCCCAGCATGGATCCAAGCCCAAGTTACCATCACGGATTCGCACTAAATGAACCTCCAAGTTGATGTATAAAGGCCAAGAGATCCACAAACCTAGGCCCAATAAAATATCACACGCCCAAACCATAATCAAGGCTCACCCCACGACAGTCCACGTAACGCCCAAGCGCAATAAACACCACTCAGCCGTTCCATCCTACAACGGACAAATGTAGCAGATACCCCTCATAAAGTCGATCGTTGCCAAGACTCAACGGACGAGTAATCAAGTGCACACCCCCAGATATGTTATAAGAAATGAGGCTTCATAAGGAGAAAAGGGGGAACCTGAAGCACTCATACCCATTGCTGAACGACACTTTCTCCATTGCTTTCATCACCACCCACCTATCGCCATCACTGTAGTTTACGGGGATCAAGGTAACATCTGACATTGTTCATCCTCCTACGACTTTTTCATCTCATTACCATCACTAACTTAGGCGTCGGAGTGCCTACGACACCCATCACACCGGTGAGCAGACCATCCACGCTCACCCTACCTCTTTGTTTTGCAGGATCACCAGTGCCCCCTCACGAAATCTCGATTGTAGACCTTGGGCGAAAATCAGCGTCTACACGTATTTTCCGCCTATATGGTCGGTTTAGGTGGGTGGTGAAACTCCAACCTCATGCTAACAAACACAAAAAGCCCTCGGTGGGACATAACCCGACCCCGAGCCGATATAATCACTTGGCCACAAGGGAATGTTCCCTTCTTTTGCCACTCAAACATAGTCTCGGTTGAACAAATGCAGGCCCGAGCCATTATATTCACTTGTCCACAAGGGAATATTCCCTCATTGAACCATTCAACACTAGGCCATGGGGGAGAAACTACAACGTCATGCCAACAAATGCAAGAAAGCCTCGGTGGGAAATAACCCGACTCCAAGCCGATATAATCATTTGGCCACAATAGAATGTTCTCTTATTATGCCACTAAAACATGGCAACGGCGGAACGAATGCAGCCCCGAGCCATTATATTCACATGGCCACAAGGGAATATTCCCTCATTGCGCCATTCAACACATAGGTATGATGGAGAGACTCCAACCTCATGCCAACAAAAACAAGAAGGCCTCGATGGGACATAACCTGACCTCCCCGAGTTGATATGATCACTTGTCCACGAGGGAATTTTCCCTCCTTGTGCCACCAAATATGGCCTCGACGTAACAAATGCAGCCCCAAGCCATTATATATTTTTTTTATCAAGACTTAGTTGGGAGGGAAGATCTTCAACCTTCGCGCATCTCTATGGACACCGGTAATGGCGTTCTATTCCAAGTCGTCCAGTAAAAAAAAATAAAAATTAAAATGGAGGTGACGTATCTTATACCCCGTATTGACCCCAAAAAAAAGAAGCAACGAGGGAACCTAAGACAACATGATTCCCCATGTTACCCAAAATAATAATTTTGAACCTACAGTCTAATGTCCTGGTGAACCGAGCTATCTCAATTGTGACCAACGCCATAGGAAATGTCTCATGCAAGGAAAAAACCTCAGTCCCGCAAATACGATGAGGCCTTCCTACCTTCCCCGTGTTATGCTTGACAGAGCTGAAATAGGATGGCCAGTGCCACGAGGGTATTTCCATTCCCCATGCTAGGCATACCCCAAGGTTACAAATGCCACGGAGGCCCGTGAGCCTTCCCCTTACTATGCACCTCCCTCATTGAGTGGAAAATATCGTGGAGCATTATCCATCCCCATGTTATGCAAACCTAAAGGCACCGTGGTATCACAGTTATTCTAAATCCATATGTGTTATGATTACCTTGAGCAACCAAATGCCACACCGACTATTTCACTGTGCATGCTATGGATACTCGAGGAGCCAAACGCGACATTTCTCCTGCTATATCCCTCAAAGATGCAAGTCATTAGTTAATAACGGTCCTACCGGGGGTTCGATAATGAAACCTAAGATCGACGTGCCGCAGGGGTGCGCGCTTTTCCCACATGCCTTGCATCCTTACACGAATCCTGATCACGAGTATTTCTCAAATATATTAAACACGTCTTTCCCGTCCAAATAATAAACAAGTATAGATGAATAAAATTTTATTTATAATGGGGAAGGATTATTTATATTCTTGGGATCTACTGCCTATCTTACAACTCTTTGAGGGTCATTCTAAGAGGTTCTATTAGAAGTACCTTCTCAGCATCTCAATATTTCAGGGTTTTTTTAGTCGGGTACTGTCCAGCAGCTCAAGGTGATAGGCACCCGACCTGATGACTTCATTAACTTTATACGGGCCTTCCCACTTGGCTCCCAATGATCCCTCATCAGGCTTCTAGGCCAGAAAAATCGTACCTGAATCCCCTTGTTGTAGAAACATGCCATCCTTTATTGATACACTACTTTCTGAGCGCAGATCTCTCTCTCTTTTCCTGTTATCAAATCGAGGCGGTGCTTGATGAGTTATTATTTTACCCTTTCATACGGTTTTTCAACCGGTATGTCTTCATCCTGATCTCTACAAGAATGATCACTCGATACCCATAAGCCAAAGAAAATGGGGTTTCTCCCGTGGAGTCCTTGTAGGTTGTCTGATGTGCCCATAAAACCTCTGGCAACTCCACGACCTACAAACCTTTACAGGATCTGAGCTTTTCCTTCAAATTGCTCTTTATTATTTTATTCACTACTTCTACTTATCTATTTGACTTCGAATGAGCAGGTGAGGCAAATCTTAATGCAATCTGGAGGTCCTTACATAGCTTCCTGAAGCCCTTGCTATCGAATTACTTTCTATTGCCCGTAATGATAGCCCAGGGAATCCCGATCAGCATACTATATTCTTTCTGACAAAATATGTTATTTTTTTCTCAGTTATTGTAGACAACGGCTCAACCTCTACTCACTTAGTGAAATAATCAATTGCCACGATCGTAAATTTTGCTTGACCTCAACCTGTAGGCATGGGCCCATTAATATCTAGCCCCCATTGTGCAAACGGCCAAGGACTTGACAATGTGGTTAGTTGGTTGGGTGGCTTGTGGGGTACATTGATCACATGCTCGGGCAACCTTGACCTCGTCCTGATGCATCATAGGCTATAAGAAACCTTGCCTAAGTGCCTTGTGGATGATTAACTGACCTCCAGATTGACTTGTGCAGATCTCTTCGTGAATTTCACTAAGCACATAATTAGCCTCATCGGGCCCCAAACACATTAAATATGGCATCGTATACCCCCTTTGGTACAATACTCCATCTCTAAGGCAAAACTTTTCACTTTGATACTTCAGTTTCCTTGCGTCTTTCTTCTCCTCAGGCACATCCCATGTCTCTAAATATTTCTTGATTGAGTCTATCCAGGTTGACCCATCTTCAATTTCTACTTCCATAACGTTCGATGCTCCCACACTCTTTGGCTATAAAATCTCTAATGGTATGACCCGAGGAATCTTTGACATGATAGAGGATGCAAGCCGAGCCAAAGAATCTGCATGTTGGTTGTTCTCTCGTCTGATCTATTCGAACATCATATTTCTCATCCATTCAGCAAGCTTCTTCACCTAGGCACGGTAAGCTATCATGTTTGGTTCATTTGCTTGGAACTTATCATTCAACTACTTAACAGTAAACTGAGAGTCGCTTTTAACCACCATATATCTTACCCCGACTACTTCACAGCGTTTCAGCCTAGCCAGAATCGCTTCCTATTATGCCTTATTATTTGTTGCATCGAAGGAAAATCTCAGGGCAAGCTTAACTCCTCACCTTTATCACTTATGAGGATCACCCCGGCACCACATCCTTGTGTGCTGACCGAAACATCAACAAACAACACCCATTTTGCTTTCTTTACTATCATAACATGAGGGCAGCTGAATTTTGTGACAAAATCGGCCAGTACATGCCCCTTTATTAACAACCTAGGTAGGTAGGATATATCATACGCAATAAGTTCCATGGACCATTTCACTAGTAGGCTTGAGGTCTCTGGATTCTGTAATATATGCCTCAATGGGTGGTCGGTGTACACCCCAACAGGGTGGGCTTGAAAATAGAGGTGTAACTTCCTCGCTGCAATGACTAAGGACAAAGCCACCAGCTCGTAGGTCAGATACTGACTTTTCACATCCAGGAAGGCTTTACTAGTATAGTACACCGACCTCTAGATTTTGTCTACTTCATGTACTAATATCGATCTTACAATATATTTAGAAACAACCAGACATGAGAATAACATCTCACTTGGGATCGGCTTTGCTAGCAGTGGAGGTTAGGCCATGTATTCTTTGAATTGTTGGAATGCGTCCTTGCACTCACTCTTCCAGCTAACTTTCTTTTGGCCTTCTTGATTAATTGAAAGAAAACATGACATTTGTCGGTGGTTTTAGAGATGAACCAGTTGAGCACTACCACGCGACCTGTTAAACTCTGCACTTCCTTCACCGTCCTTGGAGGTTTCAGATCCAGCACCGCTGATTTGCTGAGTGTTTGCTTCGATGCCTCGTGCACTGATCATATACCCCAAGAATTTTCCCGAAGATACCCCGAAGGAACATGTATCCGAATTTAACATAATATTATGCATTCTTATGAGCTTAAATGTCATTCTGAGGTCGCCTAAATGGTCATTGGGTTTAACAGTCATCATGATCATGTCATCAGTATATACTTGCATTGTTTCATCGATGAGTGGCTTGAAGACCTTAGTCACCAACCTCTGATAAGTGGTCCTGTCATTCTTCAATCTAAATGACATCACTTTGTAACAATACAGCCATTGGTCGATAGTGAAGGCTTTCTTTTCCTCATCCTCAGTGTGCATTCTGACCTGATTATACCACGAGAAGGCATCCATAAAGCTAAGTAACCAATGACAAACAGTCAAGTCCACCAGTTGATCTATCTTCGGGAGTGGGAAGCTATCCTTTGAGCGGGCTTTATTCAAGTCGGAGAAGTCTATGCACATTCTCCACTTTCCATTGGTTTTCTTCACCAAGACCACATTTGACACCCACTCTGGGTACTTGACCTCCCTGATGAACCCGACCTTCATTAATCTTTCAACCTCTGACTGGATCACCTCGTATAGCTCCTAGTTGAAAATCCTCTTCTATTGCTTCATCGATGTATGGAAACGATCTATCACCAAGCGATGACTGATGATTTTGAGGTCAATTACGGGCATGTCCTCATTATCTCACACGAAGACATCTACGTACTCCTTCAAAAAATTTAGCAGTCGTTCTTTTAATTTTGGCTCCAGACCAGCCCCTACCTTTATTATTTTCTCGTGGTAAAAAAGCTCCACTAGCTCCAACTCCTCCCATGCTCCTTACTGGGCAGGTTCTTCAGGTCGGGGATTGATTGACTCTACTTTTGTTGTGTCCCCTTTTATTTCTTTCCTCTTCGCTTATACTTCTTCAATGCATAGGGTTTCTTTTTAAACGACAGTAAACCAACTATTTTCCACCTTCTGGCTTCCACAAACAACCCCAACCCCTTCTCGGGTCGAAAACTTCAATTTCAAGTAATAACACGACATAGTTGACCTTGACTTCATCATAAAGGGCCTTCCCAAGATCACTTGATAACTTTCCAAGCAATCCATTACTGTGAAATCCATCATGATGATCCGAGTATGGGGAGTTATCCCAATAGTCATTATTAACTATACCCGCCCAATGGGACGACCATTGCTCCCCCAAACCCATACAATGGCATTGCGTCCTTGATCAAAGTAGTGAATTCCATGCCCAAATCATTCAAGGCTTCTCTGGAGATGATATCTTATATGCTTCATGGATCTATAAATATTCTTTCCGCCTTGGCCTCGCCAATATTGGCTTTGATTATCAGTGCATCGAAAGGGTAGCTAACCTCATGGGCTCCTTCCTCGGTGAACATTATGGACACAAGTCTGGCCTTTTAGATCATTGAGGCCCTCTTTGTCCAGTACCTCTGGGCTCTTGGTCCGGAAGTAGTTATTCCTGGCTTGGTTTGAATCCCCGGCTAATGTCATTCCTCATGCTATTGTGAACATTAGCCTCCGATCCCTACGTTGTCTGACCATCATAGCCTCATGGACTATGCACTCATTCAAGTAGCCATTTCTCACTAGGTCTTCCACTTGTTCATGCAGATCCATGCATCTCTATGTGGCATGCCCCTTCACATTATGGTGATGCAATAAGCTTTGTGGTCTCTCTTCTCAATCAAAAACCTCATCGGGTCGAGGTTAGTGAATAGGCCCTTATCCTGGATTTCTCGAGCTATCTGGGCCAATGGTCAATTCAATGCGGTATACGATGTTCCCCCAATGACATGAGCGACCTTGATCGGGGGCCTTCTTTTATGCACTAATTACCCTGAGTTATCGGCCTGAATTTCTTTTGTCTTGGGGCTAGTCCCCTCTGGTATCTACCCATATCATGCTAATTCTCTTGCTTTGGTGTTTTTAATATCCGAGCAGCTCCTCTTCGGGTGATTTTCTCCTTTTCTTCCATTAACACAAACTTCCTTGTATGTTCCAAGGTCGTGACATAATCTGGCATCTCTTATATCCTCAAGTGTGATCATAATTAGTCGACCCTTAGAGTTTCTTTAAAGCTCTCTAATGCCTATGGGGACCCATACGCCCTAGCATCTAATACCAAGCTATGGTATCTATCGACGAAGCTATTCAAGGGCTTGTCATCTCTTTACTTCATCATCCTTAAGGACCCTTATGTCTTCCTTGGTACGAATGCTCCTTTGAAATATAGCACAAAAAGACTTCCTCAACTTTGAAAAGCTACTCATACTTCCCGGCGTTAAATTTCTGAACCACCAGCTGGCTAACCTCCCTCCCAAGGTTAGTGGGAATACCCATGCAGTTCACTTTTGCTATCATTCCCTGAATCTCCATCAGTAGAAAAAAAATTTAACATGGTGTTGCCCTTATAGACATCCATCACGGGCATGGTGAATCTTCTAGGAAACTCCACCGCTAAGACTTCCTTCGTAAAATGGGATGTTGTCTCCAAATCTTGGTCACCCCGTGTCCCTCCTTTCACATTTTCCTCCCACTTCCTCATCTCCTACAGAAACCAATCCCTCATTTGGCTCTCGGTGTTGTGTCGTGCTCACGTCCAAATGCCTCCTCACGGCTTACGCCGCTAGTGTGGTACCTTCCATAGCTGGGAACCTCGCGCCTTTCCTCCGGGTATCATTCTAAGTCATTTTCCTCGAAACATGGGCTGTTTATGGATGATTCTGGGGTTTGTCTGTTTTCTTCTTCTTCCCACGGCTCCCCGGCTTGCGTGGCGCTAGAAACAACTACATATCTCACCCTCTAGGTATTCTTCTTCTCATTTCCACGATCTCTGTCAGCTCCGACAATCATTTTGCTCTTTTCTATTTTCTTTTTCCTTCGACTATGACCTACTTCCCCTCTTTCTCCTGCCTTATTCTCTAACTTCTTAATCTTTTCCATCATAGCCTTCATGAAGGCTTAAGTTTTTTACCTCTTTCTTCGAGCATCTTCCCTTTCATTTCGTAGGGTTTCTTCCATATTCTCCGTCCACTCTGTTGTCGAAGCCTCTGAAGTTTTGTGGTTTCCATCTCTTGTCATCATCTTAATATGTTTGCTGCTTTTCATACTGCTTCCCCACAGACGGCGCCAACTGTTGACGATTTTTTCCGTTCTATGGGTAATTCAGGAAATCTACTCCTCAAACAAACCTCCCCCAGCGATGAATTTGTTTGATTAGTCGGGAACCAAAGCAAACTTGGTAAATAAACGGAAAATCACAGAGAAAATAAAGGATTAACGTGGTTCCGTGAAGAGTGGCTCTAACTTACATTCACAGGGGAAAAGATATGAAATTTTTATTAGCAGCTCGGGTCAAACCAATATTCTTTTCTCTTTCTTACACTAAGCTTTATAGAGCTTTACAAGTGATGAAATGTAAAACTTGATAGCTAATAAATCAATCAACCCTTAAAACTTAGTCTTCAACCCCTTTATATAGAGCGTCCAGATCTAAATCAATTTTGCTCACCCTTAGTGAAATGACCATAATGCCCTCTCAGGACTCGGGTAGTTGCTCGCTTCGTTCCTCTAAATTAGGAAACTATAAGTCAACGATGTTTTTGTTCTAAATTGTGGATTATTTTTTTGAATGAAATAATTAAATTAATTTTGTCTAAGAAGAAAAAAATGTTATTATACTTGGATTTGAAGTGATCGTCTCTCATGGTAATAAGAAAAAAATAAGAGACGTAAATTCCCCTAAAGTACATAAAATGGACAAAAATGTAGAAGTCAAAGTATAAATTGGGTTTTATTGGATTAAAAAAATGAATTTTGTTTGGAACTTTGATACTTTTGTTACTTTGCTAACTTATTTGTAACTTATAGACTTGTTGATCATTGGCCCTTTAAATTTTATATTTGATCTCATTTCATGTTTTAAGTGTGATTAAATCGAGTAGTTGATAAAATCTTACGATTTTACCATTTGAATAAATGATTCGATTTCTTTGACCCTCCAACGATTTTAAGTAAAAAAGCGATTTTAACAACCTTGAACTTAATAATGATTTGCTATTAGTTTCTTGCTTCACTGGTTCTAGAGATAATGTGCATAGGAATGTATTGGCCAATCATTTGTTGTCACTTATAGTATGGATTTGAGAAGTTGTGTGTCGTCGATTTGGTAGTGTTTGTTTTTTATAGATAAAGTCCAAGGGAGTTGCAATGACAGCATTGATGGAAAAGGCGGCAGCACTTGATTTGGTTCACCATCCTGTTGCGAATTCTACTTTTAGAGATAGTAATAGCTTTCTCTACAATAGTAGCATCAATATTGCTGTTGCTGTGGCTGTGGCTACATGCTCTAAAAAGAGGTAAACTATTTCTCGACAATTTTCTTTCCCTTTCTTCCAAGTTCCACCCCATTTATCACCTTTCCTCGATTGTTTGTCTGCTGTTTTTAAATTTTGATCTATAGTTTTTATAAAATTGTTGCATAAATGGTTCTATAGAATCTAGAGCTGGATATATCAAATGAAAATTTCTAGAGCATTCTTGAGAGCTGTTGTAACTTGCAATCAGTCTGGTCACTTGTTGAGCCACTCAGATCTCATATAGTCAGGGGCTTGTGGATGTTAGATAAATCTACATTTTAATCAACTGCAATTCCTTTCATTCCATGCCATGGGTAGTTATGCCTCAGTGATACCAATAAAAGCATACCAATATATATTATTGTTCAAGTAATATAATCTCTCTTCTATTTTATTGCTGCATGGGCTCATGTGGGTTACCTAGCTCAAGGTGTATGGGGTAAATTTTTGTAGGGATCAAGGTTAAAGAAAATGAAATATTCACTCACAGATATTTGCTAAATCAAGCTAAGCCACGGTGTCGTCGACGGTTGGTCCTCTCGTCGATCTACAAACGAATATTTTTCATTAGGATAAAAGATATTGCATATTTATCATACATAGGAACAAAATGTGTAATGCATGAAATATCATTCCCAGTAGAAAACTAGGATATATAGGATTCCTATAGATTTTACGGAGCCAAAAGTTGGGATATCACAAATCAAATTCTACTCTTCTACTTAAAATTCACTGCATATCGACTAACTTTGGATATTCAATGTAAATTATTGGTAATACATTTTGAGCTATAACTTTAATAGAATCTTCATTTATTTGTCTAGTTTCGGTGACTTTTTATGGATCTCGATCTCGATCTCAAATTATAACCGAATATTTATACAATGTTCAGGGAAAATAGCCTCAGGTTTTAGTACGTGACAGCCATATTATGAAATTTATAATAAATTCATCATCCCTTGAAAAATTCTGATTTTTAGCTATGTTAATCCTTAATGAGTTTAGTTTTCGTAAAATTTTACGTTAGTCAATCGGAAGCGTAGAATTCATTTTATAGTCAAAATACTACAACCTACTCAGATTTAGACCCGGCCACAATTCTGATTTGGATCGGAACCGAACCGAAACCGAACCGGTTGAACGGACGGTTCCGGTTCCGGAATCGTAAAGGACCGGTTCGGTTAGGGTTCGACCCCCAACCGAACCGGTTCCAATGGTTCCTGTTGGAATCATAGGGTTCCAATAGGAACCCTACGGCAACGGCTCCCTGCCCCCAAATCAAAAAAATGGCCAACGGCCAAAAAAAATATTAATTTAATTCCTAACATACCTCTAATAATGGTAATAAAACAGCTATTTTTATGAGCATTTTCGATATCAAAAAAGATTCCAAATTCTATAAATATGGGTCATTTTTCATTATTTCAACACACCAATTTCTCAACTCTCTCAATTCCTCAATTCTCTTATTCTCAATTCTCTCATTTATAATAACAAATTAGTTATTATCATTCTCAATTTTCTTATTCTTCTTACTTATTTCTTAAACAAAAAATGGCAAGCTCATTTGATAACATAATGTCAAATATGCCAACCCAAGAGAGCGGCCCTAGTGTCGGTTCACAATCACAGAGAAATGAAGTTAAGTCTCATTCCTCGGATGTTTCAAAATTCATTTTCATTTAGACGATATTATGAAGGTTCAAGAGCAGTATGCAACCATTGTAAGGTTTCCTACAGAATGGATACGACAATATGATCAAGCACATGGAAAGACATCATGCAGTTGAACTTGGACTTGATACGACTGAAACTCAAATAGTCAGGTACGCATCATCTAGTATAGGTACGAGTGCTGTAGATTTATTTAAATATTCTGAAGTAAAAAATAGAGTAGAATTTGCAAAAATAACTTATATGGCACATCTTTCTTAAGCTTTGGTGCAAACTTCATTTTACTAATTATGTGCATGATGCTTTAAATCCTGCTGCATGTAGAATGACTCGAAATACAACAAAACGTCATATTTTTAAATTATACAAATATGGTAAAATTATTTTAAATGAAATATTTAAATATATTAGAGGTCATATTTCTATATGTTCCGATATTTGGAGTGACCATTGACGAACACACTCATACATGGATGACTTGTCATTGGATTGATGCATCATTTACCATACAAAAACAACTTATTGTATTTAGAGTTTTTGATAACCAACATACTGCACAAAATATTTATAAAATGATGAAGATAATTTTTGATGAATATGATTTAGTAGATAAAATTTTAACAATTAGATTTGATAATGCATCAGCAAATACTGCATCCATCAATGATTTAAAAGAAATATGTCAACCAAATTTAAGGGGTCGGTTTTTTCATATTCGTTGCACATGTCGTGTCCTTAACTTATGTGTTCAAGATGGTTTGGAAAAATTATCACATTTCATTGATCCTATTAAGAAAGCACTTAATTGTATTTGGTCATATTCTCAAGTTAGGAGAGAATGAGCCAAGTTTTGTAAAATAAATGTTATTAAACCGATTAAATTTTCAAGAGATATTTCAACACGTTGGAATTCAACTTATTTTCTTTTATGTCAAGCATTACAATACAAATATGCATTAAGTAGTTTTTTTCATCAACATGTTCAAAATATCACACTTTTTCTAGTCAATGGGATATTTGTGAAAAAATTTTAGAAATTTCAAAAGTTTTTAATGATGCTACTTTAATTTTTAGCGGAGTTTGCACATTTATTTCTTTTTGAAAGTTTGAATATTATTGGTACTCTCGATAAACTCTTAAAAGTAACGATCTTAATGATATTGTTTTGTTAAAAGCCATTACTGTTATGAAACATAACTGGTTGAATTATTTTAGAGAAATTCATTTACTTTATCTTATTGTTGTTGCTTTTTATCCTAGATTTAAATTAGAAGGTTTGAATAATGCTTTACAAGTTTACTATACTTATTTATGAATATTAGATGATATTGATATTACAAGAATAATAGTGAGATTAAGAAATGATTTAATTGAGTTATTTAATGATTATATTGTAAGATATAACTTAGGAACATTAGGTGAATCTAGTAGTAGCGAACCAGTAATTCAAACAAGATTTAGCGCATGGGATTGTTGGTTACTGCAAAGAAATAAAAAAGATAGGGATACAACAACTAATAACCCCGAATTAGATAATTATTTATTTACAAATTTCGAGTTTCCTACTGAAAGTTTAGTTAGTAAAAATTTTAAAATCCTTGAATGGTGGAACAGATATCAAAATATATATCTTTTTTTTTATCAATTATTGCTAAAGAGATATTGGCAGCACCTATTTCCACCGTTGCGTTTGAGCAAGCCTTCAGCTTGGGAGGCAATATATTGGAAGCTAGATGATCTTCATTACATCCAAGCACTCTAGAAGCAACAGCATGTGTAGATGATTGGACTCGACCTGATCTGAGACAACAAGAAGATGCCCCCGATGATTTTGAAGACTTGTTCGATAATGCATCTGCAACAACAAGTGCAAGCGGAACGAGAGCTGAAGGATCAACTGTTAATGATGATTGACATTTACAAAATTGTAAATTTACAAAAGAGAAATATCTTAAAATTGTAATGGAACTGCGTGAGTTTTGATTCCTTTCAATCCTGGAGGATACGTAGGCAACTTAAATTTTTTAAAATTTAAGTTCAAACTCTTTAATTTAATAATTTTATTTATTTATTAAATTAATCTAAATTATTTTCAATTTTTTTCAATTTTTTTATATAATTGAAAAAAAAATTTCGAACCGGAACCGACCGGTTCGGTTCCGGTTTGGTTTACGGTTCCGGTTCCACATTTGTGGAATCGAAAACCGGCCGGTTTGGTTCGGTTCCGATTGCCAGGTCTACCTGTATACTCTTCAACTCACTGCCCTATTTAATCAATCATAAACAGCCATTACTACCATGTATTCTAACATGTTAATCACACAATTTCTTGCACAAAATACAGTCAAACTCTTAACCCCCATCATCGCCAAATATTATCATACACAAATCATGCATTAAACACATTTCTAACACTATAATTTCCATTTATTTCATTGCCATGTCATCACTTATATCAAGCCATCTTAATCATGCTTATCTACACTTTAAATTAACTTTTTACATGCACATAATACATCTAGACCCGGCCAAGGTTCCGGTTCGCGGAACCGGAACCGGAACACGGAACCGAACCGGTTGGACCGGAAGGTTCCGGTTCCAACCGGTTCCGGAACCGAACCGGAACCTGACCGGTTCGGTTAGGGTTCTTACCCTGACCGAACCGGTTGGAACCGCTGGAACCGAACGGTTCCAGCGGTTCCAGCGGTTCCAACGGTTCCAACCGGAACCGTACGGTTCCGGTTGGAACCAGAAGTAAAAAAAAAATATTTTATTTTCTTGGAACCGTAAAGTTCCACAAGTAAATCTCAATTTTTAATTAATAATAATGACTTAATGAGGTTTAAAATTGCAATACTAAAACATGAATGTCCACATCCTTTTTATAACCAACTCTTGGTTATTGACTTATTTATATAAGCGATGTGGGACACAATAGCCAAGTAACAAATATCCCACATCGCTTATATAAAGAAAGCACTAGCCAAGAGTTGGCTATAAAAAGGATTATATGTTAAAAGAATTTTATAAAAAAAGGATTCTATAAAAATGATGTGATAGTATGAAAAAACATTAGAATTTTTTTTATTTTTAAAATTTATTATTAAAAAAAAAAAAAAAAAAAAAACCGGAAGGGGAACCGTAAACCGAACCGGAACCGACTGGTTCGGTTCCGGTTCGGTTTACGGTTCCGGTTCCACTTAAGTGTGGAACCGGAACCGAACCGGAATTAACCGGTTCGGTTCCGGTTCCACACTTGTGGAACCGTGAACCGGCCGATCCGGTTCGGTTCCGAACCGGAACCGAACCGGCGGCCAGGTCTAATACAATCAAGCACATGCCTTTCTTATTGCCGAATTCACCCTTAGGATCAAACATGTTTCTAATGCATGATAATCACCATCACAACACTTATTTGACTATCATGCATGCCTTAACTCAATTTAATCATTCAAAACAATAATCCATATATAGAACTCAACTCTAGGGTTTCTCTTAAATAATCAAAACACTTCCTTTATCATTTATCATCATCTCATCAACATACTACACGCAAGAATCCACCTTCCTAACTATACTAACATATGAACTTCAAAGAAACAAAATTCTATCAATTTAATTAAGAGTTCTTACCTTTTTATTTTTGTAAAGACTTAACAAAAATCTTCTCCAAGACTTATAAACTTCCAAATCTATTCACTTTCTCCTTAATGTCTTCAAGATTTGGCCAAGAAAATGAAGATTTCTCCTCCCTTTTACCCTTGAAGCTCACGGCCGCATGAGAAAATATGTGAGATATATTTTTATTTTTTTTCACTTCTCTTGAATTTTAAAGAATTGTGTAGAGATTTCTTTGGATAATTCCATTTAGCCTGTAACATCCCCAGACGGTAGGTGATGGATTCTCACCACCACCCGAGCTTCTGACTATTTCTTAACTTTCTCGATTATTCCTTTTACAATGTAATCATGACTGACATTTATTAAACTATTTCATGACCTAATTCATGTTATAAGAACATATTCATTGCTATTAAATAAATGCTTATACATTGTATCTTTAGTCACACCCACATTTAGACTTGACTCATACCAACATATATGCATTCTATCTGAATGCAAACGAAAAACTCTGCATGATGGACTCATACTCTAGTGACTTCAGTGACATCTCCTCTCCTCAAATCCACGTCTCCAGATCAAATATGGCTCACCAGATATCAGATACTGCTACTTGCAAACTCTGTGGAGTGGGGAAGGGAGATGAGTCTATGAAGACCCAGTGAGTAGATAACATAAAAAAAAAATGTAAATCGAATAAATAACAAAAAAAAAAAAAATCATAAAACCAAGTTAAAAAACTTTTCATTTAAAACATCATATCAAAAACTATACAAGCGTCTATTGCCTAAGTCGCGCACAAAAAACGGACAATGTACGAATCAGGACCATGTCGACAGAGGGTAGCGACTCAACCATTTTCAGATGGTCAGGACCCCATAACAAACGCCAAGAAGGTTTCAAAATCATAAAATATCAACATCATACAAGTTTCGTGGCGGAAACATATCATAAGGCATCCAATTAAAATGTCTCATATCTCAATAAACAAGTTTATCTAAAGAAATCATTATCAAAGTATTAAACGGTAGAACAAAAGTATCGATAAAATATAAAACAAAAGGATCAATGAAAATAAATGATATCCACTCATAGTGCTAGGATGGTTTGGGAGTGCTTCACGGTGTTGGTGATTATTGAAAATCCTGACACCAATATAAAATCAATACAATTCGTTAGATTTCGTCACACTGAATATTTTTCGTATAATAAAATATGAGACACATAGACACTTAATATTGTTGTAAATTTGGGACATCTAAGTCGTCAATGAAATTTTTGGGCCTCAATTTAGAGTTATGCGAGTGCGGATGCAGAAATTTAAATTCTACCTATTTGTTGAAAAAATTACTGCTGACTAACTTTGAAATTTTGCTGCAAGTAATTGGGAGTGAATCTGGGGTTGAAATTTTAATAGGATGAACCTTAATGTGTCTAGTTTATGTGGGTTTTTACGGATTTTGATTTCAATCTACCAAACTCAAGATATGAGCAAATCTTCAGGGGATGTTCAGGCAAAATAGAATGCAGCGAGTTGAAGGGGTCCTAACTTCAAAAATTCGGCATGACTTCATGTTAAGTCTAAAAATTCTGAGTTTTGCATATGTTGGTCTCTAATGTGTTTAGTTTACCTATAATTTTATGAACCATCAATCAAAAGTCTAAAACTCTAACTTATAAGCGAAATATTACGACCTGTCTAAAAAGCATCGCAAACCAAACTCACTGCCTAACTTACTTAATTTGTTGCCTTACTTAATATATTCAATCCAGTAACCCCCATCAGATTTTTCAGTATTTTAAATACGTATTGTTACATACAAAACATGATAAATTCCTTAATTTAGCCTGAGTTTGACATTTCGTCGAACAATTGATGCGCATTACCTAAACACCTTCCTTAATCTATATCTTATGTTTTTTCTACCTCATTATCACCACAGACTACTTCATTAAGCCTCATTACATTATTAAGAAATCAAAAACTGCCCCTCTTTCCCCTTTGGCCGAAAATACTTCCACCATAAATATTATCAATATCATTTCTCTACACGATTCATCACTCAACAATTCTCCCTACATCATTAACAACCTAATCCCAATCCCACCTTCTCATCACTCCATCATTAACCTCTAACAAGGTTAGTTTCTAGGGTTTTCATATTACACATAATGCATCAATATCTCCCCTTTCCTAAGCATTTAGCTACCTATATCAACTCTAAAAAAATCGATAACACATGCACAACTCATCATTTCACAAAAATAAAAAATGAAAAATATTTGAAGGAGATTCTCATACCTTGATCAACTTGTTTTCTTCTTCAAAATACTTCCTAAAACTTGAATACTCCTTCTTGAGTTTGCTTTGAGCTAGATTTGGCTCCCTTTGTGCGTTGTTTTACTTGCTTCGTTGGCTTCCTCTTCACCTAGCTCTCGGCAGCACAGCTGCACAAGTGAATTTGGGTTGTTTTGCTTTTCTAATCACGGCCAATAAGGGTTTCTCTTTATTTGACCTTATTATATTCTTTTTACCTTTTTGTTTCCTTTTATTTTCTTTCTTCAAAATGATAGACAGTAACAATTATGGAGAGAGTAAAAAAAAAAATGGAGAGGGCCGGCCATTTAAGGTTTTGGGCCTTCATTGGACAAATTTTTTATAAGCCCCAATATCAAGCAATTTAATCCACAAATTTTGCCATGAGCTTGAGAGTTCGGCCAATTTGATACAATATCGGTATATCCATTAGGCCCGATTCCATGTAAAGTCCACTGGCCTCAAGGAAAAATTAATTATATATTCTTAATTAATTAATTTCCTTAAGTTCGAAAAAAAATTTAATCTAGGCTAGTGTAATTTTAATTTACTATGTCATAAAATTTTCGACCATTACGTAGCCCCTTCATTTTTAGCTTAATTATATTTTTCCCCCACATCTTTAGATTAATTTAGTTTTTGGGCAATCTTTTCATCTAAGTTCATTTTAAGACAACTTGCTTAGTAAATCCATTTAGTTAGCTATTACACTCGCTTTCAATGTAAAGTTCACAAGCTTAGTTGAATCAAGCCTGCTTTCTAAATTATTAAACCTCGTAAATTAAAAAAATTTCTTATCTAGTTTAACTGTTACATCAAATTTTGACTGTTACATTGCCCTTCGCCTCCAGATTTTTATCCTCCTTCACGTTATTATGCTCCACTACCAGCAAATGCTCCTCCAAATATTCCTCTTGGTGCATATGCTTACCCATATCCTCCTACATGGGTCACGGTTCAGCTTAGATGGCTCATGGAGTGAAAGAAGAGAGTATTGCAAAAATAGTAAAAGAAAATGGAGCTGTTGAGTTCAATGGGAAGAAATACCTTATAGTAGTTGGGAATTTCTTAGACAAAGTGAGGAAAGCGTTTGACTTGACAAGGTTAACCTATGAACAGAATTATCATCATGTGAATCAACTTCTGACTTAACATGCTGACAAATGATGGCAGAATGTACATGATAAATTCACGGAAGCTAATCTGCTGACTTGGGAGAAGTTTAAAGATGAATTTAGAGCCACTTATATGAATTTTGCTTTCATAGATGAGATGAGAAGGGAATTCTTTCGCTTTACTTAGGGTAGCTATATGATAGACCAATAGATACCCTCTTCCATGAGCTAGTACAGTTTATTCCTCAGTTGAGGGAAATGAGCAGGGAAAGATGGATTACTTCATTAACAGCCTGAATACGGAACTAAGATCTAGGATGTGATTCCTTACAATGAACAATCTAACAAAGATGACTAATTATGCATAAAAGCGAAATTTGTAGAAAAATAATGGTAAATAGGTAAGACTATCAAAGGAATGAGAGAAATAAAGAGCATGGACCTATTGGAGAGGGAAGTCAGAGAAAGAATGATAATAACTCTAGACCTAGTGGTAGTTATTAGATGAGCTCACGACAGCCTCACAAACAAGCTAGATCTATGTCTAGTCAGAGTTCAACAATAGCACCATCTAATAACGCAGCGGAATTGTGGAAATTCAAATTTTTTCGATTTCAAAATTTTCTTGGATTAATTAAATAAACTTATTTATTTAATTACCCAATTATCAAATTCTGAAATTTTACACAAGAAATCAAATTTCTTGGTAATTATAGAATTGCCCCACATTTTTACAAATTGATCATTTTAGTCATAAAATTATCAAATACAATTTTGGATGATTCTAAAATGATTTCCAACATGTCCAACACATCAAAATCAGATTGCAACAAAATCCCTAATTTTTGTCTAATTGCTGAAATCACCCCAGATTTTTCAGTTTTTACAATTTGGTCCTTTTATGTTCAAAACATGCCAAGATCAAATCCAATCAACTCAAAAATTAAAATGCATCATATATAAACCACAATACATCACATATATGAAAAGTCTCAAATTTGGAAAGGGTTAAGAACCCTAATTTTACAATTTCTTCAAATTGACAAATCTTACCAAATCAATTAAATCCATCACTTTAATTCAAACTTTACCACACCAAACAAGTCTCACCATTATGAAACAATTCAAGAACAATTCTAAGTCATCAATGAGTGGCTTAGAAACTCTAGAATAGCAACTTAATTATCAAATAATCAAAAGAGAGCTTATGAAACCATTTCAAGCTCACTTATAAACCATACATGCATACATCATTCAAACAAGTTCACAACCAATTAAAACACAAACTATAAGTGTAGGGACAACATCCTACCACACATATTGAAGCTAAGCATGTTAGAAACATTTTCTATGTTGAAGGCTTTAAGAAAAACTTACCGAATCAATAATTTTCCAAGTTTTTTCCTTTTGTCTTCAAACTTTTATCTCAACTCTTTTGTGTTTGTTTTTGGTAACTTATGAACCCTTAACCTAATGAAAATGAAACAAAATAATATATACTCTCCCAATATGCCCTTGGCCGAAATTGGTAAGAAAAATAATATCTAGATATTATTTTGTTTCATTTAATTTTGCTTTAATCAACTTGCAATTTTGATCATTACAACTTAATGAAAAATTCAACAAGTCAACAAAAACAACTCAAGTCATTTCCTAAAATATCAAAACTTAAGATATTTATATTTTTAATTAATTTAATTATTTAATAATTAAATAATTAAATAATTATTTAAATACAAATATTTTAAGTATATGTATTATATTTACTTAAATATCCAAATACATATATATTTATGATATATGTCAAATATCACAATTTGACATTTAATTAATGTGTATTTAATAAAATCTATCATTAAATACAAATAAACAATAATTAGGAAATGATCATTAGGTCCCTTCGCATGTATTTTTCGTTTAACCTTTAAACGACTTATAAATAATCAGTATTATTCATAAAAGTTGTTCTAGTGTTCTATGAGTATATTTCACTAGTGAGACTCTTTAGAATCAGGCATATCCGTCACGAAATCCAATTTCATGTCCATAATTTACCCACCCGTAAATTATGACGACCACAGATAAACTCGTTGAATCATACAAGTCGAGGTCATTGCATACTTATAATCCCTCCGTCACAGGTATTCGGATTATCTTAGAGATAAAGATATAAACGTCAAATCTCTATAGGTATAATCCCGTCGACGTATCTATTAGCAATCTCTAAATAACACTCGAAACTTATTTCTGAAGTATACCACGACCATGGATTTAACAGATTGATAATCACATATGGACTACCGATGCTCTGTACACAGAACTGACGGATTCTATCTTAACACACACAGGATATCATGAGGATCGGTCCACGTCCAACGAACAGGCGGATGCCTAATCTAAATAAATCGGTGACGTGACTACCATCTAAGTGTGGAGGATGTCTCATACATCCACAGTGGTATCTCAAGTTGAAGGACCACTATGCTACTTAACCCGAGAAGATTCTTATTGACGTTGGTATACCATCCATTAAGAATCTTCGGTGAGTCGTTCAATGTTTATCCACTATAAACACCTACACGTCTATATGAGTCTCTCAAAACTCATGGTTCATTGGGATAAACCATCGGACCAAGTCACGATATACGACATGTACTGGTCTCAACGGATTTTACTAACCGACCCGTGTTAGTAAATCTTGACCAGAAACTTTATTTGATAATACATTTCTAGTAGTGACACTTCCCAATGTCTATTACAAACTACTTTGTAACTACGCACTACATTATATACTATCGGGTCTTTGTCTGATATATACATATCACTAAATCAGATTTAGTTTCAATCTAATCATAATTAGATAGAATAGGTATATAAAAACAAGAGGTGCAACCACTAAGAAAGTAATATTATTGAAAAAATGAGATGTTCGTATTCATAAATCGGACTTAAATACGGTCCGGATTGGCACTCTGAGCACCAACCCCAACAATTTCTCCCACTTACTCTAGTGCCAATCCACGATATCATATACACATCTCAATGTGTATCGTATGCACATGGCCCTCAAGAGCTCACCTAGCACTCAAGAGGTAGGCAACAAGAAGTAGGTCCGCATGACATATTGAGTTTGTCCAACAAACTCAATTGTTTCCTTAGGCAACATCATTCATATTTTGTAGAACCTAAGTTATACATTAATATGACTCAGATGCGACATTAATATTATGCTATAGCTACTGAGTTGTCCAAGTATTTGTGGATCAAATCCAAAATACTATGTAGACAACCGCAAGCATAATATTAATGTGAAAACTTCTAATTTATAAGGTCACTATGCAACTTCATGAGTCAATACTTCATAAGTTGTATCTAATTTTACTCTCAAAGTAGAATCCTCTATGACACTCCTACTGTATCTTTTCTGACTCTTTATGACGTAGACTGTCTAACGTCATAATCAGTCTCAAAACTAATATGACCCAAACGGTTTCAGACTGTATGCTCCATGAATTAGAAACTCGTTCTTAATATCTCAAAGATAACAAAGAATATGTTTCAAGATCCATCATATGGTCTATAGGGTATCAAAATTACTCGTAACAATTACGATTAAATCGATATCTTTAATCGTACATGATAAGTATTCATTATGTCATCATCACATGATACATAAGATTGATTAGACATTCTAATCAATATCTCTTTCGAAAAATGAATCATCATTTACGAAAGATGAATACTATATATAAGACACACACTAACTATCAAACAGTTATACTAACTATCATACAGATAGCCTTGTTGTGTCATTTATTATATCATATCTAATGCACGACAAATAGGAGTATCTCACAAGTCTCTTAGTTTTATATCTTATACAAAACTTTATATCGAATATAACAAAGACTACTCTCATTGCTTTCACGGAGTAAAGAAGACTTAAGTAAACCTTTTACCTCGCAAACATCTCATTATTACCTTAATAATGATAATGTCATTAGGATATACAACACTAGAAAGAAATTTGTACGCTCCCACTAACCCTTTTATCATAAAAGTACTCTTTATACTTTGATAAAATCAGACAATCTGACTAATATCAATATTAGAGAACATGGATGTCTGGAAGACTCACCCGAGTCTACAATAGGCTCTATAAACTAGTATATCAAACTGCAATACACGTGAGATCAATACACGTCATATATCAAGACTTGGGCCGATGGTTTATCCCAATGAACCGTGAGATTTGGAGACTCGTATAGACGTGTAAGTGTTTATATTCGATAAACACTGAATGACACACCGAACATTTTGTGGAAGCTGATTTTCGCTCCAGGTCCACAATTGAGATTACATGAGGATGGGGCACTGGCGATCCTGCAAAACAAAGATGTAGAGTGAGCGTGAGTACTTCCCACCGGTGTGGTGGGTGCCGGGGGCACTCCGACGCTCAAGTCAGCGAAGGAACTGAGAAAGTAGTAAGAGGAAGGTCAAAGTAAGATACTACCTTGAGCGTCGTAGAGTGCCTTGAGGGCGGTAGATAGCAGGTATATTGACCTTTGTGGAAGTCCCAAAGCTGTGAATAGGAGAGCTAGAAGTTGAATCCCTGCCCCTTGTAGACTTCAGTTCCTTTTATAAGTTATTTAAGGTGAGACTCATGAATACGTTTAACTGACATACGTTTGGTGTGTTGGTAACGGTCGCATCATAAAGGAGAATTACAGGCAGTCATGAAGATTGAAAACGGATGAGTTATAAATGGTGTTTATGTATCTGAGTGTTACATGGGTTATCGTACGGTGGGTCTTTGGATCTGTACTGGTATGGGCCTGCGAGTCATTGGGCCGATATACACTAAATCTAAGCTTCCTGAGAGAATGAATCTGTGATGGCAACTTGTGCCTGAGGTAAAAGGTCGAAATTGCCCTTAGGCTAAATTTGGCCCGTACAGTTTGTCCCCTACTCTCTAAGTCAAGGAGTCCTTGACTTGGAGAGTACTTGACGCATGTGTCGTAGGTGTACTCGAGCGTTGATGCTGCCTATTGATTGAGCCAAACGAATGTTAAGTTATGAACTTGACTCTAAAAGAGTTATTGGGGAAGTACCCAATCGACCGAACCAGATGATGGTCGGGATAATGAACTTGACTCTACCAGAGCCATTGGGGAAGTACCCAATCGACCGAATCAGATGATGGTCGGGATAATGAACTTGATTCTACCAGAGCCATTGGGGAAGTACCCAATCGACCGAACCAGATGATGGTCGGGATAATGAACTTGATTCTACCAGAGCCATTGGGGAAGTACCCAGTCGACCGAACCAGAGGATGGCCGGGATAATGAATTTGTCTCTATTAGAGCCATTGGGGAAGCACCCAATCGACCGAACCAGATGATGGTCGGGATAATGAACTTGATTCTACCAGAGCCATTGGGGAAGTACCCAGTCGACCGAACCAGAGGATGGCCGGGATAATGAATTTGTCTCTATTAGAGCCATTGGGGAAGCACCCAATCAATTGGACCAGATGAAGGTCAGGTTATAAGTCGTACGACATGTGTATTCACAAATTGACTCGACATGAGTCTATGGGGGATGTCCCCGGTCGACTGGACTTGATGAGTCCAGGAAGATATGAGTCATACGACATGTGTAATCCATGTCTACAAATTGACTCGACATGAGTCTATGGGGGATGTCCCCGGTCGACTGGACTTGATGAGTCCATGAAGATATGAGTCATACGACATGTGTAATCCATGTCTACAAGTTGACTCGAAATGAATCTATGGGGGATGTCCCCGGTCGACTGGACTTGATGAGTCCAGGAAGATATAAGTCATACGACATGTGTAATCCATTGACTCATATTGAGTCAAGTTGTAGACAATTTGGCGCCCACCGTGGGGCCCTAGCGATTCTTAGCAATCAAAGAGCAGTAAATGCACACAAAGGCGTCTATAATAGAAAGGCACCTTTTAATGATGTCCCAGTCGACATTAGAAAGGCATGTGACTTATAATAGGTGTCATAGTTTGGGACTTGTTATGGATGTCCCAGTCGATACTACACTATATAGCTTGATAATTATTATGGGTGTCCCAGTCGACATCAATATGTGGCTAGGGACTTGTAATAGATGTCATAGTTGGTATTATAATTTATAGTATGAAACTTGCTATGGGTGTCATAGTCGACATAACAATTTACAACTAGGCAATAGTTATGGATGGCTCAGTCGACATTCACAATGACTGGCTCATACGACAAAAAGAACTCAGCCCATCAATTGGCTGAATCGTCTGGATCAAAAACAGATTTCCCTCCAGCCTAGAGATACAAGACGAGCGCAACTAGCCTACCCTGAACACCTACGTCGTTTCAACATACAGATCACCCCACAAGTCCATTTCATGACAGTTGACCCAGCTAGCAAGCCCAAGCTGAAACCTGACTTTGAGCCGATAATGTCGCATGAGGTATATGCCAAGCCCACCGACTAAAGCACTCAATTTCACACGGACCAGTACCACAAATATTTCCACTATCGGCAACATAAGCAACAGGCGAAACAGCCCTTACACTACACACCAACTCCTCACCAGCAGAGCATTCAATCCCCACATTGTCATTCACAGCAACATGACCCATACAGTTTGTTGCTACTAAAGATGTCGAGTCTGCCTTATCCAAATTGATATCTCGTGACGAGTCCAATTCAGAGATGCCATGTCTCAGTGACAAAGAGCTCAGGTGCGCTTATTCTCTAGTCATCTTCTAATCAGAAGATAGCGATGGACCCACCATCACACGAGCACATGAATCCTCATTTCTCTGCAAATTTGTGCTCAATCTGAGAGTCGAACCCGGGTCTATTGCTTAATGGTAAATGGGAAATCAACCACTAGACTACTCATAGTCATCTTCTGGAAGGTGGCGAAGATGCCATGTCTTCACCAGCTGTTCACCTCCCAGATCCGGAAACTTCTCCAGAGCAACCACTGGAATTGCAATCTGATCAGCTCGATGTGGAATGTATAAAAAAAAGAATCAAGTTGTAACTCACCACAACATCTATCTGAGCAGATACAATCTTCGAAATCTCACATATCAGGAAAGACTCTCTGATGATGTTTCTGAATCTTGTCAAGAATCCATTCCAACCTACAGTGCGGTTAAAGACTCACGCTACATGAAAATGTCGACAAGGAGAATGTTTGCAAAACAATGGTATAAGATTGCAAAACCAGTGCAAAAGCTACCAAGAACGCATCCAAAGAGAAGCAGTAAACAGAAAGCCCAAAAGCTCAATAGAAATAAACTCCACAATCTCAGCTTCTCAAATTAAGCAGGAGAGACGACCTTCACCAGTCCAACACACTGAACTAAAATTCCCACGTTGTCTGTTGCAAAGGGATTAAAAAAAAAAAAAAAAAAGCAGTCACGGTACCCAGAGAGTGGCCAAAATCGCCTCACTCAACAACTAAGGCCAAAACCAAAAACGACCAGTAACCGCAAAAGAATAGAGGCATTCGTTCCCACTCGACAACAAGAGTTCACTCGATGCCAAATGCATTCGCCTGATTAGAAGTCAGGTGCCCTAATCAAATAACCTAGCTTCGCAGCCATGGGCAATCCCATTCGAATTGAAGCAGCTTCCCCAAAGAATAAAACGAACCCACGCACCCACTCCACAAGTCAGATACAAAGCTGTCGAACGATCAGTCCACACGACAGTCCACTACACGCATGGATGCAGATCTGGACCAAACCGAACTCAGGGTTGTGAGTTGAATTGAACCCGCGACCCCAAGGAACCAGAGCTTCTTTAAGTCGACAGAATACAGAGGCAAGAAGCAAGGGTAAGTGGTGGGATTTTGGAGATGAATTGAGTTTCTGCATTTCGGGTAAGCGGTGAGGAATTCCCATGCCACATTCGGCCTCGGCGCCACTACCACTATGATTAACTCCTCGTTGATTGACCGTGCAAAGGACTTTAAAGATTAGGTCGGATGATGTGGCCCTCACGCATCTGTCGTATGGAGCTGAATCCTAGGGGACAATCGAACAACAACAAGTTACGCGGAAATGAGCGCTTCAAATATGAGAGTAAGGCTACCCATCTGGTTTGCTTGGTCTGTGAATTGGTGCTTTATTTAGGCTGTTTTTTTGTTTGGAGTATGAGCTGTTAGTTCGACTACATAGTCGGATTTGCCCTTCTTAGGTTGGTTTTGAAGGCCTGGATTTGGGCTTCTTTGAATCCAGAGAGTAGAGTGGTCTCATTTATACGAATTTATTTGTCTTGCTATAAGACTAAAACCACACCAAAGTCTCCCAAATTTACATAAGGTTATGTCGAGTGAACCACTTGACCTATGGTTATCTTGAGTATTTCCCATGAAAAATTGAGGTATCAACATTCTTTGGGCTATTAAGTGTCGGCCCATTAGTATAGACGATGATAATGGCTTCAAGTAAGCATGGACCTATAGTACATGGTATTATATTCTTCAATGATATTTATACCTGTATTTGGTCTTATTTTACTCAACTTTGCGCATGAGGCTGGACGCGGCACTATATTGAGCTTTGGGTGAATGCATGGACTTCGACACAACCGACCGCCTCCAATAGACAAAACACCCATGGTTATAAAATGTCACCATATGGCCAACTCAACAAAATTTGCAGCACAATGTGTGGCCAAAGGATCACATTTGATACGACAGAGGTAAGAGAAATAAATATATAAATTAGTAAATGGACGTCAACTCACAACTAGTCGGGTGGAGCTAGTGAATCTTTGAAAACCATAAGTTTCATACACTTCCATGGACTCATGTCGAGCCAAAAGAAGACATAGACTTCCTACAGTCCATATGACATGTCGTATGAATTATACCTTCCTGGACTCATCAAGTCCAGTCGACCGGGGACATCCCTCGTGGAGTCATTTCGAGTCAACTTGTAGACATGGATTACACATGTCGTATGACTCATATCTTCCTGGACTCATCAAGTCCAGTCGACCGGGGACATCCCCCATAGATTCATTTCGAGTCAACTTGTAGACATGGATTACACATGTCGTATGACTCATATCTTCCTGGACTCATCAAGTCCAGTCGACCGGGGACATCCCCCATAGATTCATTTCGAGTTAACTTGTAGACATGGATTACACATGTCGTATGACTCATATCTTCCTGGACTCATCAAGTCCAGTCGACCGGGGACATCCCCCATAGATTCATTTCGAGTCAACTTGTAGACATGGATTACACATGTCGTATGACTCATATCTTCCTGGACTCATCAAGTCCAGTCGACCGGGGACATCCCTCGTGGACTCATTTCGAGTCAACTTGTAGACATGGATTACACATGTCGTATGACTTATATCTTCCTAGACTCATCAAGTCCAGTCGACCGGGGACATCCCCCATAGATTCATTTCGAGTCAACTTGTAGACATGGATTACACATGTCGTATGACTCATATCTTCCTGGACTCATCAAGTCCAGTCGACCGGGGACATCCCCCATAGATTCATTTCGAGTCAACTTTTAGACATGGATTACACATGTCGTATGACTCATATCTTCCTGGACTCATCAAGTCCAGTCGACCGGGGACATCCCCCATAGATTCATTTCGAGTCAACTTTTAGACATGGATTACACATGTCGTATGACTCATATCTTCCTGGACTCATCAAGTCCAGTCGACCGGGGACATCCCCCATAGATTCATTTCGAGTCAACTTGTAGACATGGATTACACATGTCGTATGACTCATATCTTCCTGGACTCATCAAGTCCAGTTGACCGGGGACATCCCCCATAGATTCATTTCGAGTCAACTTGTAGACATGGATTACACATGTCGTATGACTTATATCTTCCTGGACTCATCAAGTCCAGTCGACCGGGGACATCCCCCATAGATTCATTTCGAGTCAACTTGTAGACATGGAGGGCACATGTCGTATGACTGATATACAAACCTTCCTCGGGTCCAAACGATCGGGTACTTCCCCAATGGCTATTGTAGACTCAAGTTGATAACTTGACATTAGTTTGGTTCAATTAGTAGGCAGCATCAACGCTCGAGTACAGCTACATAATATGGCCTCGTCCCAGGCGACACATGCGTCAAGTACTCTCCAAGCCAATGACTATTGACTTAGAGAGTAGGGGACAAACAAAATTGTAGACGCTGGTTTTCGCCCGAGGTCCACAATCGAGATTTCGTTGGGATGGGGCACCGGCGATCCTGCAAAACATTATAGAATGAGCGGGAATACTGCCCACCGGTGTGGTGGGTGCCGGGGGCACTCCGGCGCTCAAGTCAGTGAAGGTACTAAGGAGTTTGAAGGTGGGAAGTCGAAGGTTGGATACTACCTTGAACTTTGTAGGGTGCCGTGAGGGCGGTCAGTCGAAGGTGTGGTGAGCTTGAGGATGTCCCAAAGCTGTGGGGAGGAGAGCTAGACGTTGACCCCCTCTTCTTCTGGACTCTCTTCTCTTATATAGACGCCTCTGTGTGCATTTACTGCTCTTTGATTGCTTGTCCGTTGGGCGTCGATAACGGTCGACTTCATGAGGGGGGTTTTATTTGTATTTGCCCGTTGTTGGCTGGCAACTGTTGAATTTATGAATGGTGTTTATGAACTTAGGCGTTACGTGGGCCGGCCTTTGGGTGGTCCTTCGGTTACGGGTGTTAGTGTTCATCGGGCCTGGGCCGACATTATGTCTTTGGGGTTTGATTTGGAGGCTTCAGGGGTGCGTCCAGTATTGGGTCTGAAGTAAAATGACGAAACTACCCCTGGACCAAATTTGGCCTAAACACATTTCCTACTAGATGGTACACCAACGTCAATAGGAATCTTCTCGGTTCAAGTGAGCATAGTGGTCCTTCGACTTGAGATACCACTGTGGATGTATGAGGTATCCTCCACACTTTGATGGCAGTCACGTCAACGATCTATTTAGATCAGACCTCCGTCTGTTCGTTGGATGTGGACTGATCCTCAGGATATCTTGTGTGTATCAAGATATGATTCGTCAGTTTTATGTATAAAGTATAGGTATTCAATATGGAATTAGCAATCTGTTAAATCCAAGAGCTTATTGTACACTGTAGAAGTAACTCTAAGTGTTATTAAGAAATTACTAATAGAATCGTCGACAGGATTATACCTATAGATATTTGACGTCAATATCTATATCTTTGGAATAATCTGAATACTTGTGACGGATGGATTATATGTATGCGATGATCTCTACTTGTATGATTCAGCGAGTTTATCTGTGGTCGTTATAATTTATAGGTGGGTAGATTACGGACACGAAATTAGATTTCGTGATAGATATACCCGAATATAGAGAGTCTCGCTAATGAAATATACCCGTAGAGCACTAGGGCAATTTTATAAATAATATTTATTATTTATAAATCATTTAACGGTTAAATGAAAAGATACATGCTTAAAGGTTTTTCTGGCCATTTCTAAGTTAATATGTATTTGAATTTAATACATGATTTTATTAAATACACATTAATTAATTGTCAAATAAAGTATTTGACACATGTCATAAATATATGTATCATGGAATATTTAAAGTAAATATAATACATATATTTAGATATTTATTTTTGATAATTATCTAATTATTTAATTGTTAAATAATTAGAATTATTTATTACATTTATCTTTATTATGATTATGGTTGAAGATGGATTAATTTGATTGGTTCACTTGTTAGAAAATAATTAAAGTTGTAGTTGACATTTTGAACAAGTAACTTAAACCTTTTTTTATTAATATAAAATTTGAAGCAAAAAATGACAAAAATACCCCTAGGGTTTCGGCCACTTACCTATGTATATAAGTATTTCTTTTTCATTTGCTTCATAATTCTAAGCTTTCTAAAAACAAAAAAGACAAGAGACTTGAGAGGAAAAAGAAAAGAAACTAAGAAGGAAGTGAAGAAAACTTGCTAATTAGTAAGTAATTTCAACTTTTCTTTAGAAGAAAAAAACTTCTTTTGTTCTTGGCTACAACATATGTTGTTCTCTTATTTCTCTACTCTCTTTTGTTTGTGTTATGAAGTTTGGAAGCTTGAATGAAAGATGTATGCATATAGATAAACAAAGTTTGTTTATCTATGGTTAATAAGCACACTTGGTCATTAGATAACTTGGTTGCTATTCTAGAGTTGTTAGGCCACTCAATGATGACCTAGAATTATCTTAAGTTGTTTCATAATGGTGAGACTTGATTGGTGTTGTAGAGATTAGATTAAAGTGCTGGATTGTGTTAATTTTGGTTAATTTGATTAATTGAGAAATTACGATTTCAAACCTAAACCAAAATTGGCGCTTTTCATATATATGTTGTATTTTGATACATATAAGATGTATAAATTATTTTGGTAGTGATTGAAAATCACCTAAACTTGTATTTGATAATTTAGGACCAAAATGATCAAAAAGTAAAATATTCAGGCTCACGGCAATAAGCAAAAATCTGGAAATTTTTTTCTAGTTTGCATCTTAATGTATATAAGATGTACAAATCATGTTGGTAGTAATTGGATATCACATAATCTTGTATTCGATAAATTATGACCAAAATGAACAAAATACAAACTACTTGGGGAATTTTCATAATTAGAAATATGGAAAAATTTTCAGATTTTAATGTATATTTAATGTACAAATCATTTTTGTTGTGATTGGAAATCACCTAAGCTTGTTTTGAATAACTTAGGATTAAAATGATTAAAATAGAAAGTTTTGGGGTTGTATGATAATTTACTAAAATTCTGATTTTTAGGTTAAAATTTTTTATTTTTGAGTATTGAGTGAGAAAATATTATTTTCTAGCATTCCGCTACATAACCGGGTATTTTACCCAAAACCCACAACATGATCAATGATGACTTCGCTCCCGTCTATATTACGCACTTATGCCAAGTAACATGTGCATCATTTGTTGAGAAGTTTACTTGTCCGTAAGCAGAGATAAGATTATCAGGAACTCTACTCTTGTTCCTTTGATAAACATAAACTAGCTTATTAAATACATAAAACGTAATAATCTTCTCTCTGCAATCAAGTATATGTCCAAAATTCGATATTCAGTTAAACATAAATTTAGTTTGTAAAACACTTAAAGTTTGAAGACATGAAAATTATAACATTCACTCGCAAAGCTAATGTCAAGTCCTACTGCTCGTGGGGAATTGGATGGAATATCTTAGGGTTGAGCACCGGTTTCAGATAGAACTAGAACCGATTGGAGCCAGACTGGTTTTTCGGGTTTGGAACAGGAACCTATTGGAATCGGACTGGTTCCGGTTCCAAAATGGAAGAACTTAATTTAAATGGTCCGGTTCTAGTTCTGTTATGGATGGAACCAGAACCTGTTTTGAGAATCGAATTTAGAACCAATTTCTGAACCAAATTAAAATCCAATTTAAACCTAATTTCATAACCAGTTTTAAAACCCAATTTAAACCTCAATTTCATAACCAAATAAAAACTCAATTTAAACCCAATTTCGTAATCCAATTAAAACTCAATTTCATAACCCAAATTAAAACTCAATTTAAACCCAATTTCGTAATCCAAAAAAATACTCAATTTAAACTCAGACACTTCTTACCAGAATATTATGTATTGAGTCAAAAATATTACAAAATGCATTATTATTTATTATTTTATTTCTGTATGAACAGTTGCCAAGAATATTATATAATATTCAAGTATGAGAAATAATTATATTTTCAAACTTTGACAATAATAAATAAATTGGATAAATCAGAATCGAACCGAAACCGAATTAGAACCGATTAATAGGGTACCCTATTTAATTGGGTAGGTTCTAGTTTCATACGGAATCGAATTGGAACTGATTAATAGGGTACCGTATTTAATGGGGTAGGTTTTGATTCCACTTAGTTAGGAATTGATTTTTCAGGGTAGGTTCCGGTTCCACAGGGAACCGGAACCGAAACCGATTTTGCTCACCCTTAGAATATCCTAAGTAGAATCTACAAAGCATATTTTCAAAATATGGTTAGTACACATGAGTATTTATTAGCCTAAACATGTGCATGAATAATGGATGTGTCTATGTAAGCTTAAGGCGTTATTGCATCATGCTAAGTTAATTACTAGCGGGTTGAGAATGTGTCGCAACATTATCCCTAACGGACTAAAGACATTTCGATGTTGCTGATATCGAGAATTCGCTTAAACAATCACTACAAGATGCATGAACTATTTTAACGTGTATTACATTATAATTATCATGCTTATTAATCTAAAATTTCTTTAAACAATCAAAAGGCAACACCATCAACATTGCACAAGTGTCACCACTTTCGGAAACAACCATCACCATAACAACATTATATGCAACAAGAGAAAACACCCAAGACATCACCATTTCTCTTGGAAAACTAACACCTGCTAAATCATCATCCAAAATCAAGAGGGAGTTCACAATAATATCCTTAATTTTTGCTCATCCTCACACTCATGGCAACATCACTTTGCCTCACTGGGAATATTCACAACAAACGACATAGATATTGGCTTATTACATTCCTAAGTCACGATAATCATCCAATTTAATAAACCTATGTTTCTAATTCAACACAATTCAAGCACAAATCATGAAAATAAACATAGATATTGGCTTATTACATTCCTAAGTCACGATAATCTTCCAATTTAATAAACCTATATCTAATTCAACACAATTCAAGCACAAATCATGAAAATAAACATCAGCCTAAGCATGATTAACACTATAATCACCATTATCATGCAATATGGGCATGGATCATGCTTAGGTCTTACCGTGGATTCAAATTATATGCTTGAAGAATCATACTAGAATACAAATCAAATACTAGGGTAAATGGTGGGGGACTTAATTTGCAATTCATAACATCTGAAATGTCAAACAAAATTTTACTCTCCCCCTTGGACGCTATGGCTGTCGAGAGCATAAAGGAAGAAAGAATCGAGTGTTTTCTTGCTTGAGGATTTGAAAAAGGTGAAGAAAGAGAGTAATGAGACCAATATATTTTAACCATAAATTGTTGGATATTTTCTAATTAAAATAATGCCATTTATAAAGCCCACATACTGAAATTGTTTGTTATTCTCGTCACAGTATAGTGACCTAAAATTAAGGCTCAAATTTAACTTAGTTACACACAATTTCAGGGAAAATACTTTATAGTCCTATGTCTAAGCTTTCCAACGCAGTTGAACCACTAAAAAAAATGATATAAGTAGCTCAAGATTCAGCCAAAATACTGACAGCTATTCATGGAAGTGTTAAATTAAATGGGTGTTGAAACTGAAAAATCATTCCGAGCTTTTGGGAGGTGTTACAGAAATATCCAACCAACTAAGACATAATTATATGCATAATAATATTTCATGCATGAAAAAAGTGACTCTGATGGACATGATACGATAAACCGGGGTGTTACATAGTAATGTCATTCAGATTTATTAAAGCTCAAGCTATTTTGATGGACTTGATGAACCGAGTGTTTAACCAGTATTAGACAAGTTTTTCATTGTTTTTATCGACAACATCTTAGTGTATTCTAGTAATGAAGATGGGCATCGAAGAATAGTTTTGCATACTTTGAGGGGGAAACAATTGTTTGCCAAGTTTAGCAATTTTGAGTTTTGGCTTGACATAATTGTATTCTTGGGCCATGTCATTTCAGCAGATAGAGTTTATATAGATCCCAAGAAGATGGAAGTCGTGGTCAACTGGGAACCTCTTACCAGTTCAATTGAGGTACGAGTTTCTCGGGATTAGCAGATTATTACTGACGGTTTATCCAATGATTCTCCAATGAGATATTTACGGAAAATTCCTAAAACGCATTCGAAATAATTTCGAAAATTCTGAGAATCTTTTCTACGCATTATTACATATACAATTTCATCCACAACATATCAATTTCACAAATTGAACCATAATTGATTTATTTACATAATTAATCAAATTAATTCAAAGTCATGCAAATCAAAATTCTTGATTACCAATTTAGAGTCAACCATCATAAAGTAACTCAATAACAATTCTAGGTCACCAAGGAGTGGTTCAAGCTGAAATTCCCTATAAGCAATAGCGACAAACAAATACTATACCCAAGAGGGGGGTGAATTGAGTTACTGCTAAAATATGCAGAATTAAAACTTTTACCGATTTAATTATATTTGCCGATTAAGCCTTAGGTCAATTTTCTCTATTGCAATAAATAACCTATATGCAAGTTTCTAATATACAAGCATATATATAAATCAAACTTGCAATATGTAAAAAGTTAAAGGATAAAGGAAAATGACACCAAGATTTATAGTGGTTCGGCCAACAATGCCTACGTCAACTCCAAGCCGCGCTTGAAGCTTTTCACTAATAACGAGTTTCCGTGACTCACTCGCAACCAAGAGTTTTACACAAGGTGCACTTTGAATCTTTACACTTTGAGTTTTCTACGTAGGCTAACTTATAAACCTTTACAATTACCTAAACAATGGGATTTCACAAACCACAAGTATTTTGTATAAAGAAGTTATAAAACACACTTGGGCACTCACTATGATAAAGAAGATTGTGTGATTTGATTACCCAAGTGATTTAAGCCCACTACTAATGTATGAAGGTGTAGTGTGTGTGAGCTTTTATGTATGAGTGTTTATGAATATGAAGATTTATGAAACACTCTTATTTTTACCTTAGAGAACGTGTATGAAGGTTTTCAAGTTCTCTATAGCAAATTGTAAAGCATTCCTGAACCTCCCCATCTGAGACCGGTATGCCAGTCTCCAGACATCGGTATGCCCGTCTGAGGTTGCAACGGGTATCAACAGCTATATTACCGTTAAGAAACTATTTGTTACACCTGTATGGTAACCGATATGGGGATCGGTTGTTGGGTTTCTCTAAGGTCCCAAGGATCAATTCAAGCAATGAAACAATATGTGAATACTCGTAAAAGTATGGCGAAATCATACTTACAACGATCGGTTGAGGCAATGCGAGGAACAATGAAAATCTTCAAGCTTTCATCCATGGAAGCTCACGGTTTTCTGCTCCAAATTGTACTCCAAAAATTCGGCCATGGTGGTCCATAAAGCTCCAAGCATTGTGTTGTGATTCCATGCCCACGGGTGGGTTTCCCTATCACCTTCGCAAGACCCTTAAAGCGTGCTAGCACTTCGAAAATTTTGCCACAAAATTCCCTTAGCTTCTCCTTATATTCTCGGCATTTGCAGAATTTTTGAAGAAGAAATGGCCCAAGGCTGTGAGAGAGGAGAGAGTGAGAGAGAAGAAAACTGTGTTAGGTTAATTGATTTCCAAAATCAATTAAAACATATACCAAAATTTTGAATTTCCAAAAGTCAAAAAGGTACAAGCATTAAAGCTATCCAACTACCACCATCAATCACAAATAGTGACTTTACATCACATCACTCAAAGTGACATGACTTATATCACTTGATTGACTAGTGATTCGACGCTTGATGTGACTTGTGGGCCCCACTCGATTCGAAATGCGAACGGCCCCGCAAACACTCCCGGGCTCGGATTCGCTAATTCCAAATTAACGAATTTTCCGTTGCGACGTAATTAAATAATTATGCCTACCAATATTACTATTCACGTCGCTAACGAATTAATTCTAAATTAACTCGTTCGCCAGAATTAAACTCTAATTTCAATTCCGCGTCGAAATCCAATTTCGTTTAATATATCGAATATATTATTTTATCGATTAATTCCAAATTAATCGTTCTCTCTCTTTAAATAATATTTTATCTCAGATAAAATATCTCTGTAATTAATCCCAGATTAATTTTCTCCCTCATCTAATTAATCCCAGATTAATAAAGTGCGAGTCATACGTCATCGGTGAATCTTTGGGAAGCCACCCATGAGATCCCCAGATATGTTGGCAGTTTATCCAGTTATCGGACTATCCGAATACGTACGTACATAGTACTATATTTTTACCGATTTACAAGACAAGGTTGGTTTTTAGCAAAGCGCCATGCCTACCCAATTCTCCATAAATATTCTTAAAGGAATATTATAATCTATATCAGGCGTAATATACGTAGTATTACATATTACGATCCAGTATCGGATGTCACATGCTAGGCCTGGGGCTGGAATTGTGTCTGCCCCGTATGAAGCACATATCAGATCTCTGGTAACTAGTCTCTATAATCGGATAAACATGACCTAGTCATATTATCCCGATGACTGCAGTACTTAATAGTACTAGTTCCGTATCCTACGTGATCATCATCTCCACTATAACTGAAGTGATACTTCCATCGCGACATCACACCCAATACACTACGATTCTCAATATACCCAGAAGAGGCGTACACAGAACCGGTTAAAGCCCTGGACGACCAAAACCAAAGTATATTGATTGTCGCAAGTATTAGCGGTGCAAGTCTCAGGTTAAGACCAAATACACCTACCCCGATTCGGACTTCCATAGACACATAGTTATACTACCAATGGAATTCCGAGGGGTCTATCCAGAGCGAAGCTGTTTTCCGTACCATCGATAAAACACAACCTCCTATTACACTTGCATGAGTATCCAATACCCAAATATATGAGAACTATGCCGTTATGCTCCCACAACGCGCACAAGTGTAATACTAGTCTATTCCGCATTATCGATGTCCAATCTCGATAATACTACGACTAATGATATTTAATGATTAAACCTTCGTGGATTGATACTGTCTCATATCATCTCAATTCGGAACTAATCATAAGGACTTTTATCATTTATGTATCTTGGTAATCCAATTAAAAATGATAAAAGAGCAATTTCCTTTGTCACATAGTTAATTTGTACAACAACATCATGTTCTGTACAAATAGTGATGCTATGGGTCATAATTGTCCAACATCGGTATGGTCCTTGCCTGTTCCAGTATGTGTGCACAATGAAGAGCTTGACCAATATGGTTACCGGTATGTTGACCAGTTTAGGTCATGCCGGTTCCACGAAGGGAACTAGCCATTAGGCTTACCGGTATGGAGACTAGTTTGGTGTGTGTCGGTTCCAGTAAACATACATTCCACAGGTTCACCGGTATGGTGATCGGTATGGGACCGGTAAGGTCTGCGCCGATTCTAGTGAGTATGCAAAACTCAACATCTCACCGGTATGGACACCGGTAAGGGACCAGTATACCGGTATCTGTATCAAAAATACAAATATGAAGGTTTTAACGCATTTTGAACATGAACCTAATGCATCTAAGTGAATGTGCATGTTTCCTTTGAGCTTAGGCACTTGAATATTCAAATCACATTACAATTAGAGCCCTAAACTAAGACTTCACATAAAATCTTCGTTGTGTGCAAGTCTTCACATTTTTTGCTCTTCACCACCATCATGCTTCGACATCTTTTTGTATTGTCTCACATTTGCGTGTCAAAAACTTCACTCTTATTGCATCATCAAAATCTATTATGCGACTATGTCGCTAACACAAGCAACTCTAGAATGGAAATTTAGTATCCTACACTATAATAAGGCCTAATTACATTAATTAGCCTAATTAATTTTACACATGAAAATCTAGGCTATTCATTTTGGTTTCTATCATTCTAAACACATCAAACAAGCATGAATCAAAGGTACATATCATATAACTAATTAAGAACAAATTGTAAATAATTTACAATATAAAGGATAATAAGAACTACCTTAATTCCCTTATAAGCCTTTGTTTAAGTTCTTAAATAATCCATCCATGCTTCTAATTTGATGCATGATTTGACCAAATTAAAAGCCCTAATTTTTTGCTCTCTCTCAAGCTTAAACTATAACTTAAAATGAAAATAATTTTCTTATTCTCCTTAAGCCATGGTCGAAAATTAGGTTATAATTGGGATTTATATTTTTATCATTTCAATAGTTGAGAATACTTGGGAAAAATAATGTCAAATATTTCTCAAATATATGGCTATTATTTTTCCATGTTACAAAACTTATCTTATAAGCATTAACCAATTAATTAATTAAAGAATATTTTAAGAATATTCTAAATAAATAATTATTAAATCAATTAAATTTTAATTAATTAAATAATTATTTATTTGATATATGTCAAAATTTAATTGGACCTAATGTGTATCTAATCAGGTTATGTGTTATACACATGTACACATTAGATACAAAAATATCCCGATATGTGTAAAGTTACTAATAATCTATATTATTCATAATTAATTACCTTAGTGCTCTACTAGTATATTTTATTATTGAGAATCTCTAGGTTCAGGTATATCTGTCACGGAACACATTCTGTGTTCATAATTCGCCCATTCACATATTATGGTGACTCACAAATAACCGTGTTGGACTATACAAGTCGAGTTCTAGGCATATTGTATAGTCCCTCTGTCATAGGCTATCTGAGTTGTACATGAGACATAGA
This sequence comes from Zanthoxylum bungeanum, assembly GCA_019454045.1. Classification (NCBI taxonomy): domain Eukaryota; kingdom Viridiplantae; phylum Streptophyta; class Magnoliopsida; order Sapindales; family Rutaceae; genus Zanthoxylum; species Zanthoxylum bungeanum. The sequence goes on along the minus strand of SKCR01026372.1, from coordinate 275,060 downwards.
TGAAACCATCAAATTTTGTTATGTATAATTCATGTATATCGCGACATATTCATGATTCTCTAGAAAAATACACAAAACTTATTTTCACTGTATACCTCGGTCAATGATTTAAAGAATCAAGAAATAGATATAGAAATCTCGTACATGGGACTGACAGGTCCTTTTTGACATCACAGGATATCATGAGCATCGATCCACACCCAAAAAACAGGCAGATGTCTGGTATAGATTGACTGGTGACGTGACGGTTGTCAAAGTGTGGATGACCACTCATACATCTATGGTGGTATCTCAAGTCAAAGAACTAGATATGCAACTCGACTCGGAAAGATTCTTATTGATGTTGGTGTGCCATCTATTAGGAATACTTCTAGTGAGTCATTCAATGTTCATTAAATAAATACCTACATGTTTATACGAGTCTCTCAAGACTCATGATTCATTGGGATAAACGATTAGACCAAATCTCAATATAAGACATGTACTGGTCTCAAGGAATTTTACTAACTGACCGATGTTAGTAAATCTCTACAGTAAATTTTATTTGATAATATACAACAAGTAGTGACATCTCACAATGTCAATTACAGGCCTCATAATTATGTGACTACTGTATATTCTTAGACATTTGTCTAATATATACATCACTAAGTCTCAGTTAGTTTCGATATAAACTAAATTAGATCGAATATATATATATATATATATGACCAAAGGTGATACGATTAAATAGATAACATCATGAAAAAAGTGATTGCTCATATTCAACAATAGATTATAAATACATTATGGATTGGTGCTCAGAGTACCAACCTCAACAACTTCAACATAGAGTGCATCAGAATTAATCCAACTCCTCTATTTTTTGGAAGAAGCTTTTAGGTCCTCATATTATGCCAAGACATTTTGTTCTGGCTTGGAGACTAGGCAATAATAGGCTTCCTATTTTCTGAGTTTCCTTTGTTTGTTATGATGTTTGTCTGTTTCGCTCTGATTGTTTAGCTTGAAGAGCCTGTCCTCCTTAGCTTTTTCTCTTTGGGATATGTGTTTTTACTGTTGTTGTGGTTTTCTTTTAGTTAATATATTTACCTTATCTAAAAAAAATGTTATTAGAAATAGAAGTTTGGTTGTGGTTATGGTTTCGGTTTGTGGTCTTTGTGATATTTATGGCTGTGAAGAGGATGTTTTTCATTTATTCTTCAGGTGTCAGTTTTTCACGAAGATATGGGGTTGGCTTAAGGATATTTTCGTGTTGACATAGATATCTTAGACTCTCTAAATGATTTTGTCAATTTGATTTCAAGCAAAAGAACTAAGTCTTTGATTATTTGATGGAACAATTGTGCACACCTCATGAACTCAATGATAGTTGGCTTCACTAATGTTTACCGAGAAGGAAATGGTGCTATCGACTGTTTCGCTAAAATGGGCTCCTCCCTAGATTCATTTGTCTGGTGAGAATCACACTCTTTCAGAGATTATTCCACTTACAGTTAAAGACTCTTGATTTTCTTTTCTACAGATTTTGTTAGTGGATTCTGTTTTTTTTTTTGTTTCTTATTGAGGGGTTGCTTATTGTTTTAGCTTATGCAATTGTATATTGTTGATGGGGATTTCTACAGCTAAGTCTTTTGCACAGTTCCGGAATGGCAGAAATGGAAATTCACCTCATCCGGTTTCATGAGCATGACCGGCCAGAGGATGTAGTATGACACGGTTTCAGAGACCGACCACATCATAGCTATGGCCGACCACTTTAGGTCGTAGGCTTGGTTCGGTTATATCCTGCCTCCGTTGAGCAGATTGATGAGCTCGGTATCTTAGCTAAAGATGGAAACATTTTGGAAAGTTCAACAAGTTACTAGGCCGACCTCCTAAAGACCAACAGAAAATCAGAAGGGCTGGATCTTTCCTTCGGCACATGTCATTTCTCAAAGCCACTTTACAGGCTGGATCCATTATTATTGCGTGTGGCAGTGGAGAAAACAGAGTGATGTGACAGACCGTTAGACGACAGGTTTTCTTTCGGCGAGGGCAGACTTGGGGCAGAGAACCCATCAATCAATCGAAGACCGCACGGGAAATATTGCAAGTTGAAGGAACAACGTTACATTTTGAGGAGTATATAAAGGAAGGGTAGTCTCATTTGTATAGGTTGGGTTTTTTGCATATAGCAACTTGTAACAAAGAGAAAAAAACACCACTTGTAATATTCTTTCAACTGCTCGACCATACTCAGACCTTACTCAAAGAAGGTCGGTCGAGTCAATTTTTTGGCAATAAAACAACCCCCATCGTTTTGTGCCCATGGACGTAGGCTGGGCTTGTTCCACCGAACCACGTTAAAACTATCTTGTCAATTTGTGTGTTTTTCCCACCTTCTATTAAATTTGCCTTTGGTCTCCCCATAACCAAACAAATTCAAGGTTGAGGGAAGGTTGTCCCGGGAGAACTATCTCGATATTGCCCTTGAGATGAAAATCATCTATCAACAGTTGGCGCCGTCTGTGGAGAGAAGAGCAAAAATAAAATCACGTAGTAAGACGATGGTAGAGGGTAGAAACCGTAGGTTGGTGGATAGTTCAGCAGCAGAATGGATGGAGAGGGAAAGGAATGGGAAGAAGCAGATTAAAACAAGAGGAAGAAATGGTTTGTATGAATAATGGCTGTCAGCGACAGAAGCTTTTCTTTTTTGAGTTGTGGAATTGAATGTAAAAGTGTTAGCCAACGGCCACCCATCCGGGTTGAGTTGTGGAATGGAATGTAATGTTGCGGATGGGTTACGTCCGTTGACAGCGGCTGAACAAGTTCCTTTGTGGGAATGTGCTGTAACAGCTCAGCTTACCAATCTTCAGTTTCGCAGATTACCTGTACTGAAGGATTGATCGAGGAACTAGTCAGCCAAGGGCGAAGGAGGACGTCCATCGGGCTAGTTCTCAATTAGTGTGGTGGTCTTCTCTGAATGAGAAGAAAAGAGAAAAAATCCCACGGGGGGGGGGGGGGGGACCACAATGAGCAAAGATTAAAGGCCTCAGCCAGGTTCCCAGATTCTCTCGGGATATATGAGGCCCAGGGAAATGCATTATTCATCAACGCATGTGGAGCGTCTGGTGCAGCAGACCCTGGGAACCCAGTTCTGAAAGCAAGATCAGACCAGACGGATCTGAAGAAGCCGAGACTCGAGAACCAGCCTCAGTGTGAAGTTTACAACTATGACATATGCATCGGGGGTTCTCGGAGTCAAGCTTGGGCTAGAAGATATGGTCGGACTACCATACAAGAAACAGAAGAAAGCATTGTAAAAGCCTCTTTTAAAATGTCCCACAAAGAGTCGTAAGAATGGTAGCAGGTCCTTTGAATATTAATAAAACTCTCATTTTCTTTAAGAAACTTGTTTATCTTACTTGTTTGTTAAATGAATACGAAAGTTGTTTTCAATATTCTTGGGATATGTTCGATGCGAATGGGTAATTGGTAATTGGGAATGGCACCAAGCCCGTGGCACGCCAATCCCGGGTGTCATTATCAAACCCTCGGGCGGAAGTGTTCTGACTTGATTCCTTTCACTTTTGAGGATCCTGAACGCATCAAGGGATGAGGTACATGTGGGAAACGCGAGAACCCCTCGTGGCACACCACACCCGGGTGTCATTATCAAACCCCCGAGGCCGGAGCGTTACTTCCCCATGACTCACATATTTGAGGAATAGCTCGGGTAAACCGGACCCATGGATGTTTATCCCCCTGCAGGTCAGCTGATGAGTCCCGTTGAGTATCATCAGACCACCTGGCTTGGGTTTGGCCGAATGGCGCCCTTGATTACATGAGTCTCTGGTAAATCAGACCCATGGAGATTTCTTCCCCTGCGAGTCGGCTGGTGAGTCTCTTTCAGTACCATCAGACCACCTGGCTTGGGTTTGGCCGAATGGCACCCTTGATTACAGGAGTCTCGGGTAAACCGGACCCAGAGAGGTTTCTTCCCCTGTGAGTCGGATGGTGAGTCCCTCTCAGTACCATCAGACCACCTGGCTTGGGTTTGGCCGAATGGCGCCTTTGATTACAGGAGTCTCGGGTAAACCGGACCCAGGGAGGTTTCTTCCACTGCAAGTCGGCTAGTGATTCCCATTGAGTACCACCAAGGGAAGGCACACACGGGGTGTCCATGTCCCTCGTGGGGATTTTCTTGACCGCCTGGATCGACGTATCTGTAGCCTGGTTACCCGGGACACTGAATTGTAAAGTTCAGAATTATGTTTTGGATACCTCGGGCAGGACGCTGCCTCGGAGCACCCGAGTTGTTGTTTTTACTTCTTGAATTTTTGCATGGAGTATGTGATAAGTCACCTCCACTTTTTGCTAACTTCACTTTGTTCTATTTTTATTTTTCGCTGGTCTGGCAATGAGACGCCCGCACCAAGATCCGTAGAGCCTCTGAGGTTGGAAATCTTCCCTCATATAAGTCTCAATTATTCCAACCAGCTCGGGGCTGGATTAGTTCCGCCGAGTCTGTGTTATTCCACCAGCTCGGGGCTAGATTTGTTCCGCCGAGTCTGTGTTATTCCACCAGCTCGGGGCTGGATTCGTCCCGCCAAGTCTGTGTTATTCCATCAGCTCAGGACTGGATTCTTCCCATCGAGTCTGTATAATTCCACCAGCTCGGGGCCAGATTCGTTCCACCGATGCATTGTTCTTCTCAGCTCAGGGTTGGGGTGACTCCTACCGAGTTTATATCTTTGGTATGGGGACGTAACATTCCTCCAGAGCCAAGTGTCTTTACTAGCTCGAGGCTGGATTCGTTCCATCGAGACTATATTGTTCCATTAGCTCGGGGTTGGAGTGACTCCCGCTGAGTCTATTTCATTGGCCTAGGGGCGCAACATTCCCCCAGAGCCAAGTGTTCTTCTCAGCTCGGGGTCGGGTTACGTCCCACCGAATGCATTTTATCTCAGCTCGGGGACAGATTATCACCTCAAAGTCAGACTCAAGTTGGCCGAGTACAAGGCCACAATGAGATATAGAGGGTCAAGTCAGGAAATCTGAAGCCATGATAAGCCAAGCCAGGATAAGCCAAGTACAAATAGAAGAACAAAAGCATCCGAGATAAGTATTGAAGAAAAGAAGTGATTGCAAACAAAGAAATGTATCGTTTGGAATTACATAGGGCCCTGTTTGGGTCACCTTTTACTGATCATCCCGCGCAGGGGCAACAACTTTCTTCTTCAATAAACGAGAACGACAGCTGAGCAGGCTCGACATCGGTAGGAGGGGCTGCAATTTCAGCCTCGGGCACTTCGTGTGCAAGAGCCTCAGGTCGATCCTCTTCAAGGGCCAAGGACATTGGTACGGCTGAAACAGGCTCAGGATCCTTGACGTATTCTGAAGGAGAGGGAATCCATTCTTGGAACTCCTCTTTTGAAAGCTCTCATTTGCATAATCGGATGGCTGAGTGGATGGGCCCCATATCCAAGTTAGGCATCACCAACGGGATGATCTCGATACAGTCGCCGACCCCCTCGAGTCTGATGGCATCCCGCTCACCCTCCAGCTCTGTTTCTTTTTTCCTCATCTCCTCCCGAGCCCGGTCTCTCTCCTCAGTTAAGTTCTTGATTTTGGACTCGGTGTTCGACGCCTCACACCTCAAGCGACTGTTTTCCGCTCTGGCAGCCTACAAATCCTTCTTGGCTGTCTCTGTATTTTCTCTGACCAGAGAATAAGCCTTGCGGATGGATTCATTCAGCGAAAGGGCCTCGCCCGCAGTCTCCTCTAGGGTTTTTATTGTTTCTGCATTTTTTGCCAATAGGGCCTTCTGCTCGGTAATCTGGCTCTGAAGCCTCTGCCTGTGACCTCCCTCGGATAGAAGGCTGATGAGTAGATCTTTATTTTTGGCCATGAGATAATTTCCCTACGAGGTGGAAAGTAAGAAGTTAGAACAACAGACAAATGAAGTTGAAGGGCAGAAGCAGAAAGTTGTTACCTTGGCCATCTGGGAACAGAACTCCATCACCACATCCTCGGGAGAAAGGCCTTCGAATTTTGGGATCTCCTCCACAGGAACCACTTCGGCCAGCTCATTGAATGCCAACACAAGATGGGTAATGGCTTCTCGGATTTTTTCACTAAGGTCGTCTGGCCCGAGTACCACGACGCCTTTTCCTTTCTTGGAGGAGGCCTCTACAGTTCTTCTTTCTCTCTGAATAGCCTGCCTCTTGCCAGTGGCCGTTCTTCCTCTTCCTCTTCCACTGGTTCGGCCTCTCCCGCCCCGATCAGACATCTTCGTTTGTTGACAGGCCTTGGAGGGCTCGAAGGTTGGGTTGTGGTCCCCATGTGTATTTTGGATGGGGAGATTGAGATTTGAGCAGATGACCGGGCCACCTCTTTGGTTTTCCTCTTGGCCTCGACAATCACTGGATATTTCCGAGAAGATCCGACTTCGACTGGACCGGTCCTCTTCAATGCACCTACCAGCTGCTCAAGGTATTTTGGCCGCTTTGACATTCCTGCAGAATCCAAGGCAGAAAGCATGGTCAGTTCGAAATACAGAAGATTTCAAGTCATTCATGGGTCAAACAAGCAAGGAGATCAGTCAGGAAGTCAGTAAGAATCTACCTAAACGTCTCGGGACCTATGGAGGTGCGCTCCGAACGAGCCCTGACTCCAGGAAGGCAGAGTCATTGACCACCCTCCTCCAGTGGCAGGCGTAGCTTCGAGCCACCTTGATCCTAACCCGGACCACACGGGTAACCTCAGGAGGATCCCTCCAGCAGCCTAAGAATAGTTAAAGAGTTAGTATTTTGGCACGAAAGTTGAGAAAGAAAGAGAAACTGAGAAATCGGGTCCTAACCTCCCGCTCTGAAGATGTCAGAGAGTTCAGTCATCTCCGGGAACGCGGGCAAGGCCCGTCCCCAGTCGCCGATAGCCCAGAACCAAAGATCGTTGAAGTTTTTGTTGGTTTGAGGGAGGTCTTTGATGAGGGCATGCACGTCGGGATATGAAGAGAGGTAATACCAGCCGTGGTGTGATTTTGGGTTGGCCTTCAATTGGTAAAATCTCTTCAACTCCTCAAAAGTTGGTTCCCCGAGGCCTGATCGGTACCAGATCACATACAGGCCGGCCAGAACTCTCCAGCTTTTCATATTTAGTTGATAAGAAGCGATCTCTATTTTGACCAACATTCCCGCAAAGTATGGTTGAATAGGTACCCGGAGACCGCACTTAAAAAAGGAAGGAAGAAGGGCGACCGATCCCTCATCGGGTTGGCTCGCATGATCACACAAGCCGGGGACATCAAGAAATATGTCAGTGGGAATTTCGTGATGCTCCCGAAGCACACCCAAGGCTTCTCTAGTGATAGTTGAAGGCCGGTCCATGTCAAAGGCCGAGCTTCCCAACTCTCCAGGCTCAGGTTTCTCCGGGGGATTCTTTGGTGATAAGAGTCATTTTTTTATCTCAGAAGTTGTAGGGGTGGTATTCATGTCCTCTACGCTCGGTGTCTCCGAGCTTGAGGAAGATTCTTCAGCATGATGAGGTTGGTTTTCTACTGGTTTGGCTGAAGAAGATCCAATATCAGACATGCCTAACGGTCACCATGAAGTATAGAAAGGTCAGTGGTCAAGATGAGGTATCACGAGTTTGATAGCCATTATAACTACCGAGGACATAATCCTACAGTCTCTAAATGCCCTAGCAATAACCACAAACAATAAGTCTCTCCTTAAACATATACAACCAAATGTGAAAAAAAAAACCTGAAATCCGAAATACATGCATCATACCCTAATACCCACTCTACAACCAGAAAACACATGTACAATACATCTCACACTAAATCTGAAACAAATTTGCAACATAGAATGAGGAGATAAGCATGCCAGAAGGATAAGAAGAACAGACAACAATAAGAAGAAAGCCAGAAAGCACCGAAACAACAATGGAATAACATAGCAGGTAAAGAGAAGAGGGGACGAACAGAAACTTACTTGTTTTGAGAAGAAGGGTAGGCGGTTGGTCTGGTCGGTTGAAATGTTGCTGGTCCACAAGCGAATGAGCTTCTGCAGTTTGAGGATTGTAATCTTCGTAAAAGAGAGAAAGAAGCTTTGGTTTGCATTCTTATAAAACAGCACGGTGCAGTTTTGACCGTCGGATTGGGAGAGTCTTCGGATGTGTGCCGCGTGTCATCTGTGGGCTCCGTCTGATCAGTTTGGGATAAGCGTATGGGATTGAAAGGTTTTTCAGCTACCTTAGGAACGACCGTTTGATTTGAGATTTTGGGCGGGAAGACCGTAGGTTTTTGACAAGTGGCATGCTCGGGTGAAATCCTAAAGTTGATTTGATGGGTATTTATGAAGACATGATGGCTCGCAGTTCTCTAGGGACGGCTATCGTGAGGGCAAATGAGGAGTTTGATTCAAGTTGGAGGTTAGTTGGAAAGACATCAGCATTTTTCTGACCGAGCATAAGGGAATAGCTGATGATGGTTTGGAAAAAGCCAGAGGAAGTTCTCTATTTTGTTTCTGGGTCGGGCCACCGGTTAGCTGATCGGCTCACTTCAGAATTCTTATAGTTCCCGGCACCAAATCGTACACTCGTTGGAACCGAGAACTAGAGGACATATGTTGATGGGGATTTCTACGGCTAAGTCTTTTGTACAGTTAGGGAATGGCAGAAAGGGAAATTCACCTCATCCAATTTCATGAGCATGACCGGCCAGAGGATGTAATATGACACGGTTTCAAAGACCAACCACATCAGAGCCATGGCCAACCACTTTAGGTCGTAGGCTTGGTTAGGTTATATCTTGCCCCCGTTGAGTAGATTGATGAGCTCGGGTATCTCAGCTCAAGATGTAAACATTTTGGAAAGTTCAACAAGTTACTTGGCCGACCTCCTGAAGACCGACATAAAATCAGAAGGGCTGGATCTTTCCTTCGGCAAGTGTCATTTCTCAAAGCCACTTTACGGGCTGGATCCATTATTGTTGCGTGTGGTAGTGAATAAAACAAAGTGATGTGACAGGCTGTCAGACGGTAGGTTTGCTTTCGGCGAGGGCAGACATGGGGCAGAGAACCCATCAATCAATCGAAGACCGCGCAGGAAACATTGCAAGTTGAAGGAACAATGTTACATTTTGAGGAGTATATAAAGGGAGGGTAGTCTCATTTGTATAGGTTGGTTTTTTTTTTTTGCATATAGCAACTTGTAACAAAAAGAGAGAAAAAAAACACCACTTGTAATATTCTTTCAACTGCTCGGCCATACTCAGACCTTACTCAAAACAGGTCGGTCGAGTCGGTTTTTTGGCAATAAAACAAACCTCATCGTTTTGTGCCCGTGGACGTAGGCTGGACTTGCTCCACCGAACCACGTTAAAACTATCTTGTCAATTTGTGTGTTTTTCCCACCTTCTACTAAATTTGTCTTTGGTCTCCTCATAACCAAACAAATTTAAGGTTGAGAGAAAATTATCCCAAGAGCACTATCCCGATATTACACCTGAGACGGAAATCGTCCGTCAACATATATGATTCTTTTTTTCTTATTAATTTATAGTTTTCAATGGGTTGGTTAGTAGATAATAAGACAGTTTCAAAGGTGTCAGTTTAGCTGATATTTTTGTTTTTTTCTTGATTCTTCTCTTATTGAGGATCTTCATACAAAATAATAATAATAATAATAATAATAATAATAATAATAATAATAACTACAACCCACATATATATAATCACTCTTGTTGTTTTGGGATAAAAATTTTGAATCTCAACTTTGTAAATAACCTGATTTTGGGAACCAAGTGTTGAGGAATATGGAATCAATATCTAAAATAGAATTCCTATTACCATTAGGATTTATGGTTTTATTATATTTCCCTATTAGATGCATATTTCCTATAGTCATTATTATTGCTCATTACTATATGATTCATTTTCTATTTTAGTTTTCTATGTAGCCTATATAAAGGCCTTTACCATTGTAAATTCATATAGAGTGAATTCAAGACTTTCTTTCATTATCTAACATGGTATCAGACACTAGGTTCTCCTTTTTCTAGTTTCACTCTCTCTGATTTTCATCGGCGCGTGGGGGATCACAACTACCATAATTACGTGACCCTCACGCGCCCCCGTTGTCAACTACCACATTGCTTTTCCCATGCGCCACCGCTTTACAAGTGTGCTCTAGGCCGGCTCCTTTTTGGCTTCAACTTTCTTTCAAATTTGCTTCCGCTCTCTCTCGGGATTTCACTCCCTCTCTCTGGCTTCGGCACTTTTGGGCTTCGGCTCCCCCTTCGGGCTTCGTAGGTTAAAGCTCTCCGGCTTCGGTATCCTCTTGGGCTTCGGCTCCCAATTCGGGCTTCGTAGGTTAAAGCTCTCCTGCTTCGGCATTATTTTGGGCTTCGGCTCCCCCTTCGGGCTTCGTAGGTTAAAGCTCTCCTGCTTCGGCATCATTTTGGGCTTCGGCTCCCCCCTTCGGGCTTCGTAGGTTAAAGCTCATCCATTATCTCAAGGTTTCCAGCCTCCAAGTTTCAAGATTTCCAAGTTTCAGAACTCCGCTCTCCGATTTCAAGATGCAACCTCAAGCTTACTCCTTCGTTACCAGCTTGAGTTTGAGGGGGGCGTTAAGGAATATGGAATCAATATCTAAAATAGAATTCCTATTACCATTAGGATTTATGGTTTTATTATATTTCCCTATTAGATGCATATTTTCTATAGTCATTATTATTGCTCATTACTATATGATTCATTTTCTATTTCGGTTTTCTATGTAGCCCATATAAAGGCATTTACCATTGTAAATTCATATAGAGTGAATTCAAGACTTTCTTTCATTATTTAACACCAAGTTTTATGGGATGATGCTCCAAGTTAATAAATTGGATACAAGTCAATATAACATATTTTTATTATTAGATCATAAAAACCGGATCATCTCTGTTTCATGGCTACTTTCCTTGACTCATTGGATAAAAGTCAAATAGTCAATATCGCTCACATGTTGAGGTGTGAATCAGTGCAAGCGAAAGCTTTTTTTTTTTTTTTTTTGTAAAGGAATTATAAGTTGACTTAACTAAATAAATTCTGAGAATCCTGACATGTGAGCAAAGCACACATAGCTGTGAAACATTTATTAAATTTCCATTTTTTTAATTAATTACAATTTGACTTGGGCTGCATCAGTTTATATTTTAGCTTCTTCTTAGATCATAAAAATTGTAGTAATATCTTTAAAATTTCATTTGCTTCACTTTAATATGATTACTTTCTGTTGGGATAAAATTTCAAACAACTAATCGGGTACCAACACATGTCGCAAGCATTAAAAACCTTAAATACTCTTTGGGATACCCAACGGTCGGGGGTTCTTTGGCAAATCGCTGGACATTGATCAAGTGGTCCCCCCAAATATCCAGCCTCGTTAGGGAATGATCCCTTTAGCAGCCTGAAAGTTATTGCGTTCCCGGAATAACTTTCCTTCAACAGTGAATTTGTTTGGTTATGGAAAACCAAAAGCAAACTTAGTGGAAGGCGGAAAAACACGCAGATTGACAAAAGAGTTTTAACGTGGTTCGGCGGGACGAATCCAACCTACGTCCACGGGCACAAAACGATGGAGGTTGTTTTATTACCAGGAACTGACTCGGCCGACCTGTTTTGAATGAAGTCGGCGTGTGACCGAGCAGTTGAAAGAAATTACAATTGCTATTTTTCTTTTGGTGCAAGCTACCTATCCGGCATCCCTAAAACATGAGGCTACCCTCCCTTTATATACTCCCTAAATGTGACACTGTTCCTCCCACTTGCCATGAAACCCATGTGCTGCCTGACCGATTTAATGAGTTCTATACCCTAGGCTTGCCTTTGCCGAAAGTAAGCTTGCAGCCTGTCGATCTGTCACATCAACTTTGCCTCTTCTTCTGCCACACGTAACAATAATGGTGACAGCCTGGACGGTACTTCCGGGAGATGACATGTGTAAAGGAAAATCGAAGATCCCCGGGCTTCTGTCGGTTGCCAAGTGGTCTGCCAAATAATCTGCCGAACTCATCGAGCCATTTCCGTCCTGTCCTGAAATGTTCGAGCTCTTCGACCTACTCAAAGGGGGAGCAGAATAGGTCTGAACCGAGCTAATAACCTAATGTGGTCGGTTTATGGAAACTGCACCAAATCGTATACTTTGGTCGACCAAATCTGGAAGTTTATGTCCGGACTTTCTACCGGGCCGGGGAGTGACTAATACTTTCTGAACACATGTCCCTTTCGAAAAAGGGAAAAATTCCATCTATGCCCTCTGGTCGCACTGTTCAATGTGTTTGTCAAAACACACCATCATCATTCATCCCCTAGTTCTCGGTATCAACGAGTTAGTGAGTTGATGCTGGGAACTATGAAAAAGATGGTGTGCTGATCGTTCGGTCAGTGGTTGCTCCAGTAATCACATAGAACTATCATTGCTATTTAATCAGGTCTTCGCTTGCCATATTCATGCATTCGGTGGATGAAGTTGTAACTCTATTTGCCCCTCTTTCAGAGCGAATTAAATATCTCGAACCCACGACTGCCGAGTCAGAGCCAGAGGTCCTTCCTTCTGAAACTGATTGAGCTGAACCCATTGCCATTGTGCGGGCTGATGAACGAGGGTGACCCCGAGGCGGCTTTTTGTAACAAACAATATACTTGTGTTTTTCCTATAATATCTGTAATCTTCTTTCCCTTCCTTATCCCTGACAGCTCTGTTTCCTGCCTTTCATACTTTGCACGATTTCCTCTTCTATCTTGCTAACTTGCTCTTCCGAATCTGGACGAGAGGAAAAATTCTGAGCCCGATCAATTTTAAATTTAACCATGGGGTGAACGCTCCGTTCTTGAGCCGATCATGATTCATTCGGTGGGATGTAACCCAACCCCGAGCTGAAAAAAACTTGGCTATGGGGGAATGTTACTTCCCCAGACCAAAACGGCCGACTCGGTGGGACGTAGCCTGACCCCGAGCTGAGAAGAAAACTTGGCTCTGGGGGAATATTACATCCCCAGACCAAAACGGCTGACTCGGTGGGACGTAACCCGACCTCAAGCTGAGAAGAAAACTTGGCTTTGGGGGAATTTTACATCCCCAGACCAAAACGGCTGACTCGGTGGGACGTAACCCGACCCCGAGTTGAGAAGAAAACTTGACTCTGGGGGAATGTTACATCCCCAGACCAAAGCGGCTGACTCGGTGGGACGTAACCCGACCCCGAGCCGAACTAAACCATGAAGCATCGGCAGAACGAATCCAGTCCCGAGTCGATGGCACACAGAGGCATCGGCGGAACGAATCCAGCCCAGAGCCGAATAAACCATGAAGCCTCGATGGAACAAATCCAGCCACGAGCCGATGGCATACAGAGGCCTAGACGGAACGAATCCAGCCACGAGCCGACTAAATCATGAAGCCTCGGGGAAACGAATCCAGCCCCGAGCCGATGGCACACAGAGGCTTTTAAGGAACGAATCCAGCCCCGAGCCGACTAAGCCATGAAGCCTCGGCAGAACGAATCCAGCCCCGAGCAGATGGCATACAGTATCCATCAAAAATGTAAGTCATGGGGTAGTTATGCTCCGGCCTCAGGAGTCTAATACTGCCACGAGGGGTTCGCGCGCTCTTTCATGCACTCCATTCCTTGAAGCGATCTAAATCCACTTAAAATGAAAGGAGCCAGGTCGGCGTACTTCCACACGGGGGTTTGATAATTACACCAGTGTTTGGCGTGCCACGGGTTTGGTATCCTTCCTGGTCTCAATTCATCCCTTCGCATCGAGCACTTCCCAAAAAATAATGAAAATAAATTTCGCGTTTAATTAACAAACAAGCAAGATAGGCAAGTTTCTTAAAAAAAGAGAGTTTTATTCATATTTAAATGACCTATTGCCCTTCTTACAACTCTTTGTGGAACATTTTAAGAGAGGCTTTTACAATACTTTCTTCTGTTCCTTACTTTGTAGTCCGACCATATCCTCCAAGCTGAGCTCCGGATACTCTCGATGTGTATGCCGTACTTGTAAACTTCACCAGTGCCGGCAATTATTTTTCGCATCAGGGCCTCTACAGATCCGTCTGGTCCGCTCTTGCTTCCCGAACGTACTAACAAGGTCCCCATACGCCGAGCCCTCTATAGGCATCCTTTGACAATGAATTTTCCCAGGATTTTGCGTATCTCGAGAAAATCTAGAAGCCTAGTCGAGGTCTTCAGTCTTTGCTTATCGTGGTTTTCCCGATTACTTTTTACCTCATTTCTTATTGTCCAAGAAAAACCACCGCACTGATTGAGAACTGGCCTGATGGGCGTCCTTCATTGCCCTTGGCTGACTAGCTACCTGACTGATCTTGCAGTACGTGTAATCTGCAAAATCGAAGATTGGTAGCTTGTCAGACGCAGTACCTTCCCACAGAGGAACTTGGTCGCCGCTGCCAACGGACGTAACCCATCCACAATGTTACATTTCATTTCATAACTTAACCCGGGTGGATGGCCGTTGGCTAACCTCTTTACATTCCATTTCATAACTCATCAAGAAAAGACTTATGTTGCCGACAACCCCTTCTCCATACGAACCTTTTCTTCCTCCCGTTCTGATCTGCTTCTTCCCATTCATTCCCCCTTTCATCCATTCTGCTGTTAAACTATTCACCAACCTACAGTCTCTACCTCCCACCATCGTCTTACCATGAAAATCACTTTTCATTCTGATCCCCACAGACGGTGCCAACTGTCGACGGCTGATTTTCGTCTCAGAGACAATAATGGAATATTGTTCCCGGGATAACCTTCCTTCAACAGTGAATTTGTTTGGTTATGGGAAACCAAAAGCAAACTTAGTGGAAGGCGGAAAAACACGCAGATTGAAAAAGGAGTTTTAACGTGGTTCAGCGAGTCGAATCCAACCTAAGTCCACGGGCACAAAACGATGGAGGTTGTTTTATTGCCAGGAACTGACTCGGCCGACCTGTTTTGAATGAAGTCGGCGTGTGACCGAGCAGTTGAAAGAAATTACAATTGCTATTTTTCTTTTGGTGCAAGCTACCTATCCGGCATCCCTAAAACATGAGGCTACCCTCCCTTTATATACTCCCTAAATGTGACACTGTTCCTCCCACTTGCCATGAAACCCATGTGCTGCCTGACCGATTTAATGGGTTCTCTGCCCTAGGCTTGCATTTTCCGAAAGTAAGCCTGCAGCCTGTCGGTTCTATCACATCAACTCTGCCTCTTCTTCTGCCACACGCAACAATAATGGTGACAGCTTGGACGGTGCTTCCAGGAGATGACACGTGTAAAGGAAAATCGAAGATCCCTGGGCTTCTGTCGGTTGCCAGTGGTCGGCCAAATAATCTGCCGAACTCATCGAGCCATTTCCGTCCTGTCCTGAAATGTCCGAGCTCTTTAACCTACTCAAAGGGGGAGCAGAATAGGTTCGAACCGAGCTAATGACCTAATGTGGTCGGCTGAAACTCTGATGTGGTCGGTTTATGGAAACTGCACCAAATCATATACTTTAATCGGCCAAATCTGGAAGTTTATGTCCGGACTTTCTACCGGGCCGGGGAGTGACTAATACTATCTGAACACACGTCCTTTTCGAAAAAGGGAAAAATCCATCTCTGCCCTCTGGTCGCACTATTCAATGTGTTTGTTAAAACACACCATCATCAAATTTATTAGTAAAATTTTGCCTCCATCAATTTCTCAACAAATTCTCTACCAAACATGGCACCAAATCCTCATGTTGTTGGGGTTGGTGCTCAGAGCGCCAATCCGGACCGTATTTATGTCTGATTCATGAATACGAACACCCCTTTTTCCATAATATTACTTATTTATGGTTGCACCTCTTGTTTTTATATACGTATTCGATCTGATTACGATTAGATCGAAACTAAATGCAGTTTAGTGATATGTATATATTAGACAAAGGCCCGATAATATATAATGCAGTACACAATTACAAAGGGAGTTTGTAATTGACATTGGGAAGTGTCACTGCTAAATGTATATTATCAAATACAGTTCCTGGTCAAGATTCACTAACACGGGTCGGTTAGTCAAATACGTTAAGACCAGTACATGTCGTATATTGAGACTTGGTTCGATGGTTTATCCCAATGAACCATGAGTCTAGGGAGACTCGTATAGACATGTAGGTGTTTATAATGGATAAACACTGAACGACTCATCGAAGATTCTTAATGGATGGTACACCAACGTCAATAAGAATCTTCTCGGGTTGAGTAGCATAGTGGTCATTCGACTTGAGATACCATTGTGGATGTATGAGACATCCTCCACACTTAGATGGCAGTCACGTCACCGATCTATTTAGATCAGACCTCCGCATGTTCGTTGGGTGTGGACCGATCCTCATGATATCCTGTGTGTATCAAGATAAGATTCGTCAGTTCTGTGTACAGAGCATAGGTAGTCCATATATAATTAGCAATCAGTTAAATCTATGGCCATAGTATACTTCGGAAGTGAGTTCCGAATGTTATTTATAGATTGCTAATAGATACGTCGACGGGATAATACCTATAGAGATTTGACGTTTACATCTATATCTTTGGGATTATCCGGATACCTGTGACGGATGGATTATACATATGCAATGACCTCGACCTGTATGATTCAACTAGTTTATCTGTGGTCATCATAATTTACGGGTGGGTAAATTATGGACACAAAATTGGATTTTGTGACGGATACACCTGAATCTAGAGAGTCTCACTAATGAAATATACTCGTAGAGCACTAGGGCAACTTTTATAATGAATAATGATTATTTATAAATCATTTAAACGTTAAACGAAAAATACATGCGAACGGGCCGAACCGTCATTTTCTAATTAATGTGTATTTGTATTTAATATATGATATTATTAAATACACATTACTAATTTTCAAATAAAGGTATTTGACATATATCATTAATATATGTATTTGAGATATTAAAGTAAATATAATACATATATTTGAGATATTATATTAATTAATTATTTAATTGTTAAATGATTAATATAATTAAAATATAAATATATCACCAAATGATAAAGTTAGGAAATGATTATAAGTTGTAATTGTTGACTTATACATTAAAGTAAATGGTTGTCAAATTGATTTTGACTTCTTAATATTTGTTTAATTGTTTGAAAATGAAAATATCTTTTTCCTTTATTTTTGATAATTTCGGCCAACACCCTATTTGAATATAATTTTTATATTCTTGAGTTGCTTTTGTTGACTTGTTAAAAGGTTATTAAAGTTGTAATGATTCAAGTAACAAGTTGAAAGCTTTAATTAAATGAAATAAAAATATCATGATATTTTGTATATACACCTAAATTCGGCCAAGGCTTATTTTGGAGGAGGTATATATTGTTTCATTTCATTTTAGGGTTTAAGGAGTTCATTTGATACCAAAATAAACATAAAAAAGTTGAGAGAAAAGCTTGAAGCCTAAAGGAAGATGGCTTGGAAAATCATGATTTTGTAAGTTATCTTTCAAAGTCTTCAACATGAAAATTGTTTCTAACATGCTTAGCATCATTTTGTGTTGCTTTTTTGTTGTCTCTCTTCTTATAGTTTGTGTTTTATTTGGTTGTGAACTTTGATGAAAGATTGAAGCATGTAAGTGTGCTTAAACTTGCTTTAAAGCTTACTTTTGATTTTTAGAAAATCAAAGTTGCCATTCTAGAGTTAGTAATCCACTCCTTGGTGACCTAGAATTGTTCTAGAGTTATTTCAAAGTGGTTAGGCTTGATTGGTGAAGTATTGAATGGATTAAAGTGTTGGATTTTGTAAATTTGGTAAAATTGGACAATTTGATGAAATTGAAAAATTAGGGTTCATAACCCACTCCAAATTTGGGCTTTTCATATATGTGATGTGTTATGGTATGAATATGATGCATGTAAATTTTTTGGTTGATTGGATTTGATCTTGGCATGTTTTGAACAAAATGGACCAAATTGTAATTAATTCAAAAATAGGGGACCTCACGGTAATTATCTCAAAATTGGGGATTTGTGTTAAATCTGATTTTGATGCATTAGATGTGCTGAAAAACATTTTAGAAATGATTTAGACTCATCCAAAATTGTATTTGACAACTTTTGGACTAAAATGATCAATTTACAAAGTTTTGGGGTAATTCGGTAATTACCAAGAAATATGATCTCTTGTGTAATTTTTCAGAATTTGATAATTGGATAATTAAATAAATGAGTTTATTTAATTGATCCAAGAAAAAGTTTTGAAATCGAAAAATTTTGATTTTCCGTGATTCCGCTGCGTTACCGATATTCCCCTTAAAACTCCAACAAAATGGTATCAGAGAGAGTCTTATCCTAGGCCCCTGATATGATTAGCCCTTTAAATCTAATTTTCATTTATTCTTTACTTTTTGCATGCATATATTTATTTAATTTGATTAAATAAATAAAAGAATCTTTTATGGAATATCCCCGCTTAATAAGGTTTTAAAGTAACTGTATTTGGAATACTTGTTTCTTGGTTCGCCTTGTCAATACGATTTATGAATAGTTTTCCGTGACTACATCTGAGACCGTGCCTCTGCTGTGAGGATGTAGCTGATAGAGATTTTTTTATGCCGGATGTATATTAGATACTAGATAAATTCAAGCGAAAGCGGAATCCTGAACGTGCCCTAGCTGTCAGGGTTACGCAAGTAACTTGAGTTTATCATTGACGAGTTTAACCTTGGTACGTCTCCTTGTGGGTCTTCCTTACCAGCGACAATGAGAAACGACCAAAACCGAAACCAAGGAGTCACTAGTGAGTTATTGACAATGAGTTGTCTACCTGTGAATATACGTAGGCGAGACCGTGCCTCTGCTGTGAGTCGAAATATATTCATGGGGTCCTCTTCCCATTATGGAATTCGATTTAATTATTGAATTCTCGTTTTTTCGTTGGGGATTACGGTATACGTAAAATAGTGGGAGGCACTGCTAAGTTTAAAATATTCAATAACTTAGACAGTGTGTATTATTATGGAAATTGCCGTTTGTTTGTTTCCTTATTCTATAGTAGATAGAATTAAACTTTTATTTCACTGCTTACATATTTTGATATGTTATCTGACTTGACTCTTGGTTGCATTTATTCTAGAATAGGTTCTAGATACTACTAGACTAGGATATTATTAGATTGGTCTAAACCATCAGGAACTATTGTTCCGATTTTCTTCAAAAATCAAGATGGTTAATGACTTAGTTTCTAAGTCATGATAGATAATCTAGATAGATATCCCTTTTAGGATATAATACTTTAGAGAGGATAGTTTCTTATGCAGTAAGAATTGACATAAATTAGTTCATGTCTCGAGATTCTTGACTGGCATTAAGAAAGCCCCATTAAGTATTTGTTTATCTAGTAATGATGTTTCTTAGCTTTAATTACCTTTAGAGGCAATGTGTCTGACACAATTTGCTAATCAATTATTTATAATTGTTGTGAATAGTTGAAGGCAAATAGTAAAGCTAAAGAAATGAGATACGTATAATTATTTATAGAAAATATCGATTTTCACAATACAATAATTATAGGTATTGGATATCAGATCTCCCATCTAGTTATTTAAAATATTAGTTAACGATTGTTTTGATATTTGATATCGGAACTTGCTACTATTGGATAGTCACTTGTTCTTAATAAACAGTTGTTATATATATTTTAATACAACTAGTAGTGTCATTGACGTAGAGATAAACATTAAGAAAAATTATTCGGTAAAGTAAATAATTTAGAACGGTGCTTTATGAGATTTTATCACTTAAGCATTGGATGCTTATTCCGTATGGTAAAGGATGGTTTGATATGAGATCACACCGCACATCCTTATCCATTTAATGAATATTGTATTCAGGAAAATGATTAAGATCTCGTTTAACCAATGATTGTCATTGGACCACCAAATTTATTTAACTGATACATTGGATGTATGTAGTTTAATAAATAATAATTGCTTAAGGTAGTTTTCTTTATTTCGTAACTTAGTTGATGGATTGTCATAACTTAGTTACGTGTTTCTGAAGGAACACATATTGAAAGTCTTGAAAGTATCAAGAACTTTCAACCTGTTCTGATGAAACGTAGATTGAACATTTTTGACTTGTTCAAATATATTCAATCTGAAGTATTTTGAAAAACTTGATCCTTAAAATTCACTACATGTCTTTGAACTGTTCAAAGATCTTTGATATGATCAAACATATGAATTTAAAGCAATTAGTTCTAAGGTTATTCAGTGAATATGATTCATATTCAATATTATTCTTCCACGATTCCATCTTGATGGAATTGAGTAGTGGGAGCAATCGAATCTTATATGATTTGATTCGTTTGATATTGAATGTTACCGAATTAGTTTCAATACTCTTGGGGATATGCTCCAGTAACACTAATCCATCTCTTTAATTAATGTTCCATTATTTTCTACAGTTGCATATATGATATGTATAGTTAGAAAATTCGAATCTTGAAAAGTTTAAGATTTGAATATTTCTTTTATATAATAGTTATATAATGGAAATTACTTACACCTTGGAGGTATAAGTAAAAAAAAAAAAAATTTATCGTTTGTTCTGTTTGATAGAATATTGTATTCTATTTGATAGAATATCTTTCCTACGATCCTAAGTAATAAAATCATTTTATTACTTGGTGTGTAACATCGGAGGTTAATAATTGTAGCAAATACTTGACTTATTGAAGTCAAATGTGAGAATCATAAATTATAAATGGAACTACGTAATTAATAAGATGAAACAACCCTTATACATCTTCTATATAAGTCTAATAGGATATCAGAATCATTTACGAGTATTTGATACTTAATGGTTCTGTTGTTTTCTTACTGAAGAAAATATCCTATAACTTATAATGGAAGCGATATTTGATATCGATTCTGGAAATTCACCATTGAACCACAGATCTAAGATTGTTCATAGCTTACTGCAATCAAATTTTGAACTTGATTAAGCTTTCATTATGAATTAGTTCATAATATGTGCTAATTGTTTGCGCAGCGAAAGTAGTGTGAGTTTATTAAAGGTTTGACCTTTACAGTATGACAGTGAGAAAAGTTATACTCAGCAATCTATTGTAGATTCTGAGAAAACTTATCTCTAGTCACGCTAATTGAACAATTAAAGATATATTGGTTAATGTTGATATTAAACTGTACATTTTAGCTAAAGAATGCAAAGTGGCGTTTTTGAATGACTTATTCAGATAAGAGATCATTTATGATTTCTTTGTTTGAAGAGTTCATTCTGGAATGGCCCTAGAGTTTGTGTTCTGCTGAGATTGTAGTTTAGTGTGCTAGCTTATAGAGCCTATTGTAGACTCGGATAAGTCTTCTGGAAATCCGTATTCTCTATTTTTGATATCAGTCAGATTGTCTGATCTTGTCAAAGTATAGAGAATACATATGTGCTTGAAGGGTTAGTGGGAGCGTACAAATTACTTTCTAGTGTTATATATCCTAACAACATTATCATTACTATAGTATTAATGATATGTTTGTAAGGTAAAAGATTTACCTAAGTCTTCTTTACTCCGTGATAGCAGTGGGAGTAGTCTCTGTTATATTTGATATAAAGTTTTATATAAGATATAAAACTAAGAGACTTGTGAGATACTCATATTATTCGTACATTAGATATGATCTAATAAAGGACATAACTGGGCTATCTGTATGACAGTTAGTATAATTGTTGGACAGTTATTGTGTGTCTTATATAAAGTATTCATCTTTCGTAAAGGATGATTCCTTTTTCGAAAGAGATATTGATTAGAATGTCTAATCAATCTTATGTATCATTTGATGATGACATAATAAATATTTTATAATGTGCGATTGTAGATATCAATTTAATCGTAATTGTTATGAGTTATTTTGATATCCTATAGACCATATGATGGATCTTGAAACACGTTCTTTGTGATCTTTGAGATATTAAGAACGAGTTTCTAATTCATGGAGAATACAGTCTGCAACCATTATGGTCATATTAGTTTTGAGACTAATTATGACGTTAGACAGTCTACGTCATAAAGAGTCACAAAAGATGCAGTGAGAGTGTCACGAAGAATTCTACTAAATAGTAGAATTATATGCAACTTATGAAGTATTGACTGATGAAGTTGCATAGTGACCTTATAAATTAGAAGTTTTAAATTATTGTTGTGCTTGCGGTTGTCTTCATAGTATTTTGAATTTGATCCCTAAATACTTGGACAACTCAGTAGTTGTAGCACAATACTGATGTAGCATCAGAGTCATATTAATGTATAATTTAGATTCTACAAAATATGATAGATGCTAGCTATGGGAAACGATGAAGTTTGTTTGACAAACTCAATATGTTTTAGCGGACCTACTTCTTGTTGCCTACCTCTTAAGTGTTAGGTGAGCTTTTGAGGGCTATGTGTATACGATACACATTGAGATGTGTATATGATACCGTGGATTAGCACTAGAGCAAGTGGGAGAAATTGTTTGGGTTGGTGCTCAGAGCGCCAATCTGGACCGTATTTATGTCTGATTCATGAATACGAACATCCCCTTTTTCCATAATATTACTTATTTATGGTTGCACCTCTTGTTTTTATATACGTATTCGATCTAATTACGATTAGATCGAAACTAAATGTGTTTTAGTGATATGTATATATTAGACAAAAGCCCGATAATATATAATGCAGTACACAATTACAAAGGGAGTTTGTAATTGACATTGGGAAGTGTCACTGCTAAATGTATATTATCAAATACAGTTCCTGGTCAAGATTCACTAACACGGGTCGGTTAGTCAAATCCGTTGAGACCAGTACATGTCGTATATCAAGACTTGGTCCGATGGTTTATCCCAATGAACCATGAGTCTAGGGAGACTCGTATAGACAAGTAGGTGTTTATAATGGATAAACACTGAACGACTCACCGAAGATTCTTAATGGATTATACACCAATGTCAATAAGAATCTTCTCGGGTTGAGTAGCATCCTTGTGGATGTATGAGACATCATCCACACTTAGATGGCAGTCACGTCACCGATTTATTTAGATCAGACCTCCGCCCGTTCGTTGGGTGTGGACTGATCCTCAGGATATCCTGTGTGTATCAAGATAGGATCCGTCAGTTCTGTGTAAAGAGCATAGGTAGTCCATATATAATTAGCAATCAGTTAAATCTATGGCCATAGTATACTTCAGAAGTGAGCTTCGAATGTTATTTATAGATTGCTAATAGATACGTCGACGAGATAATACCGATAGAGATTTGACGTTTACATCTATATCTCTGGGATTATCCGGATACCTGTGACGGAGGGATTATACGTATGCAATGACCTCGACCTGTATGATTCAGCTAGTTTATCCGTGGTCATCATAATTTACGGGTGGGTAAATTATGGACACAAAATTGGATTTTGTGACGGATACACCTGAATCTAGAGAGTCTCACTAATGAAATATACTCGTAGAGCACTAGGGCAACTTTTATGAATAATGATGATTATTTATAAATCGTTTAAACGTTAAACGAAAAATACATGCGAACGGGCCGAACCGTCATTTCCTAATTAATGTGTATTTGTATTTAATATATGATATTATTAAATACACATTAATAATTTTCAAATAAAGGTATTTGACATATATCATTAATATATGTATTTGAGATATTTAAAGTAAATATAATACATATATTTGAGATATTTGTATTTAATTAATTATTTAATTATTTAATTGTTAAATGATTAATATAATTAAAATATAAATATATTACCAAATGATAAAGTTAGGAAATGATTATAAGTTGTAATTGTTGACTTATACATTAAATGAAATGGTTGTCAAATTGATTTTGACTTCTTAAGATATTTGTTTAAATTGTTTGAAAAATGAAAATATCTTTTTCCTTTATTTTTGTTAATTTCGGCCAACACCCTATTTGAATATAATTGTTATATTCTTGAGTTGCTTTTGTTGACTTGTTAAAAGGTTATTAAAGTTGTAATGATTCAAGTAAACAAGTTGACAAAGCTTTAATTAAATGAAATAAAAATAGCATGATATTTTGTATATACACCTTAAATTTGGCCAAGGCTTATTTTGGAGGAGGTATATATTGTTTCATTTCATTTTAGGGTTTAAGGAGTTCATTTGATACCAAAATAAACATAAAAGAAGTTGAGAGAAAAGCTTGAAGCCTAAAGGAAGATGGCTTGGAAAATCATGATTTTGTAAGTTATCTTTCAAAGTCTTCAACATGAAAATTGTTTCTAACATGCTTAGCATCATTTTGTGTTGCTTTGTTGTTGTCTCTCTTCTTATAGTTTGTGTTTTATTTGGTTGTGAACTTTGATGAAAGATTGAAGCATGTAAGTGTGCTTAAACTTGCTTTAAAGCTTACTTTTGATTTTTAGAAAATCAAAGTTGTCATTCTAGAGTTAGTAAGCCACTCCTTAGTGACCTAGAATTGTTCTAGAGTTATTTCAAAGTGGTTAGGCTTGATTGGTGAAGTATTGAATGGATTAAAGTGTTGGATTTTGTAAATTTGGTAAAATTGGACAATTTGATGAAATTGAAAAATTAGGGTTCATAACCCACTCCAAATTTGGGGCTTTTCATATATGTGATGTATTATGGTATGAATATGATGCATGTAAATTTTTGGGTTGATTGGATTTGATCTTGGCATGTTTTGAACAAAAAGGGACCAAATTGCAATTAATTCAAAAATGGGGGACCTCACGGCAATTATCTCAAAATTGGGGATTTGTGTTAAATCTGATTTTGATGCATTAGATGTGTTGAAAAACATTTTAGAAATGATTTAGAATCATCCAAAATTGTATTTGACAACTTTTGGACTAAAATGATCAATTTACAAAGTTTTGGGGCAATTCGGTAATTACCAAGAAATATGATCTCTTGTGTAATTTTTCGAAATTTGATAATTGGTCCGAGAAAAAGCTTTAAAATTGGAAAATTTTTATTTTCCGTTATTCCGCTGCGGTACCGATATTCCCCTTAAAACCCCAACACATGTTTGGTGGAAGTTTGATAATTTTCATTTTTTATTTTTATTTTTATTTTTACTGTTTTGAAAATGACTTTAATAATTACACATAACACACTTCTAGATATTTTATCAATTTCAGTCATGAAAACTTCAGAATTCAAAATTATTATGAACTTCAAAGTTGTAGCTCTTTGAGTCTTCTTTAATTTGGAACTTGAATCACCTCAATTCGATATCCGAGTAGACCGTTATGGCTAAAACACGAAAATTACACAAAGTTGAAATTACATAAATTGTACTTCGTTACAACGCCATTTCAAGTTTCCAACCTCCAAAATTCAAATTTCAAGTCCAGTTTTTGCCCTTATTTGTTCCATATTTTGTCTTGATTGATTCCATTGAGTCCCGATTTTATTTTATCATCAAAATAAACTAAAATACATCAAAACGTTAATAAAATTCAAGAAACTATACAAAATATTAAGTCAAATGGGCGGTAAATATTGATATATTCTTCGCTCATCATAGACCAATCCCCAGGAGATCAAGGTAGTGTCTGAAGTCCCCATAGGTAATCAAAAAGATTTAGAGTTTGACAGATCAGGTCGCAGCACTTAATCGATTTATTTCAAAGGCTACCGACAAGTGTAATAACTTCTTTCAACTCATAAAAAAGGAAAAAAAACAGAGATAGAATAGACAAGCGAGTGCAATGATGCATTCCAGCAGCTAAAGGGATACTTGCCTCGACCTCCGCTTCTGACTAAGCCAATCTCGAGTAAGAAGTTCTTTCTGTACTTAGCAGTTTCACCGTATATTATTAGCTTGGTACTAGTACAGGAAATAGATAAGGTCCAGAAGTCGATATATTATTCTAGTAAGGCATTATTAGAAGAATTATCAAGAAACTTGCCCCATGCATTAATGGCTCTAGCGTTAATTATAACAGCCAGAAAACTACATCCTTACCTTTCAAGCATACCTCATCGAGGTATACACTGAACACCCTATTTGGTAAATTTTGCACATACCCGAGACCTCGGGTCATCTTGTGAAATATCCGATAGAACTAAGTGAATATGATAACTCTTATCTTCCATAGGTGTCTATGGGCTTGTTGGGGTTTCGAGCGATGGGCGCAGCGGAAGCACGATTCCGGCGAAATTGTAATTTAAAACTTTTTCAAATTACCGAATAAATTATTCAATATCTAATATGAATAATTTATTCATATTTCACCTAAACTTATTTATTCGATATCAAATAACGATATAAATATGTATAAAACATCGGGAAACTTTTATGAAAAATATTTTTCAGTAAAATGGCCTAAAACACGTTTTTAACCGAACTGACAACCTGACACTTATGGGAATGCCCAGGTAAGCCCCAATAGTGTTAGGGCAGTTCATGGGCTGCCTAACAGTGACGAACTAACTAATTGGACAGCCGTCACCCGGTTGGCTCAAAATTCACTCGGTAACGCCGTTTTGGCCGTTTTCGCTTATTTCAACTCGGAAAAACTTTTCGGTAATTGTTGCAACTCCCAAGCACATCCATTACATTCATATAACATCAAATTCATCACAAAATTTTCAGTTTTATAGAGTCTGATCCAGAAACCAAAAATTCCAATTTTCATGCTTTAAATCCAAATTTTCAAGATTAATCTAATTAATCATAATACCAACCAAAGTCACCATATATGAACAACCCAAGAACAATTCTAGGTGTCACATGTGTGGTCATAACACTCTAGAATAGAAACTCATCAACAGTTGATCAAATTGGACACTAATTACACTAATTGCATCCAAATGCACTTCACACATGCACACAAGCTTCCAATACATCATCCACAACCAAAAGCCCTAATTTTTCAGATTTGAAGGAACCCTAGAACATTTCTAAATCATCAAGAAACAAGAAACTAAATTTCCAAGCTTTGGGTTTTGAAGACTTACCTTAAATCTCCTAAATCCAAGCCTTTTTTCTTGAATTATTCCTTCATTTCTCCATGGAATCTTCAAACAAACTTTGAGACCCATTTTTTCTTTTGGTTCTCGGCAATGGAGATGTGTGGAAGAAGAAAATAATTTTTCTAATTAAAAAAGGGAAGTGCTGACTTTTAAGTGGCAATTTAGTCATTTTGCCTTTTAAATTTCATTAAATTAAAAAGCAAACAAGATAAGCTCAAACATGCACAAATCAAATTTGGACAATTAAGTTTAAAAAATTCATGCCATTGAACCAATAATAATTGGACAAAATTCATAACATTTATGAAAAGGGTTTATTAATTAATAATTCAAATATTTAACAATTAAATATCCAAATACTTAATTAATGTAATTATTATTATATATGTATTTTTATTTATAATAAATAAAAAATACATATAATTATGGCATGTGTCAAAATCTCATTTGATGATTAATTATTGTGTATCTAATCGTATTATGTATCGAATACAAATACACAGTAATTACGATTGGCCAAAATCCCATAATGCATGTGTTGTCGTTAAACCAATTAAACGATCCGAAT
Source organism: Zanthoxylum bungeanum (assembly GCA_019454045.1). Taxonomy (NCBI): domain Eukaryota; kingdom Viridiplantae; phylum Streptophyta; class Magnoliopsida; order Sapindales; family Rutaceae; genus Zanthoxylum; species Zanthoxylum bungeanum. The sequence goes on along the minus strand of SKCR01026372.1, from coordinate 247,427 downwards.
TAACTCACTTAATTCGGTGAAGTATTATAAATAATCCGTATTATTCATATCGAGTTGCTCAAGTGCTCAACGAGTACACTTTATATTGTGGGACTCTCTAAGTTTAGGTTTATCCATCACGAAATACAATTTCGTGTCCATAATTCACCCACTCATGAATTATGACGACCACAGATAATCTCGTTAAACTATGCAAGCAGAGGTCATTGCATACGTATAATCTCACCGTCACAGGCTATCCATATTATACCTAGGATATAGAAGAGAACGTCAAATTCGTTCGGTATAATATAGTCAATTTTCAATTTACGATCTCTAACTAACACTCGGAATTGATTTCCGAAGTTATACCACGACCATGGATTTACTAGATCGTAAACATGTGCTGATGCCTATGCCCTGTACACAGGACTGACAGATCCTATCTTGATACGCAATGGATATTATGAACATCAGTCCACACCCAACGAACAGACAGATGTCTGATCTAAATAGACCGGTGACGTGACTGGCATCAAAGTGTGGAGGATTACTCATATATCTCACTGGTATCTTAAGTCGAAGGATCACTATGCTCGCTCAACTCGAGAAGGTTCCTATTGACATTGGTGTACCATCTATTAGGAAACTTTCAGTAAGTCGTTCAGTGTCTTATCAAATAAACACCTACATGTCTATATAAGTCTCCCGAGACTCATGATTCACTGGGATAAACCATCGGACCAGGTCACAATATACGATATGTACTGGTCTCAGCTGATTTTACTAACCGACCCGTGTTAATAAATCTTGACCATTAACTTTATTTAAAGATATACAACTAATAGTGCACTTCCCATTGTCAATTACAAACAACGTTGTAACTGCGTATTATACTGTAAACCCTAGGGTCTTTGTCTAATATACACGTATCACTAAACCAGATTTAGTTTCAATCTAATCGTAATTAGATCGAATAAGTGTATAAAAGACAAGGGAGCTACCATTTAATTAAGTAATATTATGGAAAATAGAATTGCTCGTATTCATGAATCGGACATAAATATGATCCGGATTGGCACTCCGAGCACCAACCTTAACAGGGCAAGCACTAGTCGATTTTCTGGCAGAAGTCACAGGACCGCAGGTGTTGGTGGTCAGGGAAGAAGAAGAAAAATAGGATTTGTATGTGGACGGGTCGGTTAGTTCACAAGGATGTGTGGCCGATATTATTCTCAGCAATGGCTGTAGTGAAAATTGAGCTATGCCTTAAGGTTTGCTTTTGAGGCTACCTATAATGAGGTCGAGTATAAGGAAATCTTGGCCGGGGTAAGTTTATGTGATGCGGTCGGGGTTAGAGATGACGTAGTGAAGAGTGATTAGTAATTGGCTATCTAACAAGTGAATGAGGGATTCCAGCCTATGTAGTCCAACACGATACCCTTCCTCGTGGAGGAGAAAATTACTTAAAGGAATAAGAAATGATACTTTCAATCAAATTGATCAAGAATGTAATCAACATGAAGATTCATTGGAGCGATTGGCATTCTCCATCAAGTCCATGACTCCACGGGGAAATTCCCCTGGAAATCATCGGGCTGAAGAGTGTGGTGTTGGGTTCTTTAAGAACATTGCCAAAGATCTAATAAGCATAAAACATGTGAATACATAAAGTAAGATAGCGGAAATTATACTCACTTTGATCGATTTGTGGATGTAGAGAATAAAAAAAATTTCCAAGTTTTGTGTAGTGCTCCAAGCTCTATTTGATTGTATGTTTAGCTCCAAGCTTTGTTGTTTTGAATTCCAAACACAAGGGATGTTTCCCTATCACCTTTGTAGACTCTTAGATGTGCTAGCAATTAAGATTTTTGAATCAAAAATCAAGAAACAAAAACCCTAGGTTCACGCCTAAGTTGAGAGAAAATGGAAGGGGATTCACGCCCAAGTGAAGGAATGAGAGAGAGAAGTGTTGTGTTGACTTGTTTTGATTTTCAAAAAATAAAGACACATACCAAAATATCCAAAGTTGGTAAAAGGTCTCTCACAAATCAAGGTAATGGGTTTAACAAGTTAACATCAAATCTACACTAACTTCCATCACCATAAAGGTAAATGTTTGACTAATGATGTGACTTGAGGTGGGCCCCTCTTGATTCAAAATCCGAGTGGGCCCGCAAACACATTCCGGGCTCGGGTTCATTAATTCTGAATTAACGAATTTTTCGTTGCGACTTAATTAAATCAAATTTAATTAAATAATTATGCCTAGCAAAATTACATTTAAAATCGCTCGTGAATTAATTCTAAATTATTCGTTCACCCGAATTAAAATCCAATTTTAATTCCGTTATGAAATCTAATTTCATTTAATATACCGAATATATTATTTAATCGATTAATCCCAAATTAATCGTTCTCTCTCTATAAACTGAATTTTATCCCAGATAAATTCTCACCGTAATTAATCCCAGATTAATTTTCTCTCTCTTCTAATTAATCCCAGATTAATTATGTTCGAGTGATACGTCATCGGTGAATCTTTGGGAAGCGACCCATGAGATCTCTTGATATGTTGGCAGTAAATCCGGTTATCGGACTATCCGAATATGTGCGTACCCGGTACCCCTTTCTTACCGATTTACAAGACACGGTTGGCTTCTAGCAAAGCACTGTGCCTACCCAATTCTCCAGAAATATTCTTTAAGGAATATATAATCTTTGTCAGGCGTAGTATACATAGTATTACGTATTGCGATCCAGTATCAGATGTCACATGCAAGGCCTGGGGCTGGAATAGTGTCTGTCCCGTACGAAGCATATATCAGATCACAAGCAACTAGTCTATTTAATCGGATAATCATGACCTTGTCATATTATCCCGATAGTTGCAACATAATAGAGAACCAGTTCTATATCCATGCGTGATCATCATCTCCATATGACTGAAGTGATACTTCTGTCTTGACATCACACCTAATACACTACGATTCTCAATAAACCCAGAAGAGGCGTACACAGAACCTGTTAAAGCCCCGGACGACCAAAACCAAAGCGTATTGATTGTCGCAAGTATTAGCGATGTAAGTCTCAGGTTAAGACCAAATACACCTTCCCTGATGCGGATTCCCATAGACACATAGTCATACTACCAATGGGATTCTGCGGGGTCTATCCAGAGCGAAGCTTTTTCCGTACCATCGGTAAACACAACCTCCTATCACACTTGCATAAGTATCCAATACTTAAATATATGAGAACTATGCGGTTACGCTTCCATAACACGCACAAGTGCAATACTAGTCTATTCCGAATTATCGATGTCCAGCTCTATAATACTACGACTAGGGATATTTAATGATTAAACCTTTGTGGATTGATATTGTCTCATATCTTGTTAATTCGGAACTAATCATAAGGACTTTTATCATTTATATATCCAGTAAATAATTAAAAAATGATAAAATGGCAATTTCCTTTTTCACATAGTTGATTTGTACGAAAACCACAATGTCTTTTACAAATATTGATGCTATGGATTATAATTGTCCAACAATCTCTCACTTGGCCTATAGCCTGTCACTCAAGCATCTAACACCTGAACTATGTACATGTCGGTCAAACTTTTACTGAGGAATAGCTTTCGTCAGCGGATCTGCAATGTTGTCCTCTGATGCGACCTTCTCAATCTTCACATCGCCACGATGTATGATCTCACGAATCAGATGGAAACGTCGAAGAACATGCTTGGATCGTTTATGAGACCACGGTTCCTTTGCCTGCGCTATAGCCCAGTTATTTTCACGATACAATGGAAAGGGCTCAGCTGTTAACGAAACTACTCCTAATCCAATTAGGAATTTACGTATCCAAACTACCTCTTTTGCTGCTTCAGCTGCAGCAATATATTCCGCTTCTGTTGTTGAATCGGCAACAGTCTCTTACTCGGAATATCTCCAGCTCACTGCTCCGTTATTCAAACAAAATATGTACCCGGATTGTGACTTACAGTCGTCTTTATCGGTTTGGAAACTTACAACGGTAAACCCAGTTACCTCAAGTTCTCCATCTCCATAGACTAAAAAAACATCATTAGTTCGTCTAAGATACTTAAGGATGTTCTTAACTGCAACCAGTGACCATCACTTGGATCGGCCTGATAGCGACTACACATGCTCAAATCATACGAGACATCAGGTCGCGTACATATCATGACATATATGATCGATCCGACTGCCGAAACGAACGGGATCCGGCTCATGTTGTCTCTCTCATCTTGAGTTTTAGGACACATGTCATTGGATAGAGTGACGCCATGCGACAGTGGCAATAGTCCCCTCTTAGACTGTTCCATGTTGAATCTCTTCAACACTTTGTCAATATATGTGCTCTGGGAGAGTCCAAGCAGTTTTCTTGATCTATCCCGGTAGATCTTTATTCCTAGAATAAAGGCTGCTTCTCCCAGATCTTTCATGGAGAATTTTAATGAAAGCCAAGCTTTCACCGATTGTAGCATGGGAATGTCATTGCCAATAAGCATTACATCATCAACATAAAGGACAATGAATGTCAGTGTGCTCCCACTAACCTTCTTATATACACAAGGATCATCCTCGTTTTGAATGAAATCATATTCTTTTATGATCTCATCAAAACATTGGTTCCAAGAACGCAATGTTTGCTTTAATTCATAAATGGATCGATTTAACTTGCAAACCTTGTCTGCATGTTTTGGTACGACAAAACCTTAGGCTGTTGCATATAAATATCCTCCAAAAGGTTTCTGTTAAGGAAAGCGATTTTGACGTCCATTTGTCATATTTTGTAATCAAAATATGCAACAATAGCAAGCATTATCCGAATGGATTTAATCATGGCAACAAGTGAAAAATTTTCATCGTAATCGACACCATGTCGTTGATGATGCCTTTTCCCTACAAGTCTAGCTTTGTAGGTTTGTATGTTTCCAGACATGTCGGTATTCTTCTTGAAGACTCATTTGCAACCAATAGGCTTTACGCCTTCTGGTGCATCAACCAGTGTCCAAACTTGGTTGGTGTACATGGAATCCATTTCGGACTTCATGGCCTCTTGCCATAAAGTGGAGTCGATATCTTGTATCGCTTCCTCATACGTAGCCGGCTCGTTATCTTCAATAAGATTGATATCCACATGAGGTGAGATCATAAACCTATACCTCTCAGGTTGTTTTCTGACTCTCTCCAACCTACGCGGTTCTTATGTATTCGAAGATTGTGGTACAATCTCATCCCTGATGAACCGTTCATGTTCCGTTAAGGATTTTATGCCAGGAACAGTATCACTCCGTTTTTCATCGAGTTCTACTTTCCTCCCACTTACCACATCATTTAGGAATTCCATTTCGAGGAAAACTGCATGTACTGCAACACATATTTTGTTCTCTTGTGGGTTGTAGAAGAATATTCTTTGGTTTCCCTAGGATAACCTACAAATAGGCACTTATCCGATTTATGTCCTAGTTTGGTACCATCTAAACGTTTAACGTATGTCCAGCAACCCCAAATCTTTAGGAATGAGAAACCCGGTTTCTTTCCTATCCATATCTCATACAGAGTCTGTTGAATAGACTTTGACGGAACCTTATTCAAAATAAGTATTGCACTGTTCAATGGATATCCTCAGAAAGAAATAGGTAGCTCAGTGCGACTCATCACTGACCTTACCATATCCAACAAAGTTCGGTTTCTCCGTTCGGACATATCGTCTAATTGCGGTGTTCCGGGAGGAGTCCACTATGAAAGAATACCATACTCTTTCAAGCAATCAAGAAACTCATTGCTTAAGTATTCGCCACCACGGTCTGACCGTAATGTTTTAATACTTTTGCCAGTCTGTTTTTCTACTTCGTGTCGAAACTCTTTTAATTTCTCAAAGGTTTCCGACTTGTGTCTCATAAGATACACATAACCATAACGCGATGCATCATCTGTAAAGGTTACGAAGTATTCATATCCACCTCTAGCCTGGCTAGACATGGGCCCACATACGTCACTATGAACGAGGGCTAACAGTTCGGTGGCACGTGCATATTTTTCGCTAAAATGTGTTTTAGGAATTTTGCCTAACAAACAAGATTCGCAGACGTCATATGAATTTGGATTAAATTCGTCCAAGTACCCACTCTTCGAAAGTGTGGATATGCGAGTCTTGTTAATGTGTCCCAGACGACAATACCACATATAAGTTTCATCTTTGTTACTTAGTTTAAGCCTTTTGTTTGTTACATTATATGTTTGAAATTGATTTATATTCAAAATATAAAGACCATTATTTACATCAGCACTGCATATCTCAATATCATTTTTATACACAAAACACCCAGTGTTTCTAATCAAAAGTATACCCACATTGGGCTAATAAAGATACAGATATAATATTCCTAGTCAAACTAGGTATAATACAGTCTGAAAGATTTAGTACATGCCCCGAGGGCAGTTCCAAAATATAAGTCCCTACAAACAGCCAAAACAGCGACTCTGGTCCCGTTTCCAACTCGTAGATCAATCTCCCCTGAGGCCAGTCTCCAGCTAATTTGCAGATTCTGCACATCAGTATATATATGAGTACCACAACCAGAATCAAAAATCCAATTTTTAAAACTAGAAGTAGACATATTTATTTCTATAACAAACATACATGAAGCCGGTGCCTTGCCCGCTTTCTGTTCCTTCATGTGCGCCTTGTACTCACAGCAGTCAAGCTTCCAGTGACCCCGTTTGCCACACTGCAGGCATACATCTTGGGATTTGTCATTTTCCCTCCCATAAGACTTTGACGATTTCGCATTGCCCTTCTTCTTCTTCTTTTTCTTTACACATCCAGTAGCCTTTGGAAAAGCCTTGGCAGACTGAGATGTTGAAGCGAAGTGCGCCTAGCGCTTCTTGCCTTTCAGAAGCTCTTTTTCTACTTCACGCAGCATAGACATCAACTCTCCAAGAGTATGATATTGGTTCATCATATTGTAGTTCATGATGAACCCGCTCCAGCTGTCAGGAAGAGACTGTAAGATCAAATCTATATAAGTCTCAGCCTCAAAGGTTATGCCTAGCTGACCCAGCTGTTCGATGTCAGCAATCATCTGTGACACATGATGTTCGATAGATGTACCCTCTGACATTCGAGAGCGAAATAGCTTATTCAACTCATACATCTGCGATCTAAGATTAGATCGATGAAGGTCATGCAATTTCACCATCATATTATAGGGAGCCAATCTCTTATTCTGACGACGGAATTGTGGAGTCATCGCAGCAAGCATGACGGATTGAGTAGTTGAGTTGTCATCACTATGAGTCTTCCAAAGCTCAAGCTCAACTGGCTACTCAACTCCGAGCTTAGGCCCAAGAGGTCTCTCTATCGTATAGAGCAACTTCTCGACCCCCAGGAAAATCCTGAGGTTCATTTCCCAATCAAGAAAGTTTGCGCCATTAAAGACATTTTCGCCCATGACGATGTCTCTAACGCTGTTCTTTCCCGTCATCTTAATTACAATAGTCTAACTATTCAATTAACGATTTTTGGGTACAGTCCAACTGTTACAAGAAAAATAATAAAATATTAGTCCAACTGATAAATATATAAAATTGACGAAATAATTTGAAAGCGCGTATTTGGCAAGTATTTGAACGAAATTGTAAATTCAATACTGGCCTCCCACTTTTTTCGGCGAGCCTCTAACCATCTGTTGAGTACTTGGGAAACCTAGTTTCCTAGTGGGCTAGGATCCCGTTAAATAACACACAACCTTGACTTTGGCCAACAAGCTGTATGATATTTAACTAGGTAGATCCTTAAGATCAATTGGATCTCATCTAATTCCTAGATCCGACAGGTGGACCTCCAAGTCTGAAACATATATACAATATATATGCCAATATATCTAATATATTTTCCTAACCTTTTCCTTTGAATCAACAAGCTTAATGATTCCAATTAAGCAGGACCCATTGACTTTGGAAAGCTTTGTAATCCATGTCGATGAATAAGAAGTGACCATGACTTTGGCCAACAAATCACAACTTGCCCAAGACATGCGATATTGAACAAAGCTTTCATGGTTCAAACACATCTGCAATGGACATTGATCTTGACTTTGGCCAACAAACCAATGATCTTGAGAGAGAACCACTCAAATGAAGGAAATCGCTTAATATTTGTTGAAGGTTTTTCACGTAAATTGGCAACCAATTTATTATCTTTGATTAGGTCTCATCATACACCCTTAAACATGCAATCTAAAAACATAATAAGGCGCAATAAATAAATTAATAATAATATGCGGATGGATATCTCACAAATTATTCCTAGAACAAATCACTCACTTTCCTCTCCCCGGCTAGCACTATTCTAACTTCTACCCAATTACATAATACAATAAAGAAACCTCATTAACATTAAGGGGAATTGGTGAGAAGAGAATTACACATAGTCAAGAGATAAAGGCTGGGTCCAATTTAATAAATTCTAAATTTATTACAATAATTTCCAAAATTGCCCTCACCCATCTAATATCCATCCAATATACATTATTTATACAATACATCCATGTATTCACACAAAGCATGTTACTCAATCAATCTAATCCAATTAATAATCTTTGAATTAAGTGATCATCCAATGTTCAAACAACGATTTGATTTGCGCGAGTCCAACTCGTTTTAAGAATAAGTACTCAAAATGCGTATTCTTGAATTATATTGAACTACAATTTTTAAATCCAATTTAATTTGTATTCAATACTAATTCTTATTTAATTCTAAATTAAATAATTACACTTTATTAATGTGCCTTTACAACTTAGATTCTAGATCTAATCTTAATGGGTATCAAAGGCCCAATTAACATCCAATGTCAATTATGAAAGCCCAATGGGCTTTCAATTAATTTCATAAGGCATGAGCTTTGGCCAATATGGGTCAAACCCAAATGCCAAGGCCCAATAAGGAATCTCCCTTTGCCGCGAAATTAATTTTGGCCTATTAGGCCCAATTAATTACTTAAAGGTACATTTATTATATTTGGATTTAATGGAATGGTTTTAGGCCCAATTTGGATCCAATCTAATTGTCCTAAACCAACTTGGCCCAACAAAGCCCATTAGGCCCAAATACAACAATTTTAGCCCAATTCTAAATTAAAGCCTAATTAATCCAATATTCTAAATATCACAATTTATTTAATTAAAGTGTATAACCACAATTAATTATTTAAATTAACATTTCCAAAATACCAATTTACATAATTAATCATGCTTTATTATTATCAATTCATGTCCAACATAATTGAAGAAAAATCAACTCCAACATGCTTCCAAGGCTCACGACAATATGGCAATTTTTCATCAATTTTGATTTCAATCCAATTAAATCACAAATCAATATACTCATGCATTTTAAACACATCCAATTGTCTAAAAAACAAAAATCACCATGAGCTACAAAGGGTCATAACATTCGGCCAAGCCAAACAATTTGGGGAAAAATTATCTAATCAATTTTTCAGAAAATTAATCATGCATAACTCTTAGTTATCATAATCTAAACATACTAAAACAATCAATTTGATAAAATCATGCTCCAAGCAAAAATACCCAAATTTAAGATTATGAACCCTAATCAATTTCATGCTTAATTTGGCTCTGATACCATTGTTGGGTTCTCTAAGAACATTGCCAAGGATCTAATAAGCATAAAACATGTGAATACACAAAGTAAGATAGCGGAAATTATACTCACTTTGATCGGTTTGTGGATGTAGAGAATAACAAAATTTTCCAAGCTTTGTGTAGTGCTCCAAGCTCTCTTTGATTGTATGTTTAGCTCCAAGCTTTGTTGTTTTGAATTCCAAACTCAAGGGATGTTTCCCTATCACCTTTGTAGACTATTTGATGTGCTAGCAATGAAGATTTTTGAATCAAAAATCAAGAAACAAGAACCCTAGGTTCACGCCCAAGTTGAGAGAAAATGGAAGGACGTTCACGCCCAAGTAAAGGAATGAGAGAGAGAAGTGTTGTGTTGACTTATTTTGATTTTCAAAAAATAATGACATATACCAAAATTTCCAAAGTTGGTAAAAGGTCTCTCACAAATCAAGGTAATGGGTTTAACAAGTTAACATCAAATCTACACTAACTTCCATCACCAAAAAGGTAAATGTTTGACTAATGATGTGACTTGAGGTAGGCCCCTCTTGATTAAAAATCTGAGTGGGCCCGCAAACACATTCCGGGCTCGGGTTCGTTAATTCCGAATTAACGAATTTTCCGTTGTGACTTAATTAAATCAAATTTAATTAAATAATTATGCCTAGCAAAATTACTATTAAAGTCGCTCGTGAATTAATTCTAAATTAATTCGTTCGCCCGAATTAAAATCCAATTTTAATTCCGTTATGAAATCTAATTTCATTTAATATACCGAATATATTATTTAATCGATTAATCTCAAATTAATCGTTCTCTCTCTATAAATTGAATTTTATCCCAAATAAATTCTCGCTGTAATTAATCCCAGATTAATTTTCTCTCTCTTCTAATTAATCCCAGATTAATTATGTTCGAGTCATACGTCATCGGTGAATCTTCGGGAAGTGACCCATGAGATCCCTTGATATGTTTGCAGTAAATCTAATCGGACTATCCGAATATGTGCGTACCTGGTGCCACATTCTTACTAATTTACAAGACATGGTTGGCTTCTAGCAAAACATCGTGCCTACCCAATTCTCCAGAAATATTCTTTAAGGAATATATAATCTTTGTCAAGCGTAGTATACGTAGTATTGCATATTGCGATCCAGTATCGGATGTCACATGCAAGGCCTGGGGTTGGAATAGTGTCTGCCCCGTACGAAGCATATATCGGATCACAAGCAACTAGTCTCTTTAATCGTATAATCATGACCTTGTCATATTATCCCGATCGTTGCAACATAATAGAGAACCAGTTCTGTATCCCTGCGTGATCATTATCTCCATATGACTGAAGTGATACTTCCGTCTTGACATCACACCCAATACACTAAAATTTTCAATAAACCCAGAAGAGGCGTACACAAAACCTGTTAAAGCCCCGGACGACCAAAGCCAAAGCGTATTGATTGTCGCAAGTATTAGCGATGTAAGTCTCAGGTTAAGACCAAATACACCTACCCTGATGCGGATTCCCATAGACACATAGTCATACTACCAATGGGATTCCGCGGGGTCTATCCAGAGCGAAGGTTTTTCCATACCATCGGTAAACACAACCTCCTATCACACTTGCATAAGTATCCAATACTTAAATATATGAGAACTATGTTGTTACGCATCCATAACACGCACAAGTGAAATACTAGTTTATTCCGCATTATCGATGTCCAATCTCGATAATACTACGACTATGGATATTTAATGATTAAACCTTTGTGGATTGCTACTGTCTCATATCTTATTAATCTGGAACTAATCATAAGAACTTTTATCATTTATTTATCCAAGTAAATAAATTACAAAATGATAAAAGGGCAATTTCCTTTGTCACATAGTTGATTTGTACAAAAAATCACAATGTCTTTTAAAAATAGTGACGCTATGGGTCATAATTGTCCAACATATGGGTGATGGGAATGTGATGGTAGTGGAAGAAGTTAAGCCATTATAGATGGACCCAATCAGTAGATTCCTAAAATCTGGAAAGCTTCCCGATGATAAAAATGAGGCGAGAAATGTGAAATACCATAGTGCTCGTTTCTGCCTTATGGATGGAGTTTTGTATAGAAAAGGTTACATGATACCATATCTGAGATGTCTTGGATCTGAAGATGCTAATTATGTCAAAAGAGAGATCCATGAAGGGATTTGTGAAAATCATGATGGTGGAGGTCAATTGCTCATAAGGCTCTCAGAAATGGTTTCTATTAGCCCACAATGCATTAGGACGGATCGGATGTGGCTCGTGCATGTGATGGATGTCAAAAGAATGAAAATGTGCCTAAGCAACCGTGGGAAATGGACAAGCGAAGTATGCCATTATAGTCATTGATTACTTCACTAAGTGGGTGGAGGCCGAGCCATTTTCTACCATCACAGAGAAGAAGGCTACTGATTTCATGAATGGAAATATTATCTGTCAGTTCAAGATTTTTCGGGCCATTTTAACAAACAACTGAAAGTAATTTGACATCACAAGATTTAAGAAACTCTGTGAAGACCTTCACATTGCCCTAAGATTTGCATCATTGGCTCACCCTAAATCTAATGGACAAGTTGAGACAGCCAACAAGACCATAAAGAATAATTTGAAGCTCGAGTCGGGTAAAGGTTTATGGGTGGAATTAGCAAAGGTCATGTGGGCACATCAGACAACCTACAAGGATTCCACGGGTGAGATCCCATTTTCTTTGGCTTATGGATGCAAAACAGTGATCCCAACAGAGATCGAGATAATGACCCATCAGGTCTGGTATTTTTTGGAAGATCAAAATGAGGGTCTTTTTAGGCATCATCTGGTTTTGGTGGAAGAGCAACGAGAGAGGTCAGTGCTCTGGGTAGTAGCCTACCAGCAGAGGATGGCTAGTTTCTACAATAAGAGAGTCAGAGTACGAGTATTTTATCTTGGGGACTTAGTATTAAGACAGGTCATCATAAACACAAAAAAAAAACAGATGAAGACACTTTTGGGGTGAAATAGGAAGGGCTTTATCGAGTGACCGAGGTTTTCAGGCCTGGTGCCTATTCCTTGGAGTAGCTTGATGGCACCAAGCTCAAGAAGCCATGAAATGTCGAGATGCTGATGAAAAAATATCAGTAGAGCTTCACTAGGAAGTCTCACATAAAGTTGTAAGATGGGAAATAGTTCCCTAGAACATAAATAAAACTTTCATATTTTTTAATATAAACTTATACTTACACACAGTTGTTGTTTATTTAAATGTGAAAGACTTATTTGATATTCTAGAGAAGTAATTTTGATCGGAAAGCTCAATGATTGTGAAAGGTTTAAATCATGGCAAGAGGAAATGTAGTACCCCGAGGCATTCACAATCAACAAATGTCATAGAACGGGAAACGGGCACCTCTGTTGCAAGTAAACCTCAATGGCACACAATTGACAACATGCCTCAGGCCCGAACGTAAGTACCTTATTTTTTATACCTTCGAAAACATTGAAGACAAGCTACATAGCACGAGATGCTGAAGGTGTATAGCACGGTATATGGAAGTGATTCTGTGATGATTATAGCCATGGGGTCAGCATAGTATATGAATGATCATGCCCCTATGGCGCTTGCCACCCCTTTGGTATCCATAGCCTGAGGTTAATAGGGGTCTCTAGGGCGATTGGATTATGAGGTGCATAGCATCTGGAGGATGAATGCCCAAATAGTGATTGTGACCTGAGTAGGCATTGGGTGGTACGCCACATTGGTAACCTTTGTTATTTTGGGTAACATAGAATGTTCAAGTGATACGTCACCCATATTACTTTATCATTTTATTTTTATACAGCATATGGTGGAAAACCACCACTGTTTCTTTTTTATGGATGGCCCGACGTTGAATGTTTTCCCTCGTGGTCTTTCAATTCGATAGGCTCGGGGTTAGAGAATGTCCCTCTAGGCCTTATTATGTTATTGGCATGAATAGAGTATCATTCTCATGGATGTGTAATTGAGATAGGCTCGAGGCCAGAAGATCTCCTCCGAGGCTTTATTATATTACTTACGCGAGGATGGTTTCATTCTCTTGTAGCCAAGAATGATATGAATAGTTTAGGGTTCATATATTTTATACCAAGTCCTTTTATAATGAGATGACTTGGGGTCAGATGAATTCCCTTGAGGTCATATTGTGGTGATGACACGGGGTTTTCCCTCATGACCAAGTATTGATTGGCTCAAGGTCGAGTGATTTCCTCTGAGGCCTTACTGTGATGATGGCATGGGAAGTTTGTGTTCCCCCATGGCTGAGTGATTCAAGGTGAAAGTTTCTTCCCCATATCCTTATTAGTTTGTTAGCAGCATTGAGAGGGCAAAGTTCCCTCGGTATTATGTGACTAAATAACATGAGGATTAGGTTGTGCGCCAAACAACATAGGATCATATCAGTTTTAAGGGGAATGGATTGATCGGGTTCGTTGGTTCGAACCATCAGGAAGATAGGCTTCTTTAAGAGGATTTTTGGATAAATGTCTGTTAGTACCGACTCGGGTCGGACTGGAGAGGATTAAGTGTATTAGGGCAATTTCAGCCATTGATGATGGTGAGGTTCTACTACCATATTTTGGCAAAGTACTAGTCAACCCCGACTTAGGTTGATTTTAAGTAGTTCAAATGGACTGGAATAATCGTAGCCCCTAGTGGAAATATATTTCTCTTTCGAAAGTTGTTCAAATATTTGTGAGTTCATGTGGTCAGGTCATTTTGTCTTTCGTATTAGTGGAAGGGAATCAGAATATCTTGTTAATATTTCGAGCTATAATGCCAATGATAAGGGAGGAATAGTCCTCAACGGGGTCATATTATTGGAGTTGGTCCTTTAACTTGATCAAGATTAACATCAAGTCTGAGATTACAAATTAGAAATTATAAGTGTTGAAGAGTGGTTCTCATAGATCAGGACTTTGCTCGGTGTGTCCATGAGGGTGTGCAAGTTAGTATAGTAAACAGAGAGCAAAATTTTATTCTTATGTCAAATCAGTTACAATGTTTTACCCTCAGAATTCTCAACCGATAGGGTATTAGTTGCAAGAGTGGAAGGGCCGACTATGTCTTGAGTATGAGTATGAGTAGTAGGGGCTGAAGTAGAGGCTGGAGCAGGAGAGAAAGTGAGGTAGAAGCCATATTAAAAGCAATTTTTACATTTTCTAACACTTGTAATTTGTGAGAAAAAGCTTCTAAAGTGAACTAAGTGATAGAGAGAGAAAGTAAGTCGTGACCTGACGATATTGTAAACTCGATGGGATATTTACTGTAAACCGTGTAATTTCTTTGTTAGGTGCTTAGGTCAGTATTTACTCTGAGCCTAATAAAAGTGATCTCCTTTCTCCAATGGACGTAGGTTAGAGTCACTCTCCACCGAACCACATAAATCCCTTATTCTGTGATAATTTATGTTTTGTTAAGTTTTTGTGGATCCCACTAACCAAACAAATTCATAGTTGGGGGAAGTTTATTCGAGGGGCGGGTTTCATGTACTACCCTTAGAATGAAAAAAGTCGTCAACAAAAGTAAATGAAGTTTGTTTGCATATATACTCATCCTAAAAAAAAACCAACTAAAGTTTAGCCTTAGTTTTAAAATCTTAATTCATTTAACCCAATTAAACTTTTATATATATAAAAGTTCAGTATTTTTTTCCTTAAAGCACCATTATTTTTACTTTCTTACTAAAGGCTACATAAGATTTTTCTTTTAATTAAAAGATAGAAATCATATTCGTAATTAGATTCCTCCTTCAATTTTTAATTGTTGTAAGAAAATAACATTTAAATTCGGGTTTTTTATTTTTAAAAAAAAAAAACTCTATTAGAATATAATTTTTAGTATATAATCATTGTCAAACTTAAAATTTTGCATCTCATGGATATAAAATTACCAAAAGGAGCAAGAAAATAACAAAAAATTAATTAAATCACACATACCAAGTGCTATGGGGTGTATGTTTTCAATTTACTTTAAAACTTAAATACCTCCTAAAATATAAAGTGTTTCATAAAAAAATACATATTATTGATTTAAAAATCATAATTTTTAAAATAAGACTCATTGTTGATATGGTTTGACTAAAAATAGGTAAAAAAAAATGACATTTATATTTATAAAAGAATAATAATTTCAAACTATATATTTTCAAACATTCACATCGCTTTCATTGAGACTCTAAATCACAATTTGTAAAAATACACATACATATAACATTCATACCTACAACTTTCATAATAAACCTCTCACAAATTCGGATTTACGTAAGGTCAAAATTAATCCCAAAATTATTATGTCGCATATAGTTTACATTAAACTTTTTTCCCTTAATTATAGTCACATTAACTTTCATTAGAGTTATATTTTTACCTCACCATATTGGTGATTGAAAGTTGTATTACACATGTATTAGTCACATTATTTACTTTAATCACATTATCGACCTTCAGTCACTTTGACCACAGTCACAATAGCATTTTAATTTCAGTAAGAATAAGACAATATGCAAACTGTTAGAATCAAGTTTGTAAAAATTTAGAGATCAAATTATAAACATATAGAGTGATCTAATTAACGTATCAGATTAGATTTTGAAATGTTCGTGTCTAACGAATAATTAATGTAAGAGTTTTTCAAAACATTTATAATTTTTTTTAAATATTTCTTTACGCTAATGTATCGCATTTGACCTGCCCAGATAGGTCGCACTAAGTCGAAGGGACAATAGCCCCTTGACCGGTGCAATCACACGCGTATAACGTAAGCGCACGTATCGTTCAAGTAGTATAAAAATATCGATCCCACGAGAACTTAATTCCTACAGTTGTTATTAATTATTGATACTATTTATTTACAGGTATCTAATTGAGGGAGAAGAGGATGATTGCTTTTGGTTGGTTGAATGTGGATTTGATAAAATACTTAAAGACACAAAAGAAAATACTAAGGAAAATAAACAAAAGACTCAAGGATCTAAGGTTGTGACTCTACACAATATTATTATAAAGATGAATTAATTCTCTTATATATGTGTAATAAATTAGTTTGCTAACCTGGAACACGATCATATGCAAAAGCCTCTTCCGATGGTCAAATGCAAATATCCAGTATAACCCAATTGAACCATATGTCTATGTCAACCAAATTACCTAGATTCATTAAGTTCAAGTTCCAATTATGGCTACCCACGCCTGACAGGTATATTCTTATCCTGTAAGGAAATCTATTAAAGGGTTATCTATCATCAAGGAAGATCATGAGCTATTAAATCTAAGGCTGACACCTAAAATCCATTTTCCAAGTTCATTCTAAGTTTACCACATCAATCTTATTGGTGATCAGGAAACAAGAAGCATTAAGTTTAAGACTCAATAAACAAACTAAAGAATTACCCATTATATAATTAAATCAATTATTAAGCTTGTTAATATTGTGTTTCATCACTTCCCTAAAATAAAAATAAAATGCTGGAGGTTGGGGGATCCACATTTACTATATCTAATTTAGAAATCTCCCTTATTATAATACATAAATTATCTGTGATATTACCAATCAACCATATAGGTGGTATCATCATTAAGTCAGATTTTAATTAAGTCCAACCAGTCATAAAGACGGTATCATTATTTGTCCATAAACCAGCCATATAGGCGGTAATTATTTGTCACCTAAAGACCGGCCATATAGGCGGTGTCACATTATGTCAAATAAATAAAATCAGCCATTAAGGCGGTAATTCTTTTAATTTTAATTATAATTTTCATATTATAATTAAGAGAGATTAATCTAAATTAAAATAATAAAAGCTTCACCCTTCTCCAACGAAAATCTAACTACAAAACATAAAAGAAAAGAAAAGAAAAGAAACTATTATTATTACTGAAAATAAAAATACATAATTGAAATACAGAAAAATAAATACAAACAAGTTGCAACCTTAAAATCCTTACAAAATCCTAAGGAAAGCATGAGAATTACAATTGAAATGGCTTGATATTTATAGGAAAATCTAAAAGCTTCCACCAATTTCTCCACCGATTGCTCCACCAATTGCTCCACCAAACATGGCACCAAACATGACATCAAACGTGGCACTAAACATGCAAGCATGTTTGGTGGAAGTTTGACAATTTTTATTTTTTTATTTTATTAATTTTATTTTATATTTTGAAAATGACTATAGTAATTACTCAAAATATATTGGATTGTTCATCAATTTCGGCCTTTCAAACTTCATAATTCGAAAATATTTAAATCTTCAAAGTTGTAGATCTTTGTGTTTTATTTAATCTTCAACTTGAATCAGCTCAATCAGATATCGGATGAAAAAGTTAAGGCAAAATACGAACCTTGCGCAAAATTAGAATTTAGGACTGCACTTCGTGACGCGTACAGTAAATTTTCGTTTTTGACATTTTTTCCTCCGGATTTCATCGTTTTAGCCCCGAGTTGATTCCATCAAGTCCAATATAATTTTTATCTACAAAATAAACAAAAACACATCAAAACATTCATAAAACTCAAGAAACTATACAAAATATTAGGTTAAATGAGTGAGAAATAGTGATATAATAGGCTTCTGATGAATGTTCAAGTGTGCCCATGATGCCCCTGTGAATATTTCTTCAAATGTTCCAAGCCCACCTGGTAAAGCAATAAATGCATCAGCAGTATTGACCATTTCAAGGAGTTGTTCAGACATCCCCGAGACAATGCGTTCATCTTCATTTGTTTTTCCGATTATGTGTTCGTCCGCCAAAGTTTTTGGAATGATTCCCAAAACATGACCGCCACCCTCCTGAACGGCTTTTGAAATGCTTCCCATCAATCCAAGATTGCCACCGCCATATACTAGGTGCATATTTCGTTCTGCTATCACTCTCCTCAATTCCTTTGCAGCCTCAATGAACTCTGGTTTATTACGAGAGTTGGATCCATAGAAAACATAAATTTTCTTGACTCGATGCTGTGATATTGCTTCCATTTTCTTTCTCTTATTTGGATGTATATCTGGATGTGTCGAAGAGAGAAATGTACAGCTGAATTTATATAACCTGAAAATGGGTGAGTAATAGTAGCACTAGTACCTGCCAAATGACAATTATTAGATGAACGTAAAAATAAATCGTGAAAAGTCAAAAAGTTTAGATCTTTTCGGCGAAAATAAAGGAAATAAAAAAAAAAAGCAAATCAAAGCAATTATTAAGACAACGGAATTGTGTACGCAATACGCCACTAGCTTAGTATAAATTCATAAGGACGCGTCTTGAGAATTGAGAATTCAGAATTCATTCTTTACTCAGCCATCACAAATGAATTAGCTCTCTTTTTTGTGATTGCCAAACATCATTCCTTCTGTCTTAAAATGCTCCGTTTGTGCTTTTCCCTAAAAAATATCACACAATATTAAAAACTCTACAACATGTATACACAAAATATGAAAATAAAAATTACAACAAAATTGCATGGGTTGCCTCCCTGCTAGCGCTAAATTTTTCGTCTTCAGCCAGACGTGACTGAAATCCATCTGTCAAGGAGGTTTCAGTGTCATCTTGGATGTGCGTTGCTTTTGAAGGGTCTCTTCCAACGGTAAGGTGGCAAAAAGAATTTTGTCTCATTCAATGCTCGTGCCATCTTCTTAATCTTTGTCACTCCAATGGTTCTTGAAAAGAAAGAAAGAAAATCAGGAGGTCTCGTATGATGCTTGACTTTGAATGGAAGTTCCATTTTGTCAAGCTTCTGGGTGATATCTCTAAATTGTACTCCCCAAAACAGTGTTGTTTCGCCTGAATGCTCTGGATATCCAATAAGGTTAGGCATTTGCTCCTCCATTTGCTCTGCTTCTTCCTCCACTTTTTCTTCACATATGTATTTTAAAATTTCATTGTTCAACTCTTCATTTGTCATCTGTGAAATGCATACATCATAATTGTCAACCTGAGGATAGAAAAATGTGTCTGATTTTAGGTCTTCATCCTCTGAGGTTGATTTGACTGGCTCAGATAGATCTTCTTCAAACATTTGTGCAATGGACGCTCCAAGATCTTCATTTTGAGGATACAAAGTTATATCCTCAATTCTAGTTGGCACAAACAACTCTGCTTCTTCATCATCGTCAGAGTTCGAATAATAAAACTCAAATCGAGACTTTGCATGTTTGGGTTCCTGAACTGATACCTCTGGTTCCTGATATTGCTCAGCCTCTTCCTCTGCTAAAGTGTCATCGTGAAATGTTTGGTACTCGAAGGCTTCATCAGTGTCATCTGAAAATGCTCCATGAGGTATGTAGTTCTGATTTTATGTTAATTGTCTCGTTTGTTCTGTCAGTTTCTGAATGGATACTGATTGTATCTGAATACTTTCGAATTGATTTTGGACAGATTCAAGCATTGTATCTATAACGACCGGTAGATATTACTACTATCTATGACGATATTTTGCGTATAGGACAAAGGAATGTAAAATAAATCATGATGGGATTCAAATACAATTATGAAATGACTTTGGGAATGATCGGTAAATTTCTCGAGGTCCCGAGAAGAAACTGTACCGTATGCCCTTTTGTACTATATATAGTATTTGGGGCGTAACTTTTTCATACGAACTCAGAATTTTATGAATTTTATATCGTCGGAAATCTTAGACCAAGACCTACAACTTCTGCGTTATACATTTTTCCAAATTCGGGCCAGAACTAGGCCAAAAACGCAAGTCAAATTCTGGATGAATAGTGATTTCGGGTTTAAATGGAGATTTCTCAAACTCTCTCCAATTTATACACTCTTCTAAACCTTCCAAATATCATATGAGCCCACTATATAAGGGGCCACTATTCACCATTTTCTAAACAAAATGAAAAACGAAATTGGAGGGGAAATGAGCCACTGCCGAGAGAAAAGGAAGAGGAAAAGGGAAAAGGAAGAGAAAGAAGAAGAAGAAAGAAAGGAGAAAGGGAGGCAAGAAGAAGAAGATGAGCATCCATTTGGGGGCTTAGCAAATGAAGAAAACTAAGAGAAAAGAGGTGAGAATTCATGACCCATTTTTTGAATTTTGAAGTTTTGATGAATTAATACCTATATTGTGTTGGAAACTTGTTTGTGATGATGATAGCATGTTTGTTGACAATCAAAACAATGGAATGTTAATGAATTCTAGTTTGTGAAGTTTTGGGTAAAAATTTGATAGAATGTGTGTGATAAATTAAGAATTGATTTGATGATGAATTGATGGTTTATTTGGTGAAAATTGAGTGTAAGATGATGTTTTGAATGTTGGTTTTTGTATTGAAAGTGTCAAACAAGGAAGAACAAATAGGGTAGTGAATGAGAACTTGGCAGTGAGTTTGGTATGCAATACCTTCTGGACAGGCTGTGGTATTTAGGTTATAACATAGGTTTTAGGTATCCGTTTGACAAGCCGTGAAATTCTGAGTAAACTAGAAACATGGGGGAATATCATATTCAAAATTCAGAATTTTTAGGCTTAAGAGGGAGTCGTATGAATTTTCAAACTTGGTCGCACTGCAGTGAATTACTAATTCTGTGGTAACAGAATAAGGTGTAAAGAAAACATTATAATTTTCGTTCTAGAAGTCGAAATCAAGTTCTGTAAAATTCTGGGTACTCTAGACACATAAGGGAGTAGCATATCCAAATTTTAGAATTTTTGGACTTAAGACGAGATCGGAACGAATTTTTGAAGTCAGGCGACTTGCTGCCCTAGTGCCCAGTTTTTCTGTTGGACAGTCCCTGAAATTCGGCCTATAAGTTGAGTTTCTGAAGTCAGAATTGAGATCCGTAAAACCAACATAAACTAGACATATTAAGGACCATTGTATTAAATTTTCAGCCTTAGATTGATTCCCAATTAATTATGGCGAAATTTCAAAGTTGGTCTACAAACTGTAAATTTATGGCCGTTAGAATAAATTAAGTTTCCGCTACCGCACTTGTGTAACTCCAAACCTAAGTCCGTGAAATTCATAGATACCATAGATATCATCAATATTCAGCAAGATTGTGTATCCATACATTGTATATTCTGTTATGTCATATGAAGATGTTTCGAGTTATGCAAACTAACGATCGTATTGATCTTAGATTGATGCCAGGATACTAAGAGGTAGCTCACGACGTGAATCGCTCTCGATTTACCATAGCACAGTGAGTGGACATATCTCTTTTCTTGATTTTTATATCGCAATTTTATCGGACTTATATTTTACGCTTTAGGGCGTTAGAAACTTTTCTTCTCACCTATTATACTTTTCTTTTCAGTTATTATTATATATAGTTTTTCTTTGAGAAACGAAATGATTTTTCAGAGATCAGTATATACAGATTTAAACTTTAAAGTATGATTTTTATGTTTTCGGGGCATGAGGTAAAACCTCACCCCAGTATGTAACTTCAGACACAGTTGGAATTGACGGATACAGAGAGCATGTGCACATGTTGAGGACTGAGGGAACGCTCTCAGATCCTCCAGATGGGCTAGGGGGACGACGATACGTAACGCCCCTAGACCCCAGTTTGAGCTTGGGTGGTAGCATAGATCCGCACCCCCAGTTCCAGTTTGTGGCTTGGGGGACGGCGATACGTAACGCCCTTAGACCACCAGTTTCTGAGACAGTAGTGGCATGCTTTGGGGGACGGCGATACGTAACGCCCCAAAGTCATGGATTTGCATTGCTGGCTCCAGTTAGGCGTATGGGGGAACGACGATACGTAACACCCTCATACGTCCAGGTTTTCAGACAGAGATACAGATTTCAGAGAAGTTTTCAAGTTTTTGGACTTCAGGATTTCAGAATACAGTTTTCAAAACCCAGATTTTTAGCATATAGTTTGCAGAAACCAGATTTTCAAAAACATAGTTTCAAAGGCAGATTTCAGAAGGATGAGATTTCAGAAAACAGAGTTTTCATGTAAAGATGTTTTCGAAAATATGATTTTAGAGTTAAGAGATTTTTACTTCAGTTTTCAATTTTAGTTCACTCACTTAGATCGTATATCGATCTAACCCATCTCCAGTCTTTATCGTTTTGTAGGGATTCCATGAGGACAAGCTCGGGAGGATGGATACTGATGCAGTCACCAGGGATGGAGTCCACCAGTATTGAGTCATATAGCATGAGAGTTCAGTCAGTGACAAGTAAAGGTTTCTTGTATACATTAGTATAGTGTGAGAGTCCTTATGAGCATCTGTTAGTATATGTAAAGTAAAGTATTATGTGTACAAAGATATGAAAGTAAAAGTATTTCAGATTGAGTTATAATTTACATGCATAATATTGCAGTTGAATAATTTAGAGCACAATTAGAGAGTCAGAGGCTTATGGGGTTAGCACCGCTATCCCCTGCCGGTAGCATCTCCATATCGTGGATGTTACAGTATCCAACTTTTCATCTTGTTTCTTGAACCAATCTTTGAGCATGTAAACCATCTGATCTTCCTCTGATGGTTCTATTTCTTGATGAAAATCGTAGGTAGATGGTGGATAAGATGGAAGATGTGGTTCTGTGAAATATGTTGGTTCCTCATACCTTGAATGATTTCGATAATTTTGCAATTTTGCCACTCTGAAAGGTATATGCATTGATCACTCGGTGGTTACCATCGCATATCACACATCTCCCCATTGTGTTCTGATGAGCAAATGTAGTATTGCTTGATTCTGACATCCAGTGATAGTTGTTGGGCTGGACAACAGGCCTCAGAAAACTAGATTGTTGCTCCCAAATTTGGGGTGTATTTTTTTCTAGTAAAGCTCGTGATCTTTCAATCTCCCAATAATATTCCATTTTTCAACTACCTGAAAACAAAAGAAAGAAAAAAAAATTACAAAAAAAAAAAAAATTAGATACAAGTAAATTAGATAGCTTCAAATTAATAATTCAAGAAAAATAAGTCCCCGGCAACGGCGTCAAAAAATTTACCGGTGAAATCACACGCGTATAATGTAAGCGCACGTATCGTTCAAGTAGTATAAAAATATCGATCCCATTAGGACTTAATTCCTACTGTTGTTATTAATTATTGATACTATTTATTTACAGGTATCTATTTTGAAAATGACTATAGTAATTACTTAAAATATTCTTGACGCGCACAGTAAATTTTCATTTTTGACCTTTTTTCCTCCGGATTTCATCGTTTTAGCCCCGAGTTGATTCCATTAAGTCCAATATAATTTTTATCTGTAAAATAAATAAAAACACATCATAACATTCATAAAATTCGGGAAACTACACAAAATATTAGGTTAAATGAGTTGGAAATAGTGATATAATTACCACTCATCACCCCATCGAGGTGCGGGGCAATGTCCCAAACCAAAATGAAAAATGAACTTATATAATTATATAATAATTCACTTCAAATAGGCGTCAAACGGAAATGTGGTCGTTCGGACAGGTTTTTGAGCCATTCAAAAGATTCATCCAGAGACTTCTAAAGTTTTTCTCGTTCAAAGACGTTCGCACGAGCTATATGGCGTTTGAATGGTCAAATCAAAGCCTTTCTAATCTATGATTCAATTGGTTCGTTCCAAAGAGGAATCCTCCGTCCGAATGAAATAGCGATTTTCAGAAATCCGTTATGCAGTGAACGTGTGTCTTTTGTTAAAAAATCATTATAAATCATTAAAAGAAATCTGTTATGCGGTGAACTTGTGCTTTATCAATGATAACTATTTGTTTCCTTATAACACACTTGTTTTAATGTTAAATACTCAAAATCCTTATTTCTTCTTCTTTCTTTGCATCATACCAATCTAATCTATCATGAATATTCTTGATTATTGTGATACAATCACATATCAAATAATAATATATTTCATAATATTCTGAAATAAAATTTTCATTTACAACGTATAATTTCTTGGTTTGTAAACTAATGGGTAGAAACTTTCTTGATAGAAACGATTACGTGCCTTGGAAATTCACTATTGTCTTGTCTTAATAATCCTTATTTCTTCTTCTTACATTTTAAGAAATTTATTTAAAAAACATTATTTCACTTGTTTCTCTTTAATTCTGAGATTTTAAATATTTTTTAATTTTAGTTTTTTATTGCTCTTTAATTATTTTATAACTAATAAAAGGTTTAACCTAATTTTTCCTCTTTTATGTTTATCTAAAAAAAAAAAGAAATTACTATTCACGTGAACAATATTTCTTATCCACATGAACAATGAATTTTTTTTTTTTTACTAAAAGATAAGGAAGTGGGTAAATCCAAATACATTTGTTAGCTCTTAACTCCACTAAGATTTAAAAATTAGGAACAACGTTTTGAAAACACATATTAAAAATTCGGGGTTATCCTAAGTTCTGACCCTATGCGGAATTACAGACAATAAGCAGGACAAGTCCTGTTAGTGCCACTATGGAATTGCAACAGGCAATTTAATAAATCAACCAACTAAAAATAATAAGCTGCAAATGTAAAAACAATAACAATAATTAAAGCAGCAAATATAATCAAACCACACAAAATCAACACAAGTAATTTTGGTGACGAAGTGGAAAACTCTTCCGAGTAAAAAACCACTCCGGGTATATCGGCTACCAGCCCAATCCACTATATCGAGAAAAACTTACAGCGATGGTCAAGACCTATGGTGGCAACTCCACCGACTCAAGTACCTCTATACTGCAAGAACTCAAGGCAACTCCTCAAGCCCGCGACCCACGGTTTTCTTCAGAACCTCTGAAGTCTCTGAGTAGATTGTATCACCTCTGAACGCCGGAACTCCGACTACCAAAACTCCTCCTATAGAACTCTAAAGGATTAGGGATTTTGGGTTATGTTGTGTTGAAGGTTTATCAAATAAGGATTCTCACCATTAATAGAGAAGACAAGAAGATGATGAAGTCTTCAATGGTGGAATCAAAGAGAGTTGAAAGCTTTGAGAGATTTGGCTCAAGGGAAAAGTGTTTCAGCTCTTTCAACTAATGGGGAATGGCGGCTAAGTGTTATATTTATAGGTAGGGTGAAAAACTAGGGTTTTGCAGGCCAAAAACGCGTTCAGATCGCAGTCGCGTTCGAACGCTTACTAGAACGCTACACGAACGCGCCCTTTCTGTGAAGACTCGTTCGAACGCCAATCGAACGCACAACGAACGTGAGCTCTCTGGAATGCTCCCGTTCGAACCCCACAAGAACGTGCCTCGAACGTTTGCTCTCTGGAATGCGCCCGTTCGAACCCAATAGAGAACGTGACACTAACGCCAACCATTCGAACACTGCAACGAACGCACCACGAACGTATGTCTGATGCACAGCAGCCAGAAACCAGTCCAATTGCACAAAGATCTTCAAGAAAGATTACAACTCAATTGAACTTGTTTTGTCACGGACACATGCCAATAAAAATGGAACTAACGATCTCCCCCTTTGGCATTCCGTGATAAAATACTACCTAATACAAAGACTACGGTAATAGACCCAAAAAGTAAATAGTCAACTGTCAACCATCAAAACAGTGACTTATTACAAATGGACTCGATCTAACACCTAACAAAGTAGTCTTGAAAATAATGCCACCGCAGCAACATACCTGCTACCTGAAACATCCACAAACAACAATATACCGTGAAAAGCATTGGGATAATCAAGTAGAACATAAAACAGGTAAAAATCTCATACATGTACAAGTAGAAATCCTTCTCCCCTTTAATCTTAACTCCCCTTAAAACGGAGATATCTAAAGGATATTCTACGGCTCTCTCCTATATATTAAGGCTCTCCCCCTTAATATATTACTCTCCCCTTTTTGTCACGAAATGACAAAGGGTAAAAGAAACAGGAAAAAAACAGGAGAACAGGAGACAACACATGCAAGAGCATAAACAAACAGGAAATACTCCCCCTCACTAACAAGCACATATAGTTAGCAAAATATCACACGGGAAGTAAATCAAAACTCAGAAAGGTGCACAGGAAAGAACAAATTGGTATGCAATAACATGAAGCACACACAAGCACATACTGAGATAAACAAAAAAAAAACTTGTCAAAAACTGACTGAAACAGCATTTCAAGCTGATACAATGATACCCAGTCAGTATTCAGCTGTTTATGACATGAAACAATATGCATCATTTTAAAAGTGGCTAAATACAACACTTATGCATATGACATAAACACTAAAGCATATAAAGCACTTGCGTGGAAAATAAAGTGCATAACGAATCAAGGCTTAAGACCTTATTTTATGAGCTGGACACAGCCAAAGAAATCCATCTCTAAACAAACCAAGTCCACAAAATAGGTGTTCAAACCCAGCACCACTAGGACCTGAAAATAAGCAACATTGGTTGCATGCTATAATATTTACCCCAGAAATATCATGAGCTCATATTTAATAACTCTTTCGAGTGAAGGGTTTTTGCCCTTATCTTTTGAATTTGGCCATTTTGGCTCTTTTGCACTTGAGTCTCATTGTTCTTTTTAAATATATTTCTTCTTACTTTTACAAGGGGATAGCAAGATCAACTAGTCAAAGGTCATACTATTAAGCAAACAAAGCCTGGAAGAGATTAGATTGCCATTCCAAAAACTCATACATGCGACCAAGCCTTGACAAATTAAAAACGTGTATGTGGAAGTGCAAGCACAAGATATACCAAATGTTTTTATCACACACACTCATGTATATAGAGCATCAAGAAAAATAAAAGCATATCATACATGCATAATCATATATCCTACATACCAGGATCACATGCATAAGCTTTTCATGCTCTAACAAGCCATAAAATAAAAAAATTTTGTCCTTTTCATTTTCTATTTTTTTTTGTATTTTTCAGATTTTAAAAAATAAAAATAAAGACATAAATAGGCTTGTAAAATATCCAATGGTACGTGGAGTTGTATCCGAGTGCAGATCATACCACCGTCCATTCGGAATCGGCTATGAAATTTATGTCCGGGTTTCCATCCTATATACCAAGGGACATATAACAAAAACAAGACACACACACACACACCCATATGCTGTGAAAACAAAATAAACGTGCAAAAACATAAAACACACGCACACACACATGCAATGAGAAAATACAAATGCATCTTTTAAGCAGAGTTACACCGAAGTGCACTCTCATCATATCCATCAGGACATGCAGAAGTAGATGGGAAATCATCTTGCTTCCTCACCCAAACCTTTCTAGAAACCTCTTCCACATGAGAGTTCCCAGACAACAAAGCAAGTTTCTCACTCAAAAATTGAGCTTGTTTGGTTAGTGCAGAAACTTGAGACATTAGATTTGATGAATCAAATCTAGGAGACATACTCTGAGGCCTTCTCTTTTGCTTGTGCAATATGAAACACTTAGGCCTAATATGTCCAGCCTTGCCACAGTGGTGGCACACAGGCACAAACCTCAGACGAGAGCGAGGTTTACCCACAGCACCTCTAGATCGAGGTTGGGTCACAGGACGAGGAATAAATGGAGGAATAACATGACTACACTCAACAGGTTTCTTGCCTAAGTCATGTTTAGCTGCTACAGGCACAGCTTTGGAAGAAGAAGCCTTATCACAGTTAGGCTCAGAAATAATTCCTAACATACGGTCCACATTTTTATTCTCACTAGAAAATACAGACAATTGAGTTCTAGTATCTTCAAGTTCAGTTTCTAATATTTGGACCCTATTAATTAGACCTCTATTTCTCTCCTCCAGGTCATCTACCATCAAAAGGCTCTGCTCAAATTTGGCTTGAGCTTCATTCTTTTCTAGCTCAACAGCTTTCAGCCTTTTATTGACCTCTATGTTAGTCTTCTTAATAGCTAAACTCTCATTAAACAGTTCAACATAAGCTACCTGAAGACTTTCCTCATCTACAGACTCATCAAGAGAGACTTCTGAATCATCATCATTAACCACAATCTCTCTCTCACCAGTCACACTAGCAGTAAAGGCAATAAAATTTTTCTTGCCTTTAGGAGACTCATCAGAAGAATAACCACCTTCTGAATCACTAGGAGAGGCGGCCATGGCTTTCTTGCCTTTAGCTCTGAGATATGTAGGGCACTCTGGTCGAATATGCCCATAGCCTTCACACTCATGGCATTGGACATCACGGGATCTACTACCCCTATCCTTTCTAGACTCTTTTCTGCTATGCCTACTCTCTCTAGGCATAACCTCCCTATCTCTATTACTACTATGGCCACTCTTCTTAAGTTTAAGAAATTTCTTAAACTTCTTTGCAAACAAGGCCAAATCATGATCCTTGATGGTATCATCATCACTAAACGAATCATGTACACCTTCCTTAGCGATTTTCATCGCAAACTTTTTTGGCTCTCTAAAACCAGGAAGCTTTTCCTCATAAACCTGCACCTTTCCTACGAGTTCTTCTAAATCAAGCTTATCGAGATCATTGCTTTCCTCGATGGCAGTAATCTTGGGTAGGAATTTATCAGGAAGAGATCTAAGGATTTTTCTAACTATCCTATTCGTAGGTATAGTCTCACCTAGGTTAAAACTAGAGTTAACGATATCGTTAATCTCAGCATAAAATTCATCAAAGGTCTCATCATCCTTCATTTTGGCGACCTCAAACCTAGTGGCTAATCCTGGAGTCTATTATTTTTAACAGACAATGTGCCCTCATGCACAGTCTGCAGGATGTCCCAAGCATCCTTGGCTATCTCACACATTGAGATTCTCCTAAACTCAGCAGAACAGACAGCACCATGTATGGCATTAACAGCTTTGCTGTTCCTATTGCTAGCATCAAATTCGTCCTTGGTCCAGGTCAATTGTCTTTAGGGGAAGTGACCCCATCAACAGTAACAACAGGAGGTTTCCACCCGTATTCAACAGTCATCCAGACCCTCTCATCTAAGGACTTAAGGAACGCTCTCATGCGAACCTTCCAATGCAAATATTTCGTGCCATCAAAAAATGGCGGACAATTTAAGGGTTGACTACGCTCTATAGCTAATGGGTCAAGGATCGAGCTTAGGCTCTGATACCAATTGAAAATTCGATTTTACACAAAGGTTCTGACCCTATGCGGAATTACAGACAATAAGCAGGACAAGTCCTGTTAGTGCCACTATGGAATTGCAACAGGCAATTTAATAAATCAACCAACTAAAAATAATAAGCTGCAAATGTAAAAACAATAACAATAATTAAAGCAGCAAATATAATCAAACCACACAAAATCAACACAAGTAATTTTGGTGACGAAGTGGAAAACTCTTCCGAGTAAAAAACCACTCCGGGTATATCGGCTACCAGCCCAATCCACTATATCGAGAAAAACTTACAGCGATGGTCAAGACCTATGGTGGCAACTCCACCGACTCAAGTACCTCTATACTGCAAGAACTCAAGGCAACTCCTCAAGCCCGCGACCCACGGTTTTCTTCAGAACCTCTGAAGTCTCTGAGTAGATTGTATCACCTCTGAACGCCGGAACTCCGACTACCAAAACTCCTCCTATAGAACTCTAAAGGATTAGGGATTTTGGGTTATGTTGTGTTGAAGGTTTATCAAATAAGGATTCTCACCATTAATAGAGAAGACGAGAAGATGATGAAGTCTTCAATGGTGGAATCAAAGAGAGTTGAAAGCTTTGAGAGATTTGGCTCAAGGGAAAAGTGTTTCAGCTCTTTCAACTAATGGGGAATGGCGGCTAAGTGTTATATTTATAGGTAGGGTGAAAAACTAGGGTTTTGCAGGCCAAAAACGCGTTCAGATCGCAGTCGCGTTCGAACGCTTACTAGAACGCTACACGAACGCGCCCTTTCTGTGAAGACTCGTTCGAACGCCAATCGAACGCACAACGAACGTGAGCTCTCTGGAATGCTCCCATTTGAACCCCACAAGAACGTGCCTCGAACGTTTGCTCTCTGGAATGCGCCCGTTCGAACCCAATAGAGAACGTGACACTAACGCCAACCGTTCGAACACTGCAACGAACGCACCACGAACGTATGTCTGATGCACAGCAGCCAGAAACCAGTCCAATTGCACAAAGATCTTCAAGAAAGATTACAACTCAATTGAACTTGTTTTGTCACGGACACATGCCAATAAAAATGGAACTAACACATATTTTAAATTTAATTACACACTAAATATTAATTCATTATCTTTGATATTTTTGGTATACAGATGAAATCATTTATAGTGGATAAAAAAAATATACACTTAATTACACACATAATTGACAATTATTATGTGATTGTAGGTAAAAAAGAAAACAGAAAAAATAAAAAATAATAATTTTGTTAATTGGTTTTATCATTGTATGTGAGGTTTTTATCCGTCTTAAATGAGGATTTTTATTTATTTTCTGAGGCGTCGTCCTCTTTCCATAAAGAAAAAAGATTACTGAAGCAATTCTAAAGTTTCTTACGCTTTTAATTTTTCTATTCTCATTTATAAATAAGTTATCAGGAGCAAAAAATAAACAAAAAAATATAAATAAAGTTTTTCCCCGGATGTGGAGTTGTCAATTTCCCTCGTAGAATTAAACTATTGAGGTACTCAATTTCTACACTGTATAATCATGAGTCCAAATCTTATGTCCCATCAATTAGGTTCCACTTCGTGCTTCACTAATCAAATTTGGACAACTAATATCTCTCATTAAATGAGAGAATAATTTGATTGGTGGAGTGTTAAAGTCAGAGTTCTCTCATTTAATGAGAGAAATTAGTTGTCCAAATTTAATTAATGGAGCACGAAATGAAGCACAATTGATGGGACAGAAGATTTGGACTCAACTATAAATGCTAAAGTCGGAATGGGAAGAGAAAATTGCTTTTCACACAAACACTTACCGATCCTTACTTATAGCTTACACCTATTTATCATGACCCACATGGCATAACGTGCAAAAATTAACTAAAACAGAACAACAGAAAAACAAAAACATAAGAACACAAACTTATCCCCCACAAGAATCATTGATGGATTGTCAACATATATAGACAGATGTGACCCAAATATGGGAATTTGAGTGATTGTCTGCTGAGGAGGAATATCCCACATTGAGAATTCATCTTAAGGTTTTTGAATTGAATTAGGTGTATAAATTTCAATATGATATTATAATTGTAATATTTTGAATTTTCAGAAATATTTTCGAAAGACATCCGGACTCCAGTTCAAGTTTCGGAATAAGACGATATTGGAGAGTTAGAATTAAAGTGTTGAAATATAGCTCAAAATAATTTAAAATGGAGACTCGTTGCATTGGAAATAGTGAAATTCGAAAGAACCGTTTACGTAATTTGCATATATTATTTTCACTGAGAATGTTTGTTATTTCGAACATTACGGGTCTCACTGAGAATCTTTATTTAACGAACCTTTACGATTTAAATTCTAAATTTAATCATTACGGGTCTCAAAGCCCGATTAACGTCCAATGCCAATTTAATTAAAGTCCAATGGGCTTTTAATTAATTTCTTAAGGCGTGGACTTTTGGTCAACTCGGGTCAAACCCAATAACCAAAGTCCAATCAAGGAGTAACCCCATAAGCCTAGAAATCAATTTAGGCTCATTAGGCCCAATTAAACTTTAAAGGTCCATTAGTCGCATTTGAGCTTTATGGAAGCGGTTTTGGGGCCAATTGGATCCAACCAATTTAGTCTAAACCTAACTTGGTACAACCAAGCCCAATTAGCCCAATAACAACTTTACAAGCCCAATTTTACAAAATAGGCCCAACATAATTAAATTACAAAAACCCAATTTCACAATTTAATTACATAAAGTGTATGGCATAACTAATTACCCAAATCAATATTTCCAAAACACCAAATTAGCCTAATTAATCATGCTTATCATCATTAAATCATGTCCAACATAATTTAACAAAAATCAAACCCAATTCATGCTTCCTTTAGTCTCGGCAATTTGGGATTTATTTGTTCGATTCCGAATTCAATCCAATTAAATCCGATTCAACATTACACAATTGATTTCCAACACATCCAATGATCAAAAAATCAAAAATTCCAAGACATTAGGGCTTAGTATCCATTCGGCCTAGCTAAGGATTTTGGGGAAAAATATTCCAAACAATTTTTCATCAAATTGATCCAATCAATCTTCAATTAAACATGTATTAAGCATACTCAAACATCCAATTTAATCTAATCATGCTCAAATACATTTTACCCAATTTTAAGCCCTAAATCATATTTCATTCTTTTACTCCGCTCTGATACCATTGTTGGAGTTCTACGGTCTCGGGGATCGAATAACAAGCAATGAAATACATATGAATACATACGACGAAGTTGCGGAATACTTACATCGAGCGGTTGAGCGATGCGGCGACGAACAAAAATCAACTTTCTGCCTACTGGAAGTCACGGCAGTGAGCTGCTGGATGTCCTCTATTTTCGGCCATCTTGGTCCTCCTCCAAGCTCCAAGCTTTGTCATGGTGATTCCAAGCTCATGGGTGGACTTCCCTATCACCTTCGCATGTCTCTCGGAGTGCTAGCTCTTGATGTTTTTGCCACAAAACATCACACTTTGCTTCCCCTAGCTCACGGCAGTGAGCAAACCAGAAGAGAAAAATGGCAGCCCCTTGGGCGTGTGAGAAGAGAGAAGGAAGGGAGAGTTGTGTGTGTTTTTGTTACTTAAAAATGGTAAATGATTTTCCAAAAATCATATACACAAATCACTTTCAAAACGTCAACAAGTACAAGCTTTAAAAAGCTTCCAACAACTCCCATCAAGTCACATCATTCAATCAAGTTGTCAAGTTACATCACTCAAAGTGACAAGTGATTTGACGCTTGATGTGAGTGATGATTTGACGCTTGATGTGACTTACGTGCCGCACTCGAATTCGAAATGCGAATGCGCTCGCAAACACTCGCGGGCTCGGGTTCGCTAATTCCAAATTAACGAATTTTATGTTGCTACGTAATTAAATGATTATGCCTAGCGAAATCATTATTCACGTCGCTAACGAATTAATTCTAAATTAACTCGTTCGTCCGAATTAAAATCAGATTTTAATTCCGCGTCGAAATCCAATTTCGTATAATATATCAAATATATTATTTTATCGATTAATTTCAAATTAATCGTTATCTCTCTTTTAAATGATATTTTATCCCAGATAAAATATCTCCGCAATTAATCCCAGATTAATTTTCTCTCTCATGATTAATTAATCCCAGATTAATAAAGTGCGAATCATACGTCATCGGTGAATCTTCGGGAAGCGACCCATGAGATCCCCAGATATGTTGGCAGTAAATCGGGTCGTCGGACTATCCGAACACGTAAGTACCTAGTACTATGTTTGTACCGATTTACAAGATAAGGTTGACTTCTAGCAAAACGCCATGCCTACCCAATTCTCCAGAAATATCCTTACAGGAATATAAGATCTGTATCATGCGTAGTATACGTAGTATTGCGTATCTCGATCCAGTATCGGATGATCACATACGAGGCCTGGGGCTGGTACAGTGTCTGCCTCGTATGAAGCATATATCAGATCACAAGCAACTAGTCTCTTTATTATCGGATAATCATGACCAGTCATATTATCCCGATGGTTTCAACCCTTTAGAGAACCAGTTCTGTATCCCTGCGCGATCATCATCTCCATATGATTTGAGTGATACTTCCGTCTTGACATCACACCCAACACACTACGATTCTCGATATACCCAGAAGAGGCGTACACAGAAACCGGTTAAAGCCCTGGACGACCAAAACCAAAGTATATTGATTGTCGCAAGTATTAGCGGTGCAAGTCTCAGGTTAAGACCAAATACACCTACCCTGATTTCAGATTTCCATAGACACATAGTCATACTACCAATGGAATTCTGAGGGGGTCTATCCAGAGCGAAACTGTTTCCCGTACCATCGATGAAACACAACCTTCTATTACACTTGCATGAGTATCATATACCTAAATATATGAGAACTATGCCGTTATGAACTCACAACGCGCACAAGTGTAATACTAGTCTTTTACGCATTTATCGATGTCTAATCTCGATAATACTCTGACTAGGGATATTTAATGATTTATCCTTCGTGGACTGAAACTGTCTCATATCATTCTCAATCCAGGAACAAATCATAAGGACCTCCTATCATTTATACATCTTGGTGATCTAATCACAAATGATAAGAGAGCAATCTCATTTGTCACATAGTTAATTTGTACAACAACACCGTGATCTGTACAAATAGTGACGCTATGGGTCATAATTTTCCAACAATCTCCCACTTGGCCTATAGCCAGTCACTCGAGTGTCTTACACTCGAACTATGTACGGTTCGCTCAAATTGCTGAGGAAAGGCTTTCGTCAGCGGATTTGCATGATTATCATCTGATGCGATTTATTCGATCATCACATCGCCACGATGTATGATCCGAACAAATCAGATGAATATCGAAGTATATATCTGGATCGTTGATGAGACCATTAATTCTTTAGCCTGTGCTGAAGCCTAGCTCAGCTGCTAACAGAACTATATCTAATCTAATTAGATTTATTATCGACCCAAATGGCTTCTATTGCTGCCTCAACTGCAGTAATAACCCGCATTTGTTGTTTATTCAGTAACAGTATATTGCTTGGAAGATTTCCAGCTCACTGTTCCGTTATTCAAACTGTATAGTACCGTTGTTCGACTTATAGTCATTTTTATCGGTTAAGAAACTTGCAGCAGTGATCCCAGTCACTTCAAGTTCTCTTTCTCCATAGTTTAAGATAGCACCCTTAGTTCTCTAAGATACTAACGGATGTTCTTAACATCAATCCAGTGACTATCACTTGGATTGGCCTGATTGTGAATCCATATGCTCAAAGCGTATGAGACACTAGGTCACGTACATTTTTCAATGTACGAGTTCTCGGAGAGTTTCAACTTTAAATCTATCCCATTAGATCTTTATTCCTAGAATAAAGGTTGTTTCTCCCAAGAATTCTACGGAGAATTTTCTCGAAAGCCAAGCTTTCGCCGATTGTTTTATGGGAATATCATTTCCAAGAAATGATATATCATCATTATTTATAGGACAGCCACTGTCAGTGCGCTCCCACTAACCTCCTTATTACACAAGAATTATTTCGTTTTGAATTAAATCATAAATTATTATGATTATATCAAAATGATAATTCCAAGAACCTAATGCTTGCTTCAATCCATACATGGATCGAATAACCTGCAAACCTTGTTTGCTAGTTTTGATACTACAAAACCGTCAGGATGTTGTAAACATCCTCCAAAAGGTTTCCTTTTAAGGAAAGCGATTTTCCCGTTCAGCTGACATATTTCATAAATGAAACATACAGCATTAGCAAGCATTATCCAAATGGATTTACCGTGGCAACAGGTAAAGATTTCATCGTAATCAACACAATGTTGATAACGATACCTTTCCACTACAAGCCTAGCTTTGTACGTTGGTATGTTGCCATCCATGTATGTCTTCATTGAAGACTGATATAGTACCAATAGGCACAATGCCTTGCGGTACATTAACTAGTGTCCAAACATAGTTGGTATACATGGAATCCATTTTGGATTTATGACACTTTGTCATAATAGGGAGTCGATACCTTGTATCACTTCCTCATACGTAGACAGTTTGTATTCCTCAATAAGATTGACATCTTTATGAGGTGGGATCAGAAACCCATACCCCAGGTTGTTTTCTGATTCTTTCCGACTTACGTGGTTCTTGTGTATTCGAAGATTACTGGTATAGTTTCATCCTTGATGAACTATTTGTGTTCCATTAAGGATTTGGTGCCTTGAACAGTATTACTCTGATTTTCATCGAGGTTTACTATCCTCCCATTTACCACTGCATATAGGTATTCCTCTTAGGAAAACCGCATGGTGAGCAACAATTAAATTGTTCTCTTGTGAGTTGTATAAGTACTATACTTTGGTATCCCTAGGATTACCTACAATTTGGCACTTATCCTATTTGGGTTCTAGTTTGGTATCATCCAAACGTATGCCTAGCAGTCCCAAATTATCAGGAATGAGAAACCCGATTTCTTTCCCGTTCATATCTAATATGAAATCTTTCAAACAGATTTTTATGGAACCTTATTCAAAATAAGTTCTTGCACTGTTAATGTGTATCCGTTGAAGGAAATGGTAGCTCAGAGCGACTCAGGATTAACCTTATCATGTCCAACAAAATTCGGTTACTCAGTTCGGACACACCGTCAAAATGACGTGTTCTGGGAGGAGTCTTCATTGAAAGAATACTATACTCTTTCAAGTATACGAGAAATTTATTGCTTAAGTATTTTCATCATGGTCTAACCGTGATGATTTAATACTTTAGGTGATCTGTTTGTCTATTTCATGTCGAAACTTTAAAAGTTTCTGATTTGTGTTCTTCAAAAGAAACACATAACCATAACGCGAAGCCACATCCGTAAAGGTCACGAAATATTCATATCTACCTCTAGCCTAGCTAGACATGGGCCCACTTGCTTCACTATGAACTAGGGCTAACAGATCGGTGGCACTTGCACTTTTACCGAGTAAATGTGTTTTAGACACTTTGCCCAATAAACTATATTCGTAGACTTTATTTGAATGGAATCAAATTAGTCCTAGTACCAACTCTTCAAAAGTGTGGATATACGAGTCTTGTTTCATTGTGTCCCAGACAACAATGCCATAATATGTTTCTTCTGATCAAACCAGTTTGAGCTATTTATTTGTCATATTATACGTTTGAGATTTATTTATATTCAAAATATAAATGATATTATTCACATCTAATGTGTTTATCTCAACATCATCTTTATATAATGAAACACTTTAGTGTTCTAGGATATAAAGGTACATCCGCAACGGATTATACACCGATACAGAGATAATGTTTCTAGTCAAACTAGTTACATTATAACAGTTTCCAAACTTAGGTACACACCATAATGTAGTTCCTAAATTTAGGTATCTACGGTTAAAATAATGACTTTCATCCCGTTTCCAATTCGCAGATTAATCTCAACTGAAGTCAGTATCCTGCTCATAGCAGATGCTGCACACCAGTACATATTTATGTACCACACTAAGTATTTAAAATCCAATTTCAATACTAGTAGTGAACATAATTTTGACAAACATATTTGAAGTCAGAGCCTTGCTCGTCTTCGATTCCTTCATGTCTGCTTTGTCCAAACGGCAGTCACGCTTCCACGATCCCGTTTGCCACAATTTAGGCAGACATTTAAGGATTTGTCATTTATCTTCCCATAAGATTATAATGATTTTGCCTTTGCCATTTTCAACACTCCAGAAGCTTTTGGCCAAGCCTTGGCCTTCTAGAATATCGAAGTAAGGTGCGCCTTGCTTTACTTGCCTAATTGCAAAGTTTGACTTTATCTCCTTGAGAATAGTCATTAACTCTCCAAGAGTTATTTATTGCAATTTTCTAAAATCTAAGTATAGATTTATGAAGATCCTTCAATTTCAATATCATACTTTAAAAATCTAACCCTTAGTTCTGATAAAGAAATTAAGGAGTCTATTTGACAAGTTTAATGGATTAAGCACTAAAGTTATCATTACATGAATCTTCCAAAGATCATGCTCTACTATTTGCTTAACTCCGGGCTAAGGCCTAATATGTTATTTTATCAAATAAAGTAACTTATTAGTTTCTAGGACCATCCTGAAAATTTATTCCCAATTTGAAAATTAAACCATTTAAATACATTTTCCTTAGTATTATGTTTTAAATGTCAATCTTTCAATTTTATCGTGATTCTAATAGTCCGACTATTTAATCAACGATTTAGGTACTATTTATTATAATGATTATCATAGTCAAACTATTTAATCAACTATAATTTAATAGATTAAATTCAATTATATTGATTACTATAATCCAATTATAAAATCAATTATAAATGAATAGTTTGAATACAGTCCAACTGTTTAATTAAAACAACGATTAAATATTAGTCCAACTAACATTTAATTTATTTGACGAATGATATTTGTGATTGAGCGCGTATGGCAAGTAATTAAACGAATATTGCAAATTCAATTCTCGCCTCCCATTATTTTTCGACGAGCCTCTAACCCTCTGTCGAGTACTCGGGAAACCGTGTTTCCTAGTGGGCTAGGATCCCGTTAAATATCACACAATCTTGACTTTGGCCAACAAATTGTATGATAATTAACTAGGTAGATCTCTAAGATCAATTGGATCCAATCCAATTCCTAGATTCAGTAGGGGGACATCCAAGTCCGAAACATATATCTTATATATGCCAATACATCCAATGTATTGCCTAACCTTTTTCCTCTGAATCAACTAAGCTTTGGTTTTGGCACAACAAACTTAGTGATCCCAGTTAAGCGGAACCCTTTGACCATGGAAATCTTCGTAATCAATGTCGATGGACAAGAAGTGGTTTTGACTTTGGCCAACAAAACACAACTTGGACAAGACACCAATATGAAACAAAGCTCTCGTGATTCAAACACATCCTCGACGGACAAAGGCCTTGACTTTGGCCAACAAGCCAATGTCAGTCTCGGATCTTGAGTAAGAATCACTCAATGTAAGAATCACTCAATGGAAGGAAAAACGCTTAATATTGTTTGAGGGTTT
Organism: Zanthoxylum bungeanum; assembly: GCA_019454045.1. Taxonomy (NCBI): domain Eukaryota; kingdom Viridiplantae; phylum Streptophyta; class Magnoliopsida; order Sapindales; family Rutaceae; genus Zanthoxylum; species Zanthoxylum bungeanum. The sequence goes on along the minus strand of SKCR01026372.1, from coordinate 208,105 downwards.
TTTTTCGCTTGCAAATTGGCAACCAATTTATTATCTTTGTTAAGGTCTCATCATCATACACCCTTAAACATGCATTCTAAACACATAATAAGGCGCGTAAATAAAATAATAATGATATGCGGATGGATACTCAAACACATTGATCCTAGATCAAATCTCTCACTTTCCTCTCTCCCGCTAGCACATGTATTACTTCTACCTGTTACACTACACTTCTAAAGAAACCTCATTTACATTGAGGGGAATAGGAGAGCAGAGAATATAAAGAATAAGGAGGTAATAAGGATGGACACGCAGGTCCAATTAATAAATTCCAAATTTATTACAACCATTTCTAAAATTGCCCCACCCATCTAATATCCATCCGATATACATTATTCATGCATTGCAACCATGTATTCACACAAGCATGTTATCAACGATTTTACGCGAGTCAAACTCGTTTTTGCGAATAAGTACTCAAAGTACGAATTCTTGAATTAAATTAAACTACATAATTAAATCCAATTCAATTTGTATTTAATACTAATTCGCTATTTAATTCCAAATTAAATATTACACTTTATTTAACGAACCTTTACGATTTAAATTCTAAATTTAATCATTACGGGTCTCAAAGCCCGATTAACGTCTAACGTCAATTTAATTAAAGTCCAATGGGCTTTTAATTAATTTCTTAAGGCGTGGACTTTTGGTCAACTCGGGTCAAACCCAATAACCAAAGTCCAATCAAGGAGTAACCTCATATGCCTAGAAATCAATTTAGGCCCATTAGGCCCAATTAAACTTTAAAGGTCCATTAGTCGCATTTGGGCTTTATGGAAGTGGTTTTGGGGCCAATTGGATCCAACCAATTTAGTCTAAACCTAACTTGGTACAACCAAGCCCAATTAGCCCAATAACAACTTTACAAACCCAATTTTACAAAATAGGCCTAACATAATTAAATTACAAAAACCCAATTTCACAATTTAATTACATAAAGTGTATGGCATAACTAATTACCCAAATCAATATTTCCAAAACACCAAATTGGCCTAATTAATCATGTTTATCATCATTAAATCATGTCCAACATAATTTAACAAAAATCAAACCCAATTCATGCTTCCTTTAGTCTCGGTAATTTGGGATTTATTTGTTCGATTCTGAATTCAATCCAATTAAATCCGATTCAACATTACCCAATTGATTTCCAACACATCCAATGATCAAAAAATCAAAAATTCCAAGACATTAGGGCTTAGTATCCATTCGGCCAAGCTAAGGATTTTGGGGAAAAATATTCCAAACAATTTTTCATCAAATTGATCCAATCAATCTTCAATTAAACATGTATTAAGCATACTCAAACATCCAATTTAATCAAATCATGCTCAAATACATTTTACCCAATTTTAAGCCTTAAATCATATTTCATGCTTTTACTCCGCTCTGATACCAGGCGTAGTATACGTAGTATTACGTATCTCGATCCAGTATCGGATGATCACATGCGAGACCTGGGGCTGGTACAATGTCTGCCCCGTACGAAGCATATATCGGATCACAAGCAACTTATCTCTTTATTATCGGATAATCATGACCAAGTCATATTATCCCGATGGTTGCAACCCTTCAGAGAACCAGTTTCGTATCCCTGCGCGATCATCATCTCCATATGACTGGAGTGATACTTCTGTCTTGACATCACACCAACACACTACGATTCTCAATATACCCAGAAGAGGCGTACACAGAAACCGGTTAAAACCCTAGATGACCAAAACCAAAGTATATTGATTGTCGCAAGTATTAGCGGTGCAAGTCTCAGGTTAAGACCAAATACACCTACCCTGATTTCGGATTTCCATAGACACATAGTCATACTACCAATGGAATTCCGAGGGGGTCTATCTAGAGCGAAGCTGTTTCCCGTACCATCGGTGAAACACAACCTCATATTACACTTGCATGAGTATCCTATACCCAAATATATGAGAACTATGCAGTTATGCCCCCACAACGCGCACAAGTGTAATACTAGTCTTTTACGCATTTATCGATGTCCAATCTCGATAATACTCCAACTAGGGATATTTAATGATTTATCCTTCGTGGACTGATACTGTCTCATATCATTCTCAATCCAGGAACAAATCATAAGGACCTCCTATCATTTATACATCTTGGTGATCTAATCACAAATGATAAGAGAGCAATCTCTTTTGTCACATAGTTAATTTGTACAACAACACCATGATCTGTATAAATAGTGACGCTATGGGTCATAATTGTCCAACACTTAAACCATCGAACTTATTTTTCCGAGACGAACAACTTTCACTTTGAGCACTTTTCAGAATTCGCATCAGAAATGATTCAAAATAGCTGATTTTTGAAAATACATTTCTAAGTCGGGGCAATTTTATAATTTTATAATTTTGTAATTTGCATTAGAAATACCCTTCTAAGTGGGGACAATATATGTGAAGTGCTGCATTGGTCATCATTACAAATACTATAAAGAGAGAAGAGAAGAAAGAGAGAAGATGAGAGAGAAAAGGATGTTGGAGAAGATTGGCCGGCAGACTACTCTCCAACGAGATTCAATCGAGCGTTCCGGCATGAGGGGAAGCGTCTCAGCGAGAACTTTCCAACGGTGGGTAGTGGGGCCCCACACGTGCCATAGGTGGGTCCCACGATCATGAGGAATATTTGGGGAAGATGACTCAAATCCCACTTCGTTTCTTCGATCCATATGTCGAGCCACCCATCAAATCGAAGTCCTCAAAGAAAACTACAAGTTGTTGATGATGATTTATCTTATTTGTGCCCGGTGGCAAATAAAATGAGGCAAAAATGAACTACATGTGAGACCCACATAGCTCGATACCTCCAAATGGAATTCCAACCACACCAGTGCGTTCGTGGGCTTGTTAGGAATCAGTTGGTGTCCTATGAATCTTGATAAGATATCCCATGAAAATTTGATATTTTCAAGTTTCTCGTTTTGTATTTGGATGCTTCCAGTAGTGTCATGGAGTAATGTTTTGACTTTATTAAATTGGATAAGTTAGAATGTATGAAATTTGTGTTATTGTTAGAATCCAGGTGAAATCATAATAAATTGGATCGATCCGATGGGATTAGCGAGTTTTTGGTAAAACTAGATTTCGCGCATGACTATACTTTAATGGATGTAATGAGAGATATGAGTTAAATATGATAATGTTTAGATGGTTTTTGAAGATTTCAGAGAGTCCAGGATCCTTCCATAACGTTATCGGAAACTTTTGCGGAAGATTTTTTGAAAACATGAAAATAGAGGATTTAAGTTATTTGGTTGTTCAGAAATGTTATATTATGATGTAATTGGAGTATTAGATGTGTTACGGGTGCAACGGGAAAGACTCGAAAAGTTTCAGATTCCTCCGCAACGTTTACGGACTTTTCAGAAGGTTCTCTGAATTTTATTCGGAAATTAAATCTAATGCTATATATGTTATCTTGGATGTATTCGAGTAATGAAACTGAAATCGTTGAAGATGAACTTGATTTGAGTATTCCGGGAAGATCCGAAAGTTTGTTATAGTTGAGTATAGAATTCTATATAACACCGTTCTGATTGTATCCGCTGTTTATTTTGAAAAATTTGACTAGCATCAGGAGTGTTCACGACATGAGATAAGTATTCCATGCGATGAATACTTGACGTATCAGTTATTATTTGTTTCGATAAAAGATATATGTATATGTGTGTGAAGGATTTGATACGTGTATGTGATGAGCCTAATATATGAGTAGAGATGCTTGCAACATTGATATTTTTCAAAGTATGAATTTAAGTATGTTTCCTTAAATGAATCTCAAGGTAAAACATTAAATGATTTCATTTTTAGAAAGTTTATACTTTGCTATAAAAGAATGAATCGATTATTGATTATGTTGAGATCATGAGTTTGTAATATATGAGAAATTTTTCAAGAGTTTTGATGTAAATGAGCATGTGCTTTAGAAATGTCTTTTATGTTAGTATGCACTTCGTGTACATATACGTGCCAGATTGTTTACCGTAAGTAAGGTCCCATATTGTCATGTTTGCTCTGGATGCTAGATATTGTCATGGGGATGCCCCATGTTGCCAGTTTTGTCGTATTATCACGAGGGTTTTATGTTATGATGCACTCGTGTATATATACGTGCCGGATTATTTATCACTAAATGAGGTCTCATGTTACCTGTTTTGCTCCAGATGTCAGATATTACCGTAGGGATGTCCCATGTTGCCAGCTTTTCCGTATTGTCACGACAGTGTATACAGATGAGTTAATAATTTTACAGTCGAATCCTGATATATATGATGATGTTAGGAGAAGACGTCCCAATTCTGATAACCGTATATGTATTCCCAGAGTGTATTAGTTTTTCATGATTTAAGAATTTTGTATCATGATTTAAGGTTACATTTCATGATTTACGATTTATGTTTATTATGTGTGTGAAGGGTTTTGATTGATGAGTTGATAATGTGTCATAGTTGTTGGATAATATGACCCATAGCGTCACTATTTGTGCAGATCATGGTGTTGTTGTACAAATTAACTATGTGACAAAGGAGATTGCTCTCTTATCATTTGTGATTAGATCACCTTAGATATATAAATGATAGGAGGTCCATATGATTAGTTCCTGGATTGAGATGATATGAGACAGTATCAGTCCACGAAGGATTAATCATTAAATATCCCTAGTTAGAGTATTATCGAGATTGGACATCGATAATGCGTAAAAGAATAGTATTGCACTTGTGCACGTTGTGAGGGCATAACGGGCATAGTTCTCATATATTTAAGTATTGGATACTTATGCAAGTGCGATAGGAGGTTGTGTTTTACCGATGGTACGGGAAACAGCTTCGCTCTAGATAGACCCCATCGGAATCCCATTGGTAGTATGACTGTGTGTCTATGGGAGTCCGACATCAGGGTAGGTGTATTTGGTCTTAACCTGAGACTTGCACCGCTAATGCTTACGACAATCAATATACTTTGGTTGAGGTCGTCCAGGGCTTTAATCGGTTCTGTGTACGCCAATACTAGGTATATCGAGAATCGTAGAGTATTGGGTGTAATGTCAAGACGGAAGTATCACTCCAGTCATAGTGGAGATGATGTCACGTAGGATACGGTATTAGTACTCTCAAATGCTGCAGCTATCGGGGTATTATGACAAGGTCATGTATATCCGATTATAGAGACTAATTACTAGACATCCGACATGTGTTTCGTACGGGGCAGACACAATTCCAGCCCCAGGCCTAACACGTGATATCCGTTACTGGATCGACATACACGATACTACGTATACTACGCCTGATACAGATCTATTTATTCCTATAAGAATATTTCCGGAGAACTGGGTAGGCATGTCGCTTTGCTAGAAGCCAACCTTGTCTTGTGAATCGGTAAAACGTCGTACTTGGTACGTACGTGTTCGGATAGTCCGACGACCGTATTTACTGCCAACATATCCGGGGATCTCATGGGTCGCTTCCCGATGATTCACCGATGATGTATGACTCGCACTTTAATTAATCTAGAATTAATTCGATGAGAGAGAAAATTAATCTGGGATTAATTATGGAGATATTTTATCTAGGATAAAATATTATTTAGAGAGAGAATGATTAATTTGGAATTAATCAATAAAATAATATATTTGATATATTAGCGGAAATTGGATTTCAACGCAAAATTAAAATTAGATTTTAATTTCGGGCAAGCAAATTAATTCGCGAGCGACTTTATAATTTTGCAAGGCATTATTATTTAAGTCGCAACGGTAAAATTCGTTAATTCGGAATTAACGGAACCGAACCTGAGCTTCGTCGCGTTGCCGCAATTACCAATTAATATTTAGAATATTTTGGTGGTAGGACCACTACACTGGTATTATTATATAATACATGTGATTGGTGTAATAGTTAGTGGGGCTTTATTAATTTGATTATTAATGGCCAAAGTTGTGTATATTATTTGTCTATTACACAACTATATCACACTTTCTATTATTTATTTCTTTTGCTCACGTTGGTGGAGCATTATTTTGCTATCTCTCTCTTGGCTAATTATGGCCAACTCACCTTCCATTATTGCTTCTCCACTCACGCCCATAGTGGGCTGCTTTGATCATTGTTATTTTATATAGCAATTAAAGAATGAAGTAATGGAAGCTTCGTGTATAGGCAATTGTTGCTCTCTCTTTACTTGCCATTATTCACGCCCAAAGTGGGTAGAATAATGCTCTCTCTCTCTCCCCAAACTGAGCAGTTTTTGCTCTTCAATTTCACAGCTTATTGCCGTGAGAATAACAAGAAGAAAAACGTGGATGAAGTGATCAAATAGGTAATTAATTGTGTGGCACAATTGAAGACTATTATTGCTCACTCTCACACGCCCAAGAGGGGCTATTTTCTTTCCATGGCAGTAGCTCACTGCCGTGAGCTTTGGAAGCAATTTGGCATGATTTTTATGGTAAAAATCTAGGTGCTAGCACACTTAGGAGGCATACGAAGGTGATAGGGAAACGCACCCACGAGCCGGGAATCGTTGACGAAGCTTGGAGCTTCAAATCATGGATCAAAATCGAATTTGGAGGAGATCAAATCAGCCCACTGCCGACCAGTCCAAGGAGGGCAGAAAATGTTTTGTTCGTCTCCACATCGTCTCAACCGATCATTGTGAGTATTCCGCACCTCCGTTGATTGTATTCACATATGTTTTCATGCTTAATATTGATCTTGGACCTCAATAGAAACTCAACAATAGTATTGCCGGTTAAAGAATTCGTTCGGATAATATGGTATGCAGAAACTTGTGCATATGACTGTATATTATGTGTATAAGCATATTTTTGAAGTTTCTGCCCTTAACCTATTTTTCTTCTGTCAGTTATGATATGAGTGTGGTTACTTACTGAGTTTTATAACTCACACCAACACAGTTTGCTAGTTTTACAGGTTGGCGACTAGATTGATCACTCCTTCAAATCCTTAGAAAGTCATGTTCGAAACGACAGATCACTCAAATTGCACTCATCAACTAAAATTTACTTGATGAGTATAAACTGAAGACTATAGTTTCAAATCATTAAATTGCACTCATCAACTAAAATGCACTTGATGAGTATAAACTGAAGACTATAGTTTCAAATCATTCAGTTTGGTTGATGACTTCCTTTCTATTTGTGTGATAGCATCTTCAATGTTTGCATCACTGGATTAAATCTCAAGTTCATTGCATTAAGTTGTTGTAACTTGAAATCGTTACTTAGATTTCACCGGCAGATAATTCATTGTGCTTGTCAAAAAGGACCATGGACCACTCTACGATTTTGAGCTGCCATATGATCTGGTATCGGATTATTTGAGCAAAGAACTTATGATGCATTTTGACTTTCTGGATCAAGCAAACTGAACTCCCTGTTCAGAATGACCTTCAGATGCGGCAGAGAGATGTGGAATCTCAATGTCGAATGAAATCAAATTCTCATAGTGAATTACATAGAGAAGGCAATGAAATTATGCCTTTCTATTAAACAGAGTTATTGGATGGGGAAGTCGTTTAGAGAAAGTCGACAGCTTCTCACGGTGGAGAGTAAAGAACTTGAAGAGGTAGATAATCTGCATGTGCAATCCTCTGGTATTCCTGGAAGTGTCGTAGGAGTCTAGAAATCAAGTTGTTTATTTGTGTATTTTGAATTATGCTGAACACGTTGTTCTGTATATTTAAATAAAAGCTTTTGATTAGTATGTGTAATTATGAGCACGAAGCCCTTAAGTATTGATGATGAGCATCTTATGTGTCTTGAGTGGCGGACCTAAGATCTTTATATGTATTGATGTTCATTACAGGTCACATTGTGGTGTTGTACTTGCTAGGGGTAATTTAGGGGTGAATCCGGTAACGCAGCGGAAGCGGTGAAAATCCGATTTTCAGATTTCAAAACTTTTTCTTGGATTAAATAAATAAACACATTTATTTAATTACCCAATAATCAAATAATGAAATAAAATTTCAAATGAATCAAATTCAAGTGAAATTACCAAATTACCCTTATATGGTATTTTGTCCATTTTAGTCCGAAATTGATCCAATCAATTTTGAATGATTCTAAATCATTTCTAAGATGAACTTAGCATGTTCAAAACATCAAAACACCAAAGCCACAAAATCCCCAAATTTCCTTACAAATGCCGAGAGCACCAAATGGTGGCCAAGTTGACCATTTGGTCATTTCATGCTTCAAAACTCATCCAAATGAAATCCAATCAACATGAAACTTTGCATGCATCATATACACACCCAAATGCTCAACATATATATAGAAAACCCCCAAATTTGGAATTAGTTAGAAACCCTAATTTTTCAATTTCCACAAAATGGACAAATAGGCTAATTACATTAAATCAAATGTTTCAATCATCATCATCTTTCATCCAATTCAAGTCTCAACACAATGAAACAACTCAAGATCAAATCTAGGTCATTTAAGAGTGGGTCAACAACTCTAGAATAGCAACATGGTTTCATAAACCTTAAAAGAATACATATAACTACACTAGTTACATTCTTTGTTCATCATACATGCTCAACACTTTTAAACAAATTTCCATCATCAAAAACCACAAGAAATAAAGAAAAGATAACTTAAAAACTCATGAGAGATAGCCTAGATCATAAGGAACAAATTCCTTTCTAATAGCAAGTTTAAGAAACTTACAAAATCCAAGCTTTTCTTTAGGTTTTTCTTTTCTCCTTCACTTTCTTTCTTTGTCTTCTTCTTCAATGGAACTTTTGTTTTTGGTAAAGTGTATTAGGTTAAGTGAAATGAAAAATGAAAAAACAATTTATATGTGTAAACATTACACCTTGGCCGAAATTCATGGCCAAATGCAAGAAATTGTAATTTCAATTTCATTTCAATTATCATAATGTCAACTTGCACAAATATCTTATAACACTTTATTAGATATTTATCTTGGTCAACAAATGCAACTAATGTCATTTACTTTAATTATCCTAACATAAGATATTTATATTTTAATTAATTTAATCATTTAACAATAAATAATTAATTAATTAATCAAATACAAATATATTAAATATATGTATAATATTTACATTAAATATTAAAAACATATATTCATTTAGGAAATAAGTCAAATAACTCATTTTGACTATTAATTAATGTGTATTTAAATTAATCAAGTATTAAATGTAAATACACAATAATTAAGTAAATGACTATCTAGTGTCTTTAGCATGTATCTTGCGTTTAACCATTAAACGACTTTATAAATAATCAATATTATTTATTTATGTTGCTCTAGTGCTCAACGAGTATGTTTCATTATTGAGACTCTCTAGGTTCAGGTATATCCGTCACGAAATCAAATTTCATGTCCATAATCTATCCACCCGTAGATTATGACGATCACGGATAATCTCGCTAAACCATACAGGTCGAGGTCATCGCAAATGTATAATTCCTCCGTCACAGGTATCCGGATAAATCCCAGAGATATAGATATGAACGTCAAATCTCTATCGGGATTATCCAGTCGACTATTCTATTAGCAATCTCAAAAAGAATGTTTAGAACTAGCTTCTAAACTTACCACGGGCCCATGGTTTTATCTGATTGCTAATCATATGGACTACCTATGCTCTGGTACACAGAACTGACGGATCCTATCTTGATACACATAGGACACCCTGAGGATCTATCTACACCCAACGAACAGGCGGAGGTCTGATCTAAATAGATCGGTGACGTGACTGCCATCTAAGTGTAGAAGATGTCTCATGTGCCCACAATGGCATCTCAAGTCTAAGAATCACAAGTGCTACTCAACCCAAGAAGATTCTTATTGACGCTGGTGTACCATCCATTAAGAATCTTCGGTGAGTCGTTCAGTGTTTATCCACTATAAACACCTACACGTCTATACTAGTCTCCAAGACTTATGGTTCATTGAGAAACCATTGGAATCATATATTCCAGTATACGACATGTACCGGTCTCAACGGGTTTACTATACTGACCAAGTAGTGTAAACCTTGACCAGGAACTGTCTGAGAATGACAACGTCATGATACGACTCAATGTCCGTTGCGACGCTTTTGCAACTGTATCATGACTAATCATTCTAGGGTCATTACGTCTTTACCATATAAAAGATAGATTATATTATAGAAACTGCATATATTATTACTAATAATAATGTTTTACAGAAGTATTTAACAAAATACAACCGGGAATTGGCGCTCTGAGCACCAACCCCTACAAAATCTCCCACTTGCTCTAGTGCCAATATCGATTGTATCTAATACCCATCGACTCCACGTGTTTATCAAATAACTTCGGAGGTATGGCCTTCGTCAGCGGGTCTGCTACGTTGTCTTCACTCGGTACCTTGCACACGACAATATCCCCTCGCGACACGATCTCTCGAATGATGTGGTACTTGCGTTCCACATGCTTCGACTTCTGATGCGCCCTCGGTTCCTTTGCTTGCGCAATGGCTCCAGTATTATCACAGTATAACGGAATCGCATTCTCGATACTTGGGACAACTCCCAATTCTGTGATAAAGTTCTTTATCCACACAGCCTCTTTTGCGGCTTCAGAAGCTGCAATATATTCCGCCTCAGTGGTGGAATCAGCTGTAGATCCCTGTTTGGAACTCTTCCAACATACTGCACCTCCGTTAAGGGTAAAGACAAATCCAGATGTAGACTTTCTATCATCGGGATCCGATGGAAATCGGAGTCTGTATACCCATTAACCTGCAGTTCGTTTCCTCTGTATATATATCAACTTATCCTTAGTACCTTTAAGATACTTTAGGATATGTTTAATGGCCATCCAATGGTCATTACCTGGATTGGACTGATATCGCTAGTTACGCTAACAGCGAAACTGATATCAGGCCTCGTACATAACATGGCATACATTATGCTACCCAAACACGAAGCACATAAGGTTGGTTAGACATTCTAACCTTCTCATCTTCTGTTTGTGGACACATCTTCTTAGAAAGATGAATCCCATGTCTGAACGGTATGTTTGCTGTCTTACAGTTACCAAAACTATACCGTTCCAAGATCTTATCTATGTACGTTGATTGGGATAACCCAATCAGCCTCCTTTGTCTATCTCGATAGAGTTTTATTAACCCTAAAATAGGAAGCTTCTCCCAGGTCCTTCATGGAGAAATTCTTACAGAGATATGCTTTAACGCTTTGTAACATTCCTAAATCATTCCCAATGATTAGGATGTCATCAACATACAGGACTAAAAATACGACCATGCTCCCACTGGCCTTCTGATACACACAGGATTCTTCCGAATTCTTAAGAAAACCAGACGATCTGATAATCTCGTCGAATCGAAGATTCCAACTTCGTGAAGCTTGTTTAAGTCCATAAATGGACTTCTTAAGCTTACAAACCATACCCGAGGTTTGGTTGGATGTGAAACCTTCCGCTGTTCCATATAGATTTCTTCATCAAGAAACCCATTTAGAAAAGCCGTTTTGACATCCATTTGCCAAATCTCGTAGTCATGATACGCAGCTATAGAAAGCAAAATCCGGATAGACTTAAGCATTGCTACCGGCGAAAAAGTTTCATCGTAGTCGACGCCAGGTCGCTGCGTGTAACCTTTTGCTACCAGTCGGGCCTTGTAAGTTTCAACCTTACCGTCAGGCCGCGCTTCTCTCTTGTAAACCCATTTACAACCGATAGGAACAATTCCTTCGGGAAGCGGAATCAAGTCCCAAACTTGATTTTCATGCATTGAATCTATCTATCTCGGATTTCATGGCACTTTGCCATTTCACGGAGTCGATGTCCAACATCGATTCTCTATAGGTGAAAGGATCGGTCTCTCTCTAACTAAGAGAACATCCAGACTCTTTTCTTGTATCAAATACAAGCGTTCAGGAGGTCTAGATACCCTTTCCGACCTACGGAGTGTGTGTGTTGAAGGTCCTTCATCTACTTGAACTTCAGGTTCCTCCGTTGGTTCGTTGTTTTCAGGTTGGACTTCATCAAGTTCAACCCGTCTATGATCACCACCTTCTGACAAAAATTCTACTTCTAGAAATTTTGCGAAGCGAGCTACGAAGACATTTCGATGCTCGGTATCATAGAACAGATATCCCCTCGTGTTCGAGGGATATCCAACAAACCTAAACTTTTGCCCTCGAGGCGAAAGCTTACTTTGCTGAGTTACCCTGACATAGGCAGGACAACCCCAAACCTTAATATATTAAGATTCGGTCTCCTACCGAACCATATCTGATACGGTGTCGTAGGAACAGCCTTTGAAGGAATCTTATTCAAAAGATGTGCGGCTGTTAAGAGACAGTAACCCCATAAGTAATAGGGCAAATCTGTGAAACTCAACATCGATCGGACCATATCCAATAAAGTCCGATTTCTCCTTTCAGATACACCATTGTGCTGTGGTGTACCTGGAGGAGTATATTGAGCGAGAATCCCATTCTCCTTCATATAATCCATGAACTCACCACTCATATATTCGCCGCCTCGATCTGATCGAAGGCATTTAATATATTTACCAGTTTGTTTTTCTACTTCATTTCGGAACTCTTTGAACTTTTCAAAGGTTTCCGATTTATGTCGCATCAAATACACATAACCGTACCGTGACAAATCATCGGTAAAGGTAACGAAGTACGAATAACCACTGTGAGCAGTTTGACTTAGTGGACCACATACATCAGAATGTACGAGTTCCAGTAAGTTTGTGGCGCGGTGTCCAACACCAGAAAATGGGGCTTTGGTCATCTTACCCTGAATACAGGATTCACAAGTTGGATAGGATTCAATGGTAAGATCTGATATCAAACCATTCCTAACCAATTGGGTAAGGCGTTTAACGCCAATGTGACCAAGTCTCATATGCCAAAGTTCAGTATTATTAATTACAGGTAATCTACGTTTATTAACTCCAGTATTTAATATATCTTTGAAGTTTGCAATGTGTAATGACCATGCTGGTTTGGACAACTAAGGATCTGAATATTATTTTATCATATAAATACAAAGAACTATTCTTAATATTCATACAAAAGCCTTCTGTATCAATACAAAAAGTGATATAATATTAGCGACACATCCTGGTACAAAATGACAGTCATATAACAAAAGTGTCCCATTCGGCAATGAGATCTCGCATACTCCCACTGCAACTGCATCCAAAGAGTCTCCACTCCCGAACCGCAACTGCATCTCTCCTGGCTTCAGCCTCCTACTTTCCTTCAGCACCTGCAACGAATTGCAAATGTGAATGGGACAAGCAGAATCTAAAATCCAGCTGGATGTAACGGCTTCACAAGCCAAAGATAAATCAATAACTGGAAAAATAAAAGTACCTGATGTAGAAGCTCTGTCTCTCCTCACTTGGGCAATGTAATCAGGACAGTTCCTTTTCCAGTGCCCAACTTTGCCGCAGTGGTGGCATTTGTCTTCAGAAGCCCTTTTGGGCTTGGCTATCTTCGCCTGCTGTGGAGGACCGAAGGTCTTCTTCTTCCCTTTCTTCTTCTTTCCCTTGGACATTCCTTGGGAAGAAGCAGAGAGAGAAGTAGATCTAGGTGGGCGAGTCGGTACTCCCTTCTTCAGATCCTCTTCTGCCGTGAGCAACATCCTATGTAGCTCCTGGTAGGTGCAGACTGTCCCGTGCATGTTGAAGTACATCACAAACTGGCGGAATGAAGCTGGCAGAGAACCAAGAATGACACTCCTACCGAGAATGTCATTTAGGATGAGATTATGTTGCCTCAATTGATCGATCAAATCGATCATTTGAAGAACATGTGGGCTAACACTTTGCCCCTCATCCAGACGCGCATGGAACAGTTCCATGGCGACCTTGTGAACAATAACTTGTTCCTGGTTCTCGAACGATTGTCTTAATCGTGTTATCATACTATAGGAATCTGATGTTCCATAGTATTGTTGCTTGAGTTTCGGAGAGAGCGAACTAAGGATGTATGATTTAACCCTTAAATCATCATTCTTCCAAGCTTCAAAAACTTGGCGTTCCTCCTCTGAAGCATCCTCACCCACTGCAAGGGGCAACGGACCCTCAAGAACATAACCCAACTTTTCGGAATCGAGGACAATCCTCAAATCCAATTCCCAGTCCGTAAAGTTCTCAGCGCCTTTTAGTTTGTTCGCATCTAACATACGCGCAAACTGGTTTGTGGATTGACCCGCCATCGCAAATCTATCATATAGATCACGAAAAACGGTTAGCAGAAATTAAGCAGTTTCATATAATATCAAAAGCATAAACTAGATCATGGATTTTTAATCTAATATGCCCCTCCCACTAAATCATGCAATACTGTAATCCCAAAACAGAATACAAATATTTAATAATTAAATTAAATATAAATAGTGAAAGGTGGATCCCGTGAATATATTTCAGCTCACAGCAGAGGCACGGTCTCGCCTACGTATATTCATCAGGTAGACAACTCATTTGTCAATCACTCAAAAGTGACTCCTAAGTATCCGGTCCTGGCCGTTTCTCGTTGTCGCTGCGAAGGCAGGCCCACAAGGAGACGTACCAAGGTAATACTCGTCAATGATAAACTCAAGTTACTTACGTAATCCTGACAGCTAGGGCACGTTCAGAATTCCGCTTTTACTTGAATTTATCTAGTATCAGATATACATCCGGTATAATAAATCTTTATCGGCTACACCCTCACAGCAGAGGCACGGTCTCGGATGTAGTCACAAAGAAGTATTCATAAACCGTATTGACAAGACGGACCATATAACATGCATCAAATACATAATTACATTTAAACCTTATTATTAGGGATTTTCCGCTAAGTGTCATACACCCTAAATCTAACCAGTTAGTTCCTAATAAGCATGCATAAAGTCAAGAAAACATGATTAAACATTGATTCAATGAAGGCTAATCATATTAGGTGGCCTAGAATCAGACTCGCTCTGATACCATTTTGAAGGGGTTATTTAGGGGTGAATCCGGTAACGCAGCGGAAGCGGTGAAAATCCGATTTTCAGATTTCAAAACTTTTTCTTGGATTAAATAAATAACACATTTATTTAATTACCCAATAATCAAATAATGAAATAAAATTCAAATGAATCAAATTCAAGTGAAATTACCAAATTACCCTTATATGGTATTTTGTCCATTTTAGTCCGAAATTGATCCAATCAATTTTGAATGATTCTAAATCATTTCTAAGATGAACTTAGCATGTTCAAAACATCAAAACACCAAAGCCACAAAATCCCCCCAAATTTCCTTCACATGCCGAGAGCACCATTGGTGCCCAAGTTGACCATTTGGTCATTTCATGCTTCAAAACTCATCAAATGAAATCCAATCAACATGAAACTTTGCATGCATCATATACACACCCAAATGCTCAACATATATGAAAACCCCCAAATTTGGAATTAGTTAGAAACCCTAATTTTTCAATTTCCACAAAATGGACAAATTAGGCTAATTACATTAAATCAAATGTTTCAATCATCAATCTTTCATCCAATTCAAGTCTCAACACAATGAAACAACTCAAGATCAAATCTAGGTCATTTAAGAGTGGGTCAACAACTCTAGAATAGCAACATGGTTTCATAAACCTTAAAAGAATACATATAACTACACTAGTTACATTCTTTGTTCATCATACATGCTCAACACTTTTAAACAAATTTCCATCATCAAAAACCACAAGAAATAAAGAAAAGAATAACTTAAGAAACTCATGAGAGATAGCCTAGATCATAAGGAACAAATTCCTTTCTAATAGTAGCAAGTTTAAGAAACTTACAAAATCCAAGCTTTTCTTTAGGTTTTTCTTTTCTCCTTCACTTTCTTTTTTTGTCTTTCTTCAATGGAACTTTTGTTTTTGTGTAAAGTGTATTAGGTTAAGTGAAATGAAAAATGAAAAAACAATTTATTGTTAACAATTACACCTTGGCCGAAATTCATGGCCAAATGCAAGAAATTGTAATTTCAATTTCATTTCAATTATCATTAATGTCAACTTGCACAAATATCTTATAACTACTTTATTAGATATTTATTTTGGTCAACAAATGCAAGCAACTAATTCATTACTTTAATTATCCTAACATAAGATATTTATATTTTAATTAATTTAATCATTTAACAATTAAATAATTAATTAATTAATCAAATACAAATATATTAAATATATGTATAATATTTACATTAAATATTAAAAACATATATTCATTTAGGAAATAAGTCAAATAACTCATTTTGACTATTAATTAATGTGTATTTAAATTAATCAAGTATTAAATGTAAATACACAATAATTAAGTAAATGACTATCTAGTGTCTTTAGCATGTATCTTGCGTTTAACCATTAAACGACTTTATAAATAATCAATATTATTTATTTATGTTGCTCTAGTGCTCAACGAGTATGTTTCATTATTGAGACTCTCTAGGTTCAGGTATATCCGTCACGAAATCAAATTTCATGTCCATAATCTATCCACCCGTAGATTATGACGATCACGGATAATCTCGCTAAACCATACAGGTCGAGGTCATCGCAAATGTATAATTCCTCCGTCACAGGTATCCGGATAAATCCCAGAGATATAGATATGAACGTCAAATCTCTATCGGGATTATCCAGTCGACTATTCTATTAGCAATCTCAAAAAGAATGTTTAGAACTAGCTTCTAAACTTACCACGGGCCCATGGTTTTATCTGATTGCTAATCATATGGACTACCTATGCTCTGGTACACAGAACTGACGGATCCTATCTTGACACACATAGGACACCCTGAGGATCTATCTACACCCAACGAACAGGCGGAGGTCTGATCTAAATAGATCGGTGACGTGACTGCCATCTAAGTGTAGAAGATGTCTCATGTGCCCACAATGGCATCTCAAGTCTAAGAATCACAAGTGCTACTCAACCCAAGAAGATTCTTATTGACGCTGGTGTACCATCCATTAAGAATCTTCGGTGAGTCGTTCAGTGTTTATCCACTATAAACACCTACACGTCTATACTAGTCTCCAAGACTTATGGTTCATTGAGAAACCATTGGAATCATATATTCCAGTATACGACATGTACCGGTCTCAACGGGTTTACTATACTGACCAAGTAGTGTAAACCTTGACCAGGAACTGTCTGAGAATGACAACGTCATGATACGACTCAATGTCCGTTGCGACGCTTTTGCAACTGTATCATGACTAATCATTCTAGGGTCATTACGTCTTTACCATATAAAAGATAGATTATATTATAGAAACTGCTGCATATATTATTACTAATAATAATGTTTTACAGAAGTATTTAACAAAATACAACCGGGAATTGGCGCTCTGAGCACCAACCCCTACACTGTGTTCTAGGTTGGCATAAATTTAGGACCCATCATATCCGCTTTTGTTATAAGTTTGAGGTTTAGGAGATGGGTTATTCTTGTTTCCTCTTGCTAGTAGCATCCTGGCTTAGGTAGGGTTTTCAATAGTTTGACCTCATACGAACGGTTTTCATACTACCTTACCACGGGATAAGAACAGGCAAAAAACAATCTACACGTGGTGGAGTGTGTTGAGGAAAATTCACTTGTCTAAAGGATTGATCTTAAGAATAGACACATTCAACTCTTGTGCTAGCTTTTTGATTGAGTTAAACCTATTTTTCAACATTTTCCCCCTTACAATATATAATTTGTCATTATTTTTTGACTTTTTTATACCCCTTGACATACTAATAATGACAGTAATAATTTATAAGCTTAGGAAGATAAGACCATAGGATGACTATTATATCATTTCTTAGCGTTGCTACTGTCATTTATTAGTTCATCGGGATCAAATAGCCAAATAAAAAAATAATCATAATAATAAGAATTAAACTATTGAAGTACTCAATTTCTACTCAATTGCCGCAGAAATTCGTGACTCGACAAGGCGTGGTTCTCCTCGATTTTTGCTTGGAACTTTCAACACAACTCAAGAAGCAGCAAAGAGCTTATAACATATATGCTTTTGCAATGAGAGGTTCCTCGGCCATTCTTAACTTCCCTAATGAACATTTTTCATCTGGGGTCAGTACAATTCCTCTGGTAGCACTTCTTCAACTTTGTTTTTTTTTTTTTTTTGATCTTCTGGCCTTTGGAGGGCATCGAGGTTCTTGGAACTTCTAATGGAGAATATGAGAATCTTGAGAAAGGAGAGGAGAAGGCTCAACAATATATAAATAATCTTTGGAGAAGTTCTCAGCCCAAGAGAGAGAAAATAACCCAAAAATGGAGAAGAATGAGAATATTTAGTGAGTAGTGGGATGGTTCATCAATAGAGAAAATAGATTCAAGAATGGAGAACAAGAAGATAAGAGCTCAAAATCCTAATTTAATCATTTGCCTACATGGTAACTTGAATTGGTAGTTTCCTCAGTTAAGTAGGGGTATTTTGGTGATTTCTCATAAAATTTAAATATCTTCTTTGATGCTTAGAATTGAAGGATCTATTTTCGGGATAAGATGATTTGTCCTTTACCTTATGGGTGGAAAACCCTTAGAGGTGCAGATGCAGCAATGGTTTCTGACAACAGCAGCCCACTTGTCTGGAGAATAGCCATTGAAAGAGAGATTTTTGGGTTGTTTAGTGAGTTGGACCAATAGCAACCATTCCGTTGTTGGCATGGCAACATTTTAGTGGTGGCTCTTTGACTCTCCAAGTGGTCCCTCCAATTGGTGGCATGACATTTACCTCATGAACCAAGTTTTTGGTATGATTTCTAATAGAGGTAAAATAACTTTTTTAATCTCAAAAGATTTTTTCAAAAAATTGGTGGTGTTTTGATTGCATTTTAAGTAGAGTTTCTGAAGATTAAAAAAAAATATTTTACCTCTATTAACAAAGCCCAAATTTGAGTTTTTTGGAGTAGAATTTGAAATTTTTTTAAAGGGTTAAATTGTCTAGAATATTCTGTTTAATTTAGTATTTCTTTCATAAACACAATTTAAAAAATATATCTAATAGTAATTTTATAATTTTTAATAAAAACTTTCATTTATAACCAAATACTTAAATTTTTTTATCATCAAAAATTCTCTACTCTAAAAAACCCTACTAAAAAAATTTAATTTGAAGAAATTTCATTTGAAAAATTATATCAAACTGATCCCAAGTGTCTTCTTTTTTGGAGGGTCACCATAATTTATCCATATTTCTCAAATTTACTCATGACGATTCCATTGTCTCAGCTGTTCTTTGAAGGGTATTTTAATCAATCCTCTCATTAAGTAGTGTTGACTTCTTATTAGCCCAACAAATATAACCAACAATAACATTCCCTAGTCTTCATTAATGAAGAATGATGTAAAGGAAACCATTGCTGATCGATTCTTTTTGCAGATACACATGTTTCGTATCTCCATGTTGTCATGTTGCTGAGGAACATTGTAGGCATATCTTGAAGATCACCCGTGGGGACTATCCCTCACTCGCGAGCCTTCATGCAATGGTCTGGCACAATAGAAATCACTCGCAGGGGGACGAACCCTTTCACACTGGCCTTCTTGGAGATAATTGGCTACCCTCGGCACCAGGGTGCTTCAAGTGGATCATCTGCATGAACAAAACTCTGACGCATGTCTTCATTGAGACAAGGCCGCTTTTGGCACCCTGGATGTTAGTTCTATTTTTGTTGGAAATGTACATAACAAAACATGTTCAATTGAGTTGTAATGAGTTTAGAAGATCTCAGAACAATTGGACAAATATTTGGACAATATCATATGGAGATATCAGAATGATGTTCACTCTTTTGAATATTCCAGACGATTTAGAGCTCCAATTGACATGAGGTCGCATTGGAAAGAATACTCGAAAACGATCGCATACATATAATGAATGCATGATCTGGCCAAGGGCTGAGAAAGTTACAAGTGTTTTAAATTGTACCTGAAAACCAGTCCGCGACATGCGTTCAAGTTGCGATCGCATTTGCGTTCGAACTTCTAGAGGCAAAAACTTTGCGTTTGAGTTGCGTTTGAAGTGCGTTCGAACGTTCTGCGTAAATAGGATATTTTAGACACATTTTTAAGCCAAATTAACACTAGGAAATCTTTTCATTTGCCCTACCTATATAAACAAATATTGAGTCAACTTCACAAGTGTTGAAAACACATTATCTTGAGCCTAAACACATTCTTAGTTTTCAATCTTCTTGTTCTCACCTTGTAGACTTATTTGCTTTTCTTGTCTTTTTTTTTTTTTTTGTGGTGAGATTGATCTTCGTTAAACTATCAACACATCAAAACTCAATTTCCTAAATCTTTATACTTCTCAAGGAGGAAGATTGGTAGTCAGAGTTCCGGCGTTCAGAGTTGCAGAGTTGATCCGCTCAGAGACTTCATAAGTTCTGAAAAAAAATCGTGGGGTACGGGTTCGAGGAGTTCTTCGAGTTCTTGCAATCTAGAGGTACTAGAGTCAGTGGCGTTGCCACCATAGGTCTTTTACCATCACTGTAAGTTTTTCTTTATATAGTGGATTTGGGCTGGTAACCGAGATACCTAGAGTGGTTTTTTACTCGCATGAGGTTTCTACTTCATTACCAAAATAACTTGTGTTGATTTTGTATGATTGATTTATTTTCTTCTTTAATATTATGTTTTGATTTATTACTATTAGAATTAAGGGTGTTTATTGAAAAATCATAGTAACAATATTTAGGACTTGTCTTAATTATTGTGTTAATTCCGCATAAAGTCGGAACCTTTGATAAATACGAACTTTTAATTGGTATCAGAGCCTGAACACGATCTTTGACCTATTTAACTATGGAAAGAAGTCAACCCTTAAATTGTCTCCCATTATTTGACGAGACTGAATATTTATATTGGAAGGTTCGCATGAGAGCATTCCTAAAATCCTTAAATGATAGAGTCTAGATGACAGTAGAGTACATGTGGAAACCTTCTGTGGTTATAATTGATGTGGTCTCTTCCCTTAAAGATAAATTGTCATAGACCAAAGATGAATTTGACGCTAGCAATAAGAACACCAATACAATTAATGTCATTCATGGTGCTGTTTGCTTTACTGAATTTAGGAGAATCTCTATATGTGAGATAACCAAGGATGCTTGGGACATCCTTCAGACTCTACATGAGGACACATTATCTGTTAAAAATAATAGATTTCAAGATCTTGCTACTAAGTTTGAGGTAACCAAAATGAAGGATGATGAGACCTTTGACGAGTTCTATGCTGAGATTAACGACATAGTCAACTCTAGCTTTAACCTATGAGAGACTATTTCTACTGGAAGGATAGTTAGGAAAATCTTTAGATCCATACCTGACAAGTTCTTACTTAAGATCACCGCCATCGAGTAAAGCAATGACCTTGATCACCTTAAACTTGAGGACCTCTTAGGAAAACTGCAGGTATATGAGAGGAAACTTATTGGTTATAAAAAACCCAAAACCATAGCGATGAAGATCGCGAAGGAAATTCTTCATGATTCGTCTAGCGATGATGATAGTGATAATCTCACGGATCATGATCTGGCCATGTTTGCAAAAAGATTCTAAAAATTTCTTAAGCTGAAAAATAGTGGTTGTGATATGGATAGAGAGGATATGCCTAGAGAGAGTAGGCATAGTATGAGAGAGTCTAGAGATGATAGGGGTAGCAAACCCCGGGTACTCAATGTCATGAGTGTGAATGGTTGGGCACATTAGATCTAAGTGTCTCATTTACCTAAAATCTAAGGGTAAGAAAGACATGTCAGCCTCACTTAGTGATTCAGAAGGTGGTTGTACTTCTGATGAGTCTCCTAAAGATAAGAGAAATTTTATGGCATTTACTGCTAGCGTGTCTAGTGAGAGAGGGGATAATATTAGTAATGTTGATTCGAAATTCT
Source organism: Zanthoxylum bungeanum (assembly GCA_019454045.1). Taxonomy (NCBI): domain Eukaryota; kingdom Viridiplantae; phylum Streptophyta; class Magnoliopsida; order Sapindales; family Rutaceae; genus Zanthoxylum; species Zanthoxylum bungeanum. The sequence continues at coordinate 186,094 of SKCR01026372.1, read as the reverse complement.
CTCATGATGAGTCTGTAGATGAGGATCGTCTTCAGATAGTTTACACTGAATTGTTCAATGAGAGCTTAGCTATCAAGAAGATGAATATAAAGGCTGAAGAAAGTAGAGCTGGAAAAGAATGAAGCTCAAGCTAAGTTTGAGCAAAGCCTTATGTTGATTCATGACCTTGAGGAGAGGAATAAATGGCTACTTGGTAGGGTCCAAACTTTAGAAATCAAACTTGAAGATGGTAGAACCCAGTAGTCTGTATTTTCTAGTGATAATAAAAAACTAGACCGCATGTTAGGTATTAGTGTTGAGCATAATTGTGATAAGGTGTTAACGTCTAGAGTTATGCCAATCCCTTCTAAACATGACTTAGGTAAGAAATATGTTGATTGTAGTAATGTGCTTCCTCGTGTTGTTCCTCATTATGTGTCCCAACCTTAATTTAGAGGTGTGGGTAAATCTCGCTCTCATCCGAGATTGTGCATGTATGCCATCACTGTGGCAAGGTAGAACACATTAGGCCTAAGTGATTCATATTGCAAAAACAAAAGACAAGGCCTAAGAGTGTGTCATCTAGATTTGATTCATCAAATCTAGTTTCTCACGTTTCTGCACTAACTAAACATACTCAAATAATTAGTGAGAAACTTGCTTTGTTGACTATGAATACTAATGTGGAAGAGTTTCCTAAGCAAGTCTGGGTGAGGAAGCAAGATAACTCTCATCTACTTCTAAATGCCTTGATCATAAAAGGCATAATGAAAGTGCCCTTCTGCGTAACTCTTCTTAGAAGTTGCATTTTGTTTTTCCTATTGCATATGTGTGTGCGTGTATTTTATATTTTTGCACGATTATTTTTTATTTTATTTTTACTACATATGGGTGTGTGTGTTTCTTGTTCTTTGTTATATGTCGCTTTGTATATATGATGGGAACCCAGACATAAATTTCATAGTCGATTCCGAATGGACGGTAGTTTGATCTGCACTAGGGATATAACTTCACGTACGATTGGATATTGAAAAGCCTTATTGCATCTTTATATTTTTTCCATGTGTGTCAAAAAGAAAAATACAAAAAAAAATATAAAATGAAAAAGACCAAAAAAAAATATGTGGCTTGCTAAAGCATAGAAGTTTGTTGCATGTGATCCTAGTATGTAAGATATATTATTATGCATGTATGATATGCTTTTATTTTTCTTGATGCTCTATGTGCATGAGTGTGTGTGATAGAAAACCCTTGGTATATCTTGTGCTTGCCTTTCACATACACATTTATGTTATTATCAAGGCTTGGTCGTATGTATGAGTTTTTGGACTGGCAGTCTAATCTCTACCATACTTTGCTCACTAAATAGTGTGATATTTGACTAGATGACATTATGATATCCCCTTGTGAAAAAATAATACAGTTTACATGAGACTCTATTGCAAAAGAGCCAATGAGCCAAATTCAAAATATAAGGGAAAAATCATTCACTCGAAAGATTTTTTATTTATGAGTTGATCATATTTAGAGGGAGAATAATATAGTCTGCAACCAATATTGCTTATTTTCAGGTCATAGTGGTACTCGGTTTGAACATTTATTTTGTGGACTTAATGTGTCAAGAGATGAGATTTCTTCGGCTGTGACCCGCTCATAAAATAAGGTCTTAAGCCTTGATTCATTGTGCATTTATTTTCACGAAAGTACTTGTTATACTTTGATGTTTATTTCATATGCATGCGTGTAGTATTTAGCAAAACCTAAAGTGATGCATATTATTTCATGTTATAAACAGCTGATTACTGACTAAGTATCATTATACTTGCTTAAAGTGTTGTTTCAGTCATTTTTGATGATTTTTTCTTAACTCATAGTGTGCTTTTGTGTGTTTCATATCATTACATACCTTTGTTTTTTCATGTGCATATTTATGAGTTTTGTTTTACTTCCCGTGTGGTATTTTTACTAACTGAGTAGGCTTGTTAGTAAGAGGGAGTAAATTTTATTTAAATGTTCTCTTGCATGTGTTGTTTACCTTGGTACCTTTACTCATTGTCATTTCATGATAAAAATGAGGAGAATAGTTTAGTTGTTTATGGGGAGTATGATTAAGGGGAAGTATGATATCTACTTATCTATTTGTACATGCATGTGAGTTTTTACCTTTTACTTTATCTGTTCTTTATAATCTTTGTGCTTTTCATGGTATATTATTATTTATGGATGTTTCAGATAAGCAAATTATTTACTGAGGTGGCATCAATTTCAAGACTATTTGGTTAGGTATTAGATCGAGTCTTATTATAATAAGTCATATTTTTTATGGTTGACCGTTGGCTATTTTTCTTTTTGGGTCTTTTACCGTAATCTTTAAATTAGGCAGTGTTTTGTCATGGAATACCAAAAAGAGAGATTGTTAGTTCCATTTTTTTTGGAAATGTTCATAACAAAACATGTTCAATTGAGTTGTAATGAGTCTTGAAGATCTCAGAGTAATTGGACAAGTATTTGGACAACATCATATGGAGATATTAGAATGATGTTTACTCTTTTAATTATTTCAGATAATTTAGAGCTCTAATTGACATGAGGTCAATTGCATTGGAAAGAAGACTCGAAGACGATCGCGTACATATAATGAACGCATGATTTGGCCAAGGGACGAGAAAGTTACAAGCGTTTTAAGTTGAACGTACGTGAGATTGTGTCACGTGATATGTGTGCATGTGTGTATGTTAATTGGTTGATAATCTTGTGTTGTAATAGTCTGGCTGGTTAGGAGTCTGCTTGGACGATATTCATCTCATACCTATTTTAAAATAGGTAAAGTGTCCCGTACAAGCATTGTATGTATAAGGCAACCATATATGTGTGTTGTTTTATTATGTGCCTTGTGATGAATTGGTTGTTATGTGTGCTTCATGGTTGGTTGTACGATGATTGTATGTATGTCAGAGTGTATGTACGTGTATGATAGAACTCGTAACATATACAGATAATGTATGCTTATGTGAAATGAATGAATTATTTGAAAACTGACGTGAATATCGGATGTTTTAAATCATGTTTGTTAAGTTGTATTGGTACGAATGTGTGTGTAAGAATTCTGAAAGTATGTTTGCATGAATATAAGAGAAATGTGCTATGGTATGTATAAATGTATATGAATCTCGAATGTCAAGCTATTGTAAGGTTATCGTGATTAAAGTAAGTTAAAGAAAGTTTGTTTTGGTATAGAAGATAGTTTGTAATCGAATATAAGGAAGTTTATTGGATTTATCAATTTGATGATATTTCAAAGATGGATATTTGTGATAAAAGTTTATATGTATGACTTCATGTTTCATGTGATTCAAGTGAATTTGATATTAAAGGATATACTCTATGGTATTCGATTTTTGGTTTGCATGCTTAGGATGTTTGGCTTTTTAATTGGCATATATAAACGTAAATAGTGTTAGGGTTGGTGCTCAGAGTTGATGAGTGGTAAATCTATCACTATTTCCCACTCATTTAACCTAATATTTTGTATAGTTTCTTGAGTTTTGTGAATGTTTTGATGTGTTTTGTGTTATTTTACAGATAAATAAAGTTTGGAAAGCATTGGAGGTAATTTAGGGCCAAAATAGACAAAAAGGGACAAAAAGGGCATTTTTGGAAAAAACTAGCGTCGTGCCGCCCAGACATCCCGCGTCGCGCTGGCTAAATTGCGCCGCCTGCTAACTCGCGCCGCCTGTCAAAATCTGGGTGGTCTGCTAACATGCGCCGGATGCTAACGTGCGCCGATCATGGTAACGTACGCCGCTACCATGTGTCATCTGCTAAAATGCGCCGCTGCCACGTGTCACATGCCTATTGGACCGAAGCAAAACGCGTGCCACGTTTCACTTCTCTATTGGACTGAATCTTTAGCGAATCACAGGATGCCACGTGTCGAGCTCTTATTGGACCGAATTTCCAGCCACTCACAACGCGCCACGTGTTGCCTATCTATTGGACCGCATCATTGACAAATCATAGTGTGACATGTGGCGCTCTCTCATGGTGCCGACAACACGCGTGGATCAAATTTACTGTGCGGGCGTCGCGACGCCATGCAGGTTGGCGGCGCGACGCCCGAGGCCGAATTTGCCTATAAATTGGAGGCTCCATAATTCATTTTCTTGGTGCTTTCCTTGGGAGCTTTCCCTGTTTTTAGAAGATTGCATCTAGTTTTGTATATAAATAATATTTTTAATTTTCATATTTTAATTTTCAGTAATAGTAATAATAGTTCTTCTTCTTCTCTTTTCTTTTATGTTTAGTAGTTAATTTCCGCTGGGGTAAAAAATGAAACTTTTAATATAATTATTTAGGTAAATCTCACTTAATTATAATATTTAAATTATAATTTAACCGGATTAATTAATGTCAGACTTTATTACCGCCTATATGACTGGTTTAAATATAAATTACCTTACCGCCTATATGGCTGGTCTTTATGTGACAGATAATTACCGCCAATATGGCTGGTGTAATTGGACTAAATGGATTACCGCCTATATGGCTGGTTTTAAATATTTAACATTATTAATTCATGAGAAAGCAGAACATAAAATAATTTATATACTATAATAAGTGAGATTCCTAGATAAGAAATATTAGATGTGGATCCTCTAACCCCAGCATTTTATTTTTATTCTAGGGAAGTGATGAAACACAATATCCACACTTAATAATTGATTTTCTTTTTATGGGTAATTCTTTAGTTTGTTTATTGAGTCTTAAGCTTAATGCTTTTTGTTGTCTGATCACCAATAAGATTGATGTGGTAAACATAAAATGAACTAGACATAAGGATTTTAAGTTTCAGCCTTAGATTCAATAGCCCACGATCTTCTTCATTTTTAGTTTGTTTATTGATTAATTAGATTAATCTTGAAAGAATTGGATTTAATCATGAAAAATTGTTAAATTTATGTTCTGGATCAGATCTGGATTTTTCAGTGCATATATTTATGTATTTGATGTTAAATTAATGTAATGGATGTGTTTTGGGAGTTGGAACAATTGCCGGGAAGTGTTTCCGAGTTAAAACAAGTGAAAACGGCTAAAAACGGCGTTACCGGGTGACAACTGTCCAAACAGTGAGTTCTTCACTGTTTAGGCAGCCCATGAACTGCCCTGACACTATTGGGGCTGACATGGGCAGTCTCCATAAGTTTTGGGTAGTCGGTTTAGTCGAAAACGCATTTTACGTCATTTTGCGGAAAAATAGTTTTCGTAAAAGTTTCGCGAAGTTTCAACCTTATTTATGTCAATATTTGATATTGAGTTAATAGGTTTAGGTGAAATATGAATAAATTATTCATATTAGATATTGAATAATTTATCCGGTATTTTGAAAAGGTTTTAAAATACTATTTCACCCGAACCGCGCTTCCGCCGCGCCCCATCATCCAAAACCCCAACAAAATTGGTATCAGAACGGGTCTGATGCTTCATCCATTACATTATTCATGCTTGATATTTGATATATAATCCAATTTTAATGTTTGCACATGCTTGGAATCTATATATGTTTATTTACTTTTTTGTTCTACACTAACAGAAATGTAACTGAAATTTAATAGTTAAATTGTGTTATGTTTTCTTAGGTAGAATTGAAATGTTTAGAAAATGATTTAGATTAAAATTATGCATTAGATGTAGAGTATAGCTTCCACTGGAAAATCCCCGTTTTTAAATATCGTTGTAAAGTAACGTGTATTGGATACATGTTTCTTGGTATGTCTTATCAGTACGGTTTATGGGTATCTTTCTATAACTGCATCTGAGATCGTGCCAAAGCTGTGAGGGTGTAGGTTATAGAATTATTATCCATACCGGTTTTATATTGATATTGGATAAATTCAAGTGAAAGTGTTAATCTTGAACGTGCCAAAGCTGTCAGGACTACACCGGTAGCTTGAGTTTGTGATTAACAAGTGTAGCCTTGATACGCCTCCCTGTGAACGTGCCAAAGCTGTCACAGTGAGAAACGGTCATGACCAAAACTAGGATTCACTGCTGAGTGATTGACAAAGAGTTGTCTACCTAATGAATATACGTAGGCGAGATCGTGCCAAAGCTGTGAGTCGAAATATATTCATGGGATCCTACTCTCACGATGGAATTTGATTTAATTATTGAATTCCCATTGTCCGTTGGGGATTATGGTATTACGTAAAGTAGTGGGAGACACTGCTGGGTTAAAAATCCATAACTATGGTAGTGTGTAATTTTATGGAATTTACTGTTTTCGTTTTCCTTTTATTCTATATTGTTTGTAGAATTATGATTCTAATCCACTGCATACTTATATTGAATAGGTTTTCTGACTTTTCTTATGGTTACGTAGTTCTAGAATAGGTTCTAGAAAGACAGTAGACTTAGATATTGTTAGATTAGTTGAAACCATCGGGAACTGTTGTTCCAATTTCCTTGTAAATCAAGATGGTTTGTGACTTAGTTACTAAGTCACATTAGGTAATCTAAATAGGATATCTGTTTTTGGATATAATTATCTAGAAATGACACTTTCTTATGCAGTAAGAATTGACTTGAATAGTTCATGTCTCGAGATTCTTGACTGGCATTAAGAAAACATCTTTAGTGTTTGTTTGTCTTATAATGACATTTCTTGGCTTTTAGTGACTTTCAGAAGTCACGTGTCTGGCACAGTTTGCTCATCAATTATTTACAATCATTGTGAATAATTGAACGCAAATTATAAAGCTAAAGAAATGAAATATGTATAGTTATGTATAGAGAATATTGATTCTAACAATACGACAACTATAGGTATTGGATACCGGATCTCCAGTCTAGTTATTTAAAATAATATTTAATAACCGTTTTGATACTTGATATCAGAACTTATGACAATTGGATAGTTATTCATTCTCTATAAGCAGTTGTTACATGTTTTTTAATATGACTAGTAGTGTCATTAATGAAAAGATAAACATTAAGAAAATGTTCGGTTAACTAAATAACTGAGAACTGTGTTTTATGAGGTTTTATCATAAAAGCATCAGATGCTTATTCCTTATGGTAAATGATGGTCTGATATGAGATCACACCACATATCCTTATCCATTTAATGAATGTTGTATTCAGGTTGTGATTAAATCTCATTTAACCAATGATCGTCATTGGACCACAAGATTTATTATACTAATACATTAGATGTATGTAGTTTAATGAATTCTAAATTGCCTTAGATAGTATTCTTCACTTTGTAACTTAGTTAATGAATCGCCATGACTTAATTACAAGTTTCTATTAGTATATATATCGAACGTCTTGAATTGTTCGAGAACTTTCAATATATTTCTGATGGAACACAAATAGAATATTTTGACCGGTTCAAAGTTATTCTATTTGAAGTGTTGAAAACTATGAAATTCATTGTGAGTCTTTGAATTGTTCAAAGATGTTTGATATGATCAAATATATGAATTTAAGGTAATTAGTTCTAAAATTATTTAATGAATGTGATTCATACTCAATGTTAAACTTTCACGATTCCATTGTGATGGAATTGGTCAGTGGGAGTAATCGAATATTATATGATTTGATTCGTTGATATTGAGTGTTACCGAATTAGTTTTCAATACTCTTGGAGTTATGCTCCAGGAATACTAATTCATCTCTTTAATTAATGTTCCATTCGTTCCTACAGTTACATATATGATATGTATCGTAGAAAATTTGAATCTTGAAAAGTTTAAGATTTGAATATTTCTTTTATATAATGGTTATATAATTGAAAGTACTTGTGCCTCGGGGGTACAAGTAAGGTTTATCATTTATTCTATTCTATAGAATATTGTATTCTATTTGATAGAATATATTTTCTACGATCCCGAGTAATAAAATTGTTTTGTTACTTGGTGGTTAACATTGGATGTTGACGATTGCAGAAGAGATTTGACTTATTGAAGTCAAATGTGAGAATGATAAACTATAATGGAATTACGTAATTAATAAGATGAAATGACCCTTAGACATCTTCCGTATAGGTTTAATAGGATGTCAGAATCATTTACAAAGTATTTGATACTTAATGATTCTGTTGTTTTCTTATTGAAGAAAATTATCCTATTACTTATAGTGTGAGTGATATTTGATATCGATTTTGGAAGTTAGCATTGAACCATAGATCTAATATTTTTCATGGCTTGCTACGATCAAGTTTTGAACTTGATTAGGCTTTCGTTATGTATAGTTCATAAAATGTGCAAATTATTTGCGCAACAAAATCATAGTGAGCTTGATAATGGTTTGACCTTTATAGTATGACAATGAGAAAAGTTATCCTCAGTAGTCTATTGTAGATTATGAGAATACTTATCTCTAGTCGCACTAATTGACCAATTAAGGATTTGTTGGTTAATGTTGATATTAAACTATGTATTTTTGGCTAAAGAATGCAAAGTGGCGTTCTTGAGTGATTTCTTCGAATGAGAGATCCGTCGTGATTTCTTTGTTTGAAGAGTTCATTCTAGAATGGCCCTAGAGTTTGTATTCTACTAAGATCACAGTTTGATATACCGGCTTATAGAGCCTATTGTAGACTCAGATAAGTTTTCCGAAATTCCGTGTTCTCTGATTTTGATATCAGTCAGATTGTCTGTTTTTATCGAAATATAGAGAATACGTATTTTTCAGTAGGGTCAGTGGGAGCGTACAAATTTCTTTCTAGTATTATATATCCCGAGTCTTCTTTTCTTTATGGAAGCAGTGAGAGTAGTCTCTTTTATATTTGATATAAAGTTTTATATAAGATATAAAACTGAGAGACTTGTGAGATACTCTCGTTAGTCGCATATTAGATATGATCTAATAAAGGACACATCAAGACTATCTGTATGACAGTTAGTATAATTGTTTGACAGTTAATGTGTCTTTTATATATATAGTATTCATCTTTCGTAAAGGATGATTCCTTTGTCGAAAGAGCGATTGATTAGAATGTCTAGTCAGTCTTATGTGTCATAGGATGATGGCTTGATGAATATTATATTATGTGCGATTAAAGATATCAATTTAATCGTAACTGTTACGAGTTATTTTGATATGCTACATACCATATGATGGATCTTGAAACATGTTCTTTGTGATCTTTGAGATATTAAGAACGAGTTTCTTATTCATGGAGAATTTAGTCTGCAACCATAAAGTCAGATTAGTTTTGATCCTAATTATGACAATAGATGGTCTATGTCATATAAAAGTCAGAAAAGATACAGTGGGAGTGTCGCCGTTGATTCTACTAAACTAGTGGAATCAGTTACAACTTATGAAGTATTGACTTATGAAATTGCAAAGTAACTCTATAGATTGAAATTTTTCATATTATTGAAGTGTATGCGGTTGTCTCATAGTATTTTGGATTTGATCCATATATACTTAGACAACTCAACAGCTATAGCAGAGAACTAATATAGCGTTTGAGTCATAATGATGTAGAATTTGGATTCTATAAAATATGAATGATGCTTGCTAAGGAAAACGGTTGGGTTTGTTGGACAGACTCGATTTGTAAAGCAGGCTTGCTTTTTGTTGCCTACCTCTTGAGTTCTGGTGAGCTCTTTAGGGCCATGAGTATACGATACCTATTGAGATGTGTATAAGATACTATGGATTGACACTAGAGCAAGTGAGAGAAATTGTTAGGGTTGGTGCTCAGCGTGCCAATCCGGATCGTATTTATGTCCGATTCATAAATACGAGCAATTCTATTTTCCATAATATTACTAATTAATTGGTAGCACCCTTGTCTTTTATACACCTATTCTATCTAATTACGATTAGATACTTGATTATGATTAGATCGAAACTGAATCTCATTTAGTGATACATGTATATTAGACAAAGACCATATGATTTACAGTATAGTGCGTAGTTACAATGTAGTTTGTAATTGACATTGGGAAGTGCATTATTAGTTGTATATCCTTAAATAAAGTCATGGTTAAGATTTATTAACACGGGTCGGTTAGTAAAATCCGCTGAGACCAGTTGATGTCGTATATCGTGACTTGGTCCGATGGTTTATCCCAGTAAACCATGAGTCTCGGGAGACTCGTATAGACATGTAGGTGTTTATTTGATAAGACACTGAACTACTCACTGAAGGTTTCCTAATAGATGGTACACCAACGCCAATATGAACCTTCTCGAGTTGAGCGAGCATAGTGGTCCTTCGACATGAGATACCACAGTGGGATATATGAGTTATCCTCCACACTTTGATGGTAGTCACATCAATGATCTAATAATAATTACATTAATTAATTATTTGAATATTTAATTGTTAAATATTTGAATTATTAATTAATAATCATTTTCCATAAATGTAATGGAATTTGTCCAATTATTATTGGTTGATGTGGCATGATTTAATTATATTTTGGTTGTCCTAATTTGATTGGCTAACAAAAAGGGTGATTATCTTTTTATTTGAATAAAATGGAAAATGATAAAAATGCCCCTACACTTTGCTTTTTTCGGTCATTACCCATTTATTTGAAAAAAAATTTTCTCTCTCATTTTGACCAACACCTTGGCCGAGAGCCTCAAACAAGAAATATGAAAAAATGGGTTTCATGGATGCTTGATGATTCAAGCACAAAAATTGAAGGAAAATCAAGGAAAAGCTTAAGAAACTTTGGAGATTTAAGGTAAGTCTTCAAAACCCAAAGTTTGGAAATCTTGTTTCTTGTTTCTTGATAATCTAGAAGGGTTCTAGGGTTCTTCAAATCTGAAATTTTGGGGTTTTTGTTTGTGGTTGTTGGAAATGGAAGATTATGCATGTGTGAAGTTGATAATGGAAGTAATTAGTGTAATTATTGTCCAATTTAATCAATTGTTGATGAGTTTCTATTTTAGTGTGTTATGACCACTCTTATGGCACCTAGAATTATTCTTGGGTTGTTCATGTGTGGTGACTTTGAATTGGTATTTGATTAATTAGATTAATCTTGAAAGATTTTGATTTAAGCATAAAAAATTGTTAAATTTATGTTCAGGATCAGATCTAGATTTTTCAGTGCATATTTTGATGTATTTGATGTTAAATTAATGTAATGGATGTTTTCTAGGAGTTGGAACAATTACCGGAAAGTGTTTCCGAGTTGAAACAAGCGAAAACGGCCAAAAACGACGTTACCGGTGACTTTTGAGTCAACCGGGTGAAGACTGCCCAAACAGTGAGTTTGTCACTATTCAGGTTGCCCATGAACTGCCCTGATACTATTGGGGCTGACCTGGGCAGTCCCCATAAGTTTCGGGTAGTCGGTTCAGTCGAAAACGTGTTTTGCATCATTTTGCGGAAAAAAGGTTTTCGTAAAGGTTTCGCGAAGTTTCAACCTTATTTATGTCAATATTTGATATTGATTAAAAAGGTTTAGGTGAAATATGAATAAATTATTCATATTAGATATTTAATAATTTATCTGGTATTTTAAAAAGGTTTTAAAATACGATTTCGCCCGAACCGCGCTTCCGCCTCGCCCCATCGCCTAAAACCCCAACAAATAGATATGAGGATTTTCATATGTAATAGATAAAGGGTTAGTTAAATGTTGATAAAGCTGAATTTGTAACTTGGTAATGTTGAAAAACTTCTAGTATGCTTGACTTTATGTTTTGTTGGTTGCATAAGCATGGTTACTTACTGAGTTTTTAAAACTCACACCAAACCAATTTGCTAGTTTTGCAGGTTGACTTCCAGATGGGTCAACCACTTCAGTTTTGGAAGTCATGCTCGAGACACGGATCACCCAAGCGGCAGTCGCCCTTGAAAGTGTCCTGGGAGCAGTTTAGAAGTTTAAGAAGTTTATGATATTTGGTTATTGCTTTATTTGTCGTGTTGAGCACGCTGTTTGTATAAATATTAAGTAAATATTTTGATTTTTTATGATGTTGTGTGCACAGAGCCCTTGAGTGTTGATAGATGATGTGGGCGAAGCCCATATGATATGATTTTGATGAGATTTGTATGGACTTGAGGTCTTTTTATTTGTTTGATGTCTTCTTAGATTCATTTTGATGCTGGAATATGATCCAGGTTATCCAGTTTTAAGATAGATTATGCCAAATTTTCGGTAAATTCAAAGGCTTATAGATATGGGTCAATCTTGTCTCATGTCGGTGGCATCCTGTCTCTGGCGAGGTGTTACAGTTGTGGTATTAGAGCAAAGGTTTAGGTGTCGGTGAATACTGCTATAGGATATCTGATCGTCTGAGTATGTTTTATGTTACGTATAGATCATATAGGACCTATGTTTGTAACTTGAATTGATTTCTGGTATATGGTATGATGTGCTATGATTTTGATTGATTTGCATTATCTGTTTGTGTACTATCAACATATGTATGTTTATAGGTGTATAGGTGTACTAAGTTAAAAATATGTTGGTTATATAGATATATGGATATGTATATGATGTGAAATCATTGTATTTTGGGGTATGACTTATGCTAAGATGTTGATAGTCTGAATTTTGTATTGATATTTTGAACCATGTTTTGAAAACTTGGTATTTGATTTTTGGCACAAAAGCGTTTTGAAAAGAAAGAAAGAAAGAAAGTTTTTAGATATTTCAATTTTGATTATAAAGAGTAAAGAAATTTTTTCTGCCTCGATGCTTGATTAACGTTTTCATATTTTTTTAGATTTATCGATATGTTTCCATCGAGGTGCTTGATAATATATTTCTGTCTCGGTGCTCGAAAATAATTTTGATATTTTTAACTGTAAAACTTATTTCCGTCGAGACGCTCGAAAATCTGTTTCTGTCAAGGTGCTTGATGATTTTATATTTTTGACCCTCCATGGTGTGTATATGTTTCGTTGTGGCATGACCAGGCGCTTGTTATGGGGTCCAGACCATCGAAAAATGGCTGGCCCACTACCCTATCGACATGGTCCGTACATTGTCCAGTCTGTGCGTGCGACTGAACAGTGGATGATCGATATGTGTTTTTGAAAACTTTGCATCAAAAATTTATTTTTGATTTACATATATTTATGTTTTGGGGGAAAAATGATTTCAAAAGAATTACTTTTGATTTTGATACATTTCGACATTGTTTATGATACTATATGATATGATATGTTTCTGTCACGGTGCTTGTATATGGTTTTTACAGTTTTATAATTTGATATGATATTTTCCACCGTGATGCTTATATAGAGGTTTGCCCAACTGCAGTGGGCCGACCCGATCCTCTGTCGACATGGGATCGTTTCGTTCATTATTCGATTTGTGCACTCTATTCTGGCATTGGGCGCTTGCTTATGTTTCATCCAGTGAGTTATGTTGGATGCTCAATATGGATTCATGATGATGGATTTTGAAATTTATTTTTATTTACAGTAAAAGAGTTTTACAAATGTATTATCAAAAATGGTTTTTAAAAAGAAATTGTTTTACGCTTTCTATTTTGAATAATGACAAAGATTGACAAATTTCAGACTATCAACATCATAAGAGTACTATGATTATAGGTCAATTTTGGCTGTGACAGTGGATGTATTGGTTAATATAAAAGATTATGATCGTTATAAGAATACGTAATTTTATGGTTAGACACCGATCTTTTGATTATTGCGGTGGTTATGTATACTACGTTGTTAGCCATACAAATTGTAAAAGGGTTTTAAGGGGGAATATCGGTAACGCAGCGGAATAGTGGAAATTCAAAATTTCCCGATTTCAAAATTTTTTCTTGGATCAATTAAATAAACTTATTTATTTAATTATCCAATTATCAAATTCTGAAAAATTACACAAGAGATAAAATTTCTTGGTAATTACCGAATTGCCCCAAAACTTTGTAAATTGATTATTTTAGCCCAAAACTTATCAAATATAATTTTGGATGATTCTAAATCATTTCTAAAATGTTTTTGAACACATCTAATGCATCAAAATCAGATTTAACACAAATCCCTAATTTTTGAGTAATTACCGTGAGCACCCCACATTTTCAAGTAATTACATTTTGGTCCTTTTGTTCAAAACATACCAAGATCAAATCCAATCAACTCAAAAATTTACATGCATCATATTAATACCATAATACATCACATATATGAAAAGCCCCAAATTTGGAGTGGGTTATGAACCCTAATTTTTCAATTTCATCAAATTGTCCAATTTCACCAAATTTACAAAATCCAACACTTTAATCCATTCAATACTTCACCAATATAGCATAACCACTTTGAAACAACTCTAGAAAAATTCTATGTAACCAAGGAGTGGCTTACCAACTCTAGAATGGCAACTTGATTTTCCAAAAATCAAAAGTAAAGCTTTGAAACCATTTCAAGCTTACTTACATGCATCAATCTTTCATCAAAGTTCACAACCAAAATAAACACAAACTATAAGAAGAGAGACAACACCAAAGCAACACAAATGATGCTAAGCATGTTAGAAACATTTTTCATGTTGAAAACTTTAAAGAAAAACTTACAAAACTCAAAGATTTCCAAGTTTTTTCCTTTAGCCTCCAAGCTTTTCTCTCAACTTCTTTTATGTTTATTTGGTATCAAATGAACTTGTCTAACCCTAAAAGATGAAAAAAAAAACAATATATACTCACAAATTTAAGCATTGGCCGAAATTGGTAAGTAAAATAATATCTAGATATTATTTTTGTTTCATTTAATTTTTGCTTTATCAACTTGCATTCTAAATCATTACACCTTTAATGAATTATTCAACAAGTCAACAATTGCAACTCAAAAATATAACACTTATATTTAATTTAGGGTATGGCCGAATTTGACAATAATAAAAGGAAATTGATATTTTCAATTTTAACAATTTAAAATAAATATCCAAGGAAGTCAAATCCAATTTGACAACATTTTCCTTAAATGTAAAGTCAAACATTTACACTAATAAACATTTCCTAACTTTATCATTTGGTAAGATATTTATATTTTAATTATATTAATCATTTAACAATTAAATAATTAAATAATTAATTAAATATAAATATCTCAAATATATGTATTATATTTACTTTAAATATCTCAAATACATATATTAATGATATATGTCAAATACCTTTATTTGACAATTTATTAATGTGTATTTAATAATATCATATATTAAATAAAATACACATTAATTAGGAAATGACGGTTCGGCCCGTTTGCATGTATTTTTCGTTTAACAATTAAACGATTTATAAATAATCATCATTATTTATAAAAGTCGCCCTGGTGCTCTACGAGTATATTTCATTAGTGAGACTCTCTAGATTCAGGTATATCCGTCACAAAATCAAATTTCGTGTCTATAATTTACCCACCCGTAAATTATGACGACCACAGATAAACTAGCTGAATCATACAGGTCGAGTTCATTGCATACATATAATCCTTATGTCACAAGTATCCGGATAACACCAGAGATATAGATGTAAACGTCAAATCTCTATAGGTATTATCATGTCGACTTATCTATTAGCAATCTCTAAATAACATTCGGAACTTACTTCCGAAGTGACTGCTAATCATATATGGACTACCTATGCTCTGTACACAGAATTGACAGATAATATCTTGATACACATAGGATATCCTGAGGATCGGTCCACACCCATTGAACAAGGGAATGTCTGATCTAAATAGATCGGTGATGTGACTGCCATCTAAGTGTGGAGGATGTCTCATACATCCACAGTGGTATCTCAAGTCAAATAACCATTATGCTACTCAACCCGAGAAGATTCTTATTGACGTTGGTGTACCATCCATTAAGAATCTTCAGTGAGTCGTTCAGTGTTTATCCACTATAAACACCTACACGTCTATACGAGTCTCCCTAGACTCATGGTTCATTGGGATAAACCATCGGACCAAGTCTTGATTTATGACATGTACTGGTCTCGACAGATTTGACTAACCGACCCGTGTTAGTAAATCTTGACCAGGAACTATATTTGATAATATACATTTAGCAGTGACACTTCCCAATGTCAATTACAAACTAACTTTGTAACTGTGTACTGCATTATATATTATCGGGCCTTTGTCTAATATATACATATCACTAAACCACATTTAGTTTCAATCTAATTGTAATCAGATCGACCGTATTCATAAATCAGACATAAATACGATCCGGATTGGCGCTCTGAGCACCAACCCCAACAATTTCTCCCACTTACTCTTGTGCCAATCCACGGTATCATATACACATCTCAATGTGTATCATATACACATAGCCCTCAAAAGCTCACCTATCACTTAAGAGGTAGGCAACAAGAAGTAAGTCCGCTATAACATAATGAGTTTGTCAAACAAACTCAATCGTTTCCCATAGCCAGCATCTTTCATATTTTGTAGAATCTAAATTGACAAGAGCTCACTTGGGTTGGAAACCAAGCAAACCCCCAAGAATCTTTCTCAAAACCCCAAGAACTTTGAATACTGATTTTGTAGGAACAAAACCCAACCAAGATCAGCCCCTAACCACCATGAAACTCACGTCCATGATAACCACAAGCATGAAATCAGATTGTATTTTGCTAGCAATGGAGACGCCATTAAGTTGCCAAGCTTAGATAAGTCAATTTGAACTTGAAAAGGGGAATCCCTCCCTCAACAAGGTTTTGACCATAGCCATGGAAAGCTCAAGCTTCTCTCTCTTTCAAATGTTGTATATTACGTTGGTTGTCTCCAAAATACAAAGAAGAGTCATATAATAAGGGTTACAAGAGAGTAAAAAGACTAAAATGACCCTAGAGCTAAAATTACCAAAAGTCCTAAGTCAAGCACCTCAAACACGACCATTAAGGTCCTTTTGCACCTAAATAAACTTAAAACAAATATTAGAAGCTAATCTCACTTAAGCTAATTGAGGTGCTTACATGCTATAGTAAATTGACGTGCTTCCGGCTAAGTAGAGATCTAAGCATAATTAAGCCTAATGGCATAGTAAACCATGCTAATTAGATCATAAATAAAGTCAAAATGACAAGCACAAATGACAAAAATGACCCATTTGGTCGAATTCAACATAGTCCCAAAATGGGTGAAATCGGGTCAAAAGGGTACTGGTGCTGAAGCTGCTCTGCTATGCTTCAGTCTGAGCTGATCTGGGTCAAATGAAATAGCTTGGGGACCCCTCTGGTTATGCTCATATATGTCTCTGGTGTGCACTTGACTTGGTTGCAACAACTGGTCACATAGCTCTGAGCTAGTCCCGCAAAGGCCTCTCTGATCTTCTTTGCTCTTTGGCGCGTGATTGGACCTGTTGGCAACTGCATGGGTTCCTCCAAGTTATTAGCTGCATCCTGTAATGTCTCTGGTGTGGTTGGACTCATGGCATTCCCTCCTTATTGAAAAGGATTCGACCTCGAATCTGAACCTGCATCAAAATAAGTTAAGTCAGAAACATTAAAAGTAGCAGATACGTTGTACTTACCTTGCAAATCCAGCTTATATGCATTGTCATTGATCCTTTCCAAGACTTGAAAAGTTTCATCTCCTCTCGATTATAGCTTGGATATTTTCCTCTTGCATATAAAGCCACACCCAATTGCCGGGGTCAAACACAATGCGTTGGAAACCTATTATTCTCACCAACTCTGCCTTTCCCTTATCATTCATACTCCCATGCTTAATAAGAATCAAAGATAATAAATCCATAGGAGTTAAAGAATTAGAATCATAATCAATCTCATAAGGCAAGTAAAAACTAGAAGGATGAATGCATATATTATATGCAAACCCTGGCCCCGTTATTGCGTCTGTGATCTTCTTAGCTCTTTGGCGTGTGACTAGGCCTGTTGGCAATTGCAAAGGCTTTAATGTTCCTTGGGTGACTGCATTCATGTCAAATGTTATCCCTTAGATCATGTCATTCTCCATCTCTTGAAATGGGTTCGTCCTCGAATCCGAACCCGGATCATAGATAATTATGAAAAAATCAATTGGACGATGATATTGAAATATAAAAGAATCATACTTGACCACTTGTACCTGCGATGAAAAAGCATAAATAATAGAGAAAATGTTATGGAAAAACTTCACTACCACATCTACTTTCTTTTCTCTAGCTCTCACAGCTTCATTATCACTCATGGCAACTATATCAACCATACTTGCAAAGACCTCCTCACACACCTGCTCAGCTTCACTATGTTTTTCAACCTCAAAGCACACTACCTCACAAGTGTTTACTCCCTCAATGCTCACGATCTTACAAGCATTTTCACTCACCATGTCACTTATAACACAATTCACAACATTCAAGGCCTCACAAGTGTTTTCATTCGCTATGCACTCAACATCACAAGTGCTTCTCACTTCATTACACACAACTTCAATAGATTTTGGTTGTTGAGTACTCTCTTCATTCACTGCATATTTAGTAACCTTCCAAGTCTTTTTCCATTTCTCATAAGATCTCCTATAATCACTCATAATATCTTGGATATCACTTTTGAAAGTATCCAAAACCTCGATCTTATCATCAATGGTTAAACTTTGACCTGCCATCTCAACACTAAAAAAACAGATTAGAAATAATAAAAAGTAAAACAAATATGTAAATCCTCACAATCTTACGTGTTTACACTCGAATGATATCACTCCACTCGTGTTTTCACTCTATTTGCTTTTACTCGATACTGTGCTCACAATCACTGCCTTTTACCACTCTTAAGTTCTTCCTCAATTCAATTACAAATCAACTCAATTCCCAGAATGGTCAACTAAGGTGTAGTCCACAAGCTAGCAGAAACTCAATGTATATATATAGCAGGTGGAATAAAGCAAATAAGATAAGTAATCACGGAGACTCAATCGAAAGAAACCTATAGCTATAGTGCTCAGAATAAGAAAGAATGATGAGTTAGATAAATGCAATAAATAAGCAAGCAAGCAATCAACGTGTCACTGAAGCAATCTTATGGTCACTCGCTATAGTGTTTGAGCTCACATTTCTTTTCTTCTCACACACACTCACAAATGTTTACACTCCAATGAAACACAATGAAGCACAACAAATTTCAATTCGACTATAACACAAATATAGTCTTTCAAGCTTAAACCAATACAAACCAAATCAAATATCAATGTAACTCATGTAAAGCAATCCAATCAACTTGCAAATGGTCTAATCTTTTTTTTTTTTTTGGATAAAGTAAGCATATCAATTCGGCAATGGTAAGTTACAAACCAACTAAACACTTTTTCCAACTAACTTGGTGATGCAGCAGCTTGCCTCTTCAAGCACCTCTCAAATGCAATGATGGCTACTCAAATTTCCATGTCAAACTCATGAGTGCTTCCATTTTCAATGTCATGCTAATGATGGCTCACGCAAATCAGCAAGCACACTTGTTAATTCATGCTTCAACATAAGTACATCAAGCATCTTACTTACGACAATATGTGTAATAAAGCAACCAGACTTGTCTCACAAAGTTAACACACAAGCATAAGTAAACTTCAAGAGTCTCACGGCTTCATCAATCCATAAGCATTTCATTTTGTTTCAACACTCATTCACTCAAATGCCTCACCACAACACTCAAAAACACTTGTTTTCCTCACACTTCACAAGATTGCAACAACTTCACACATATTGCCAACAAGCTAGTTCAAGCAAATGCTATGAGTAATGAAGTGCAATCTGATTTTCTCAAAGTAGATATGAACAATACCTATTGAAAACAAGCTAAGTGACATGCATATGGCAAGAACAAAGCAAGGGTGGTGATGGTTCTTCCTTGGCCGAATCTGACCTGATGCATTTTTTTTTTTTAAACTAATAACTTAATAAAAATGTTAAACACGTCCTAGTAACTTACAATTAACAACTAAACACTTGATTCAAGCAAAGAACACAAAAGCCCCAATTTTGACCTAAGTAGCCAAAGCTTAACTTAAAGAAATACTCATGATCAATAAAAAAATACTCAAGGCAGAATGTTATTCATGATATTTTGATCACAAATCAACAAGAATCAGCAAGAAACAACAAGATCCAACAATGGCCGAATCAAGGTGGAAGTAAAACCTTGATGCCGAAATTAAATCAACAAAGAACAAATATGAATACAAGATTAAACAACACAAAGGATAGGAAATCAGACCTCAGAACCCTAAGCTCATGATACCAAATGACAAGAACTCACTTGGGTTGGAAACCAAGCAAACCCCAAGCATCTTTCTCAAAATCCCAAGAACTTTGAATACTGATTTTGTAGGAACAAAACCCAACCAAGATCAGCCCCTAACCACCATGAAACTCACGTCCATGATAACCACAAGCATGAAATCAGATTGTATTTTGCTAGCAATGGAGACGCCAGTGAGTTGCCAAACTTAGATAAGTCAATTGAACTTGAAAAGGGGAATCCCTCCCTCAACAAGGTTTTGGCCATAGCCATGGAAAGCTCAAGCTTTTCTCTCTTTCAAAATTCTTTATATTACGTTGGTTGTCTCCAAAATACAAAGAAAATTCATATAATAAGGGTTACAAGAGAGTAAAAAGACTAAAATGACCCTAGAGCTAAAATTACCAAAAGCCTAAGTCAAGCACCTCAAACACGACCATTAAGGTCCTTTTTCACCTAGATAAACTTAAAACAAAGATTAGAAGCTAATCTCACTTAAGCTAATTGAGGTGCTTACATGCTATAGTAAATTGACGTGCTTCCGGCTAAGTAGAGATCTAAGCATAATTAAGCCTAATGGCATAGTAAACCATGCTAATTAGATCATAAATAAAGTCAAAATGTCGAGCACAAATGACAAAATGCCCCCATTTGGCTGAATTCAACATAGTCCTAAAATGGGTGAAATCGGGTCAAAAGGGTGATGGTGCTGAAGCTGCTCTACTATGCTTCAGTCTGAGCTGATCTGGGTCAAATGAAATAGCTTGGGGACCTCTCTGGTTATGCCCATATGTGTCTCTGGTGTGCACTTGACTTGGTTGCAACAACTGGTCACATAGCTCTGAGCTAGTCCCGCAAAAGCCTCTCTGATCTTCTTTGCTCTTTGGCGTGTGATTGGACCTGTTGGCAACTGCATGGGTTCCTCCAAGTTATTAGCTGCATCCTGTAATGTCTCTGGTGTGTTTGGACTCATGTCATAAATTATACATTAATATGAATCAGACACTACATCAGTATTCTGCTACAGCTACTGAGTTGTCCAAGTATTCCTGGATCAAATCCAAAATACTATGCGGACAACCGCAAGCACAACACCAATATAAAACTTCTAATTTATAAGGTCACTATGCAACTTCATAAGTCAATACTTCATAAGTTGCATCTAATTCCACTAAATAGTAGAATCCTTCGTGACACTCCCACTGCATTTTGTTTTGTGACTCTTTATGACGTAGACTGTCTAACGTCATAATTAGTCTCAAAACTAATATGACCCTAATGGTTGCAGACTGTATTCTCCATGAATTAGAAACTCGTTCTTAATATCTTAAAGATCACAAAGAACGTGTTTCAAGATTCATCCTATGGTCTATAGGATATCAAAATAACTCGTAACAATTATGATTAAATCGATATCTACAATCGCACATAATAAAGTATTTATTATGTCATCATCAAATGATACATAAGATTGATTAAACATTCTAATCGATATCTCTTTCGAAAAAGGAATCATCATTTACGAAAGATAAATAATTTATATACAAGACACACATTAACTGTCCAACAGTTATACTAACTGTCATACATATAGCCTTGTTATGTCCTTTATTAGATCATATCTAATGCACGACTAATATGAGTATCTCATAAGTCTCCAAGTTTATATCATATATAAAACTTTATATCAAATATAACAGAGACTACCCCCACTACTTTCACGGAGTAAAGAAGACTTAGGTAAATCTTTTACCTTACAAACATCTCATTATTACTATAATAATGATAATGTTGTTAGGATATATAGCACTAGAAAGTAATTTGTACGCTCCCATTAACCCTTCAAGCACATATGTCTTCTCTATACTTTGACAAGATCAGACAATCTGAATGATATCAAAAATAGAGAATACGGATTTTTGAAAGACTTATTCGAGTCTACAATAGGCTCTATAAGTTAGCACACTAAACTGTGATCTCAGCAGAACACAAACTCTAGGGCCATTCCAAAATGAACTCTTCAAACAAGGAAATCACAACTGATCTCTTATCTGAATAAGTCATTCAAAAATGCCACTTTACATTCTTTAGCTAAAATGTACAGTTTAATATCAACATTAACCAATATATCTTTAATTTTTCAATTAGTGTGACTAGAGACAAGTTTCCTCAGAATTTACAATAGATTGCTGAGTATAACTTTTCTCACTGTCATACTGTAAAGGTCAAACCTTTAATAAGCTCACACTGCTTTCGCTGCGCAAACAATTAGCACATATCATGAACTAATTCATAATGAAGCTTAATCAAGTTCAAAACTTGATCGTAGTAAGCTATGAACAATCCTAGATCTATGGTTCAATGGTGAACTTACAGAATCGATATCAAATATCGTTTCCATTATAAGTTATTGGATAATTTTCTTCGATAAGGAAACAACAGAACCATTAAGTATCAAATACTCGTAAATGATTCTGATATCCTATTAGACTTATATAGAAGATGTATAAGGGTTGTTTCATCTTATTAATTACGTAGTTCCAATTATAGTTTATCATTCTCACAATTGACTTCAATAAGTCAAGTCTTTTTCTACAATGATTAACATCAGATGTTACACACCAAGTAATAAAACAATTTTATTACTTAGGATCGTAGAAAAGATATTCTATCAAATAGAATACTATATTCTATAAAATATAATAAATGATAAACTTTTACTTATACTCCCGAGGTGTAAGTAATTTCCATTATATAACTATTATATAAAAGAAATATTCAAATCTTAAACTTTTCAAGATTCGAATTTTCTACCTATACATATCATATATGCAACTGTAGAAAATAATGGAACATTAATTAAATAGATGAATTAGTGTTACTGGAGCATAACCCCAAGAGTATTGAAACTAATTCGGTAACATTCAATATCAAACGAATCAAATCATATAAGATTTGACTGCTCCCATTACTCAATTCCATCAAGATGGAATCGTGGAAGAATAATATTGAATATGAATCATATTCACTGAATAACCTTAGAACTAATTGCTTTAAATTCATATGTTTGATTGTATCAAAAAGATCTTTTAACAATTCAAAGACTTGTTATGAATTTTAAGGATCACGTTTTCAAAATTTCAGATTGAATATATTTGAACCAGTCAAATATGTTCAATCTGCATTTCATTAGAAAAGATTGAAAGTTCTTGATCATTTCAAGACGTTCAATATGTGTTCCTTCAGAAGCACGTAACTAAGTTATGACAATTCATCAACTAAGTTACGAAATAAAGAAAACTATCTTAAGCAATTATTATTTATTAAACTACATACATCTAATGTATCAATTTAATAAATATGGTGGTCTAATGACAATCATTGGTTAAACGAGATCTTAATCACCTTCCTGAATACAATATTCATTAAACGGATAAGGATGTGTGGTGTGATCTCGTATCAAACCATCCTTTACCATATGGAATAAGCATCTAATGCTTAAATGATTAAACTCATAAAACACTGTTCTAAATTATTTACTTTTTACCGAATAATTTTTCTTAATGTTTATCTCTATGTCAATGACACTACTAGTTATATTTAAAATATATAACAACTGTTATAAAGAACAAGTAACTATCCAATAGTTGCAAGTTCTGATATCAAATATCAAAACAATCATTAACTAATATTTTTAAATAACTAGACGGGAGATCTGGTATCCAATACCTATAGTTGTAGTATAGTGAAAATTGATATTTTCTATACACAACTATACGCATCTCCTTTCTTTAGCTTTACTATTTGCATTTAACTATTCACAATAATTGCAAATAACTTATTAGCAAATTGTGTCAGACACATTGCCTCTAAAGGTCATTAAAGCTAAGAAACGTCATTACTAGATAAACAAATACCTAATGAGGTTTTCTTAATGTCAGTCAAGAATCTCGAGACATAAACTAATTCAAGTCAATTTTTACTGCATAAGAAACTATTCTCTCTAAAGTATTATATCCTAAAAGGGATATCTATCTAGATTATCTATCATGACTTAGAAACTAAGTCATTAACCATCTTGATTTTTCAAGAAAATCGGAACAACAGTTCCCGATGGTTTAGACCAATCTAATAATATCCTAGTCTAATAGTATCTAGAACATATTCTAGAATAACTGCAACCAAGAGTCAAGTCAGATAACATATCAAAATATGTGTGTAGTAAATAAAAGTTCAATTCTATATAAACAATATAATAAGGAAACAAACAAGCGGCAATTTCCATAATAATA
The DNA here is from genome assembly GCA_019454045.1 of Zanthoxylum bungeanum. Classification (NCBI taxonomy): domain Eukaryota; kingdom Viridiplantae; phylum Streptophyta; class Magnoliopsida; order Sapindales; family Rutaceae; genus Zanthoxylum; species Zanthoxylum bungeanum. The sequence goes on along the minus strand of SKCR01026372.1, from coordinate 161,642 downwards.
CACACTGCCTAAGTTATGGAATTTTTTAACTTAGCAGTGCCTCCCACTATTTTACGTAATACCGTAATCCCCAACGGAAAAATGAGAATTCAATAATTAAATCGAATTTCATAATGGGAAGTAGACCCCATGAATATATTTCGACTCACAGTAGAGGCACGGTCTCGTCTACGTATATTCACAGGTAGACAACTCATTTGTCAATCACTCAATAGTGACTCCGAAGTTCTGGTCCTGGTCATTTCTCATTGCCGCTGCTAAAGCAGACCCACAAGGAGACGTACCAAGGTTAAACTCGTCAATGATAAACTCAAGCTACTTGCGTAACCCTGACAGCTAGGGCACGTTCAGGATTCCGCTTTCGCTTGAATTTATCTAGTATCTAATATACATCTGGCATAAATAAATCTCTATCGGCTACACCCTCACAGCAGAGGAACAGTCTCGGATGTATTCATGGAAAAATATTCATAAACCGTATTGACAAGACGGACCAAGAAACAAGTATTCAAAATACTAGTTACTTTAAAACCTTATTAAGCGGGGTTATTCCAAATATTGTCATACACTTTAAATCTAATCAAATTAAATGAAAGCATGCATGTATCAAGTAAAGACAAGAATAAACAATTGATTTTAAAAGGCTAATCATATCGGGGTGTCCAGAATCAGACTCGTTCTGATACCATTTTGAAGGGGTTTTAATGGGGAATATCGGTAACGCAGCGGAATAGTGGAAAATAAAAATTTTCCAATTTCAAAATTTTTTCTTGGATCAATTAAATAAACTTATTTATTTAAATATCCAATTATCAAATTCTGAAAAATTACACAAGAGATCAAATTTCTTGGTAATTACCTAATTGCCCCAAAACTTTGTAAATTGATTATTTTAGCCCAAAAAATATCAAATATAATATTGGATGATTCTAAATCATTTCTAAAATGTTTTTGAACACATATAATGCATCAAAATCAGATTTAACACAAATCCCCAATTTTTGAGTAATTGCCGTGAGCACCCCAAATTTTCAAGTAATTATATTTTGGTCCCTTTTGTTCAAAACATGCCAAGATCAAATCCAATCAACCCAAAAATTTACATGCATCATATTAATACCATAATACATCATATATGAAAAGACCCAAATTTGGAGTGGGGTATGAACCCTAATTTTTCAATTTCATCAAATTGTCCAATTTCACCAAATTTACAAAATCCAACACTTTAATCCATTCAATACTTCACCAATCTAGCCTAACCACTTTGAAACAACTCTATAAAAATTCTAGGTCACCAAGGAGTGGCTTAACAACTCTAGAATGGAAACTTGATTTTCCAAAAATCAAAAGTAAAGCTTTAAAACCATTTCAAGCTTACTTACATGCATCAATCTTTCATCAAAGTTCACAACCAAAATAAACACAAACTATAAGAAGAGAGACAACACCAAAGCAACACAAATGATGCTAAGCATGTTAGAAACATTTTTCATGTTGAAAACTTTAAAGAAAAACTTACAAAACTCAAATTTAAGCATTGGCCGAAATTGGTAAGTAAAATAATATATAGATATTATTTTTGTTTCATTTAATTTTTGCTTTATCAACTTGCATTCTAAATCATTACACCTTTAATGAATTATTCAACAAGTCAACAATTGCAACTCAAAAATATAACACTTATATTTAATTTAGGGTATGGCCGAATTTGACAATAATAAAAGGAAATTGATATTTTCAATTTTAACAATTTAAAATAAATATCCAAGGAAGTCAAATCCAATTTCACAACATTTTCCTATAATGTAAAGTCAAACATTTACACTAATAATCATTTCCTAACTTTATCAGTTGGTAAGATATTTATATTTTAATTATATTAATCATTTAATAATTAAATAATTAATTAATTAATTAATACAAATATCTCAAATATATGTATTATATTTACTTTAAATATCTCAAATACATATATTAATGATATATATCAAATACCTTTATTTGACGGTTCGGCCTGTTTGTATGTATTTTTCGTTTAACAATTAAACGATTTATAAATAATCATCATTATTTATAAAAGTCGCCCTAGTGCTCTACGAGTATATTTCATTAGTGAGACTCTCTAGATTCAGGTATATCCGTCACAAAATCCAATTTCGTGTCCATAATTTACCCACCCGTAAATTATGACGACCACGGATAAACTAGCTGAATCATACAGGTCGAGGTCATTGCATACGTATAATCCATCCGTCACAGGTATCCAGATAACACCAGAGATATAGATGTAAACGTCAAATCTCTATAGGTATTATCCTATCGATGTATCTATTAGCAATCTCTAAATAACATTCGGAACTTACTTCTGAAGTATACTATGGTCACAGATTTAACAGACTATTAATTATATATGGACTACCTATGCTCTGTACACAGAACTGACAGATCCTATCTTGATACACTCAGGATATCCTGAGGATTGGTCCACACCCAACGAACAAGCAGATGTCTGATCTAAATATATCGGTGATGTGACTACCATCTAAGTGTGGAGGATGTCTCATACATCCACAGTGGTATCTCTAGTCGAAGGACCACTATGTTACTCAACCCGCGAAAATTCTTATTGACGTTAGTGTACCATCCATTAAGAATCTTCAGTGATTCGTTCAGTGTTTATCCACTATAAACACCTACACGTCTATACGAGTCTCCCTAGACTCATGGTTCATTGGGATAAACCATCGGACCAAGTCTTGATATATGACATGTACTGGTCTCAACGGATTTGACTAACCTACCCGTGTTAGTAAATCTTGACCAAGAACTATATTTGATAATATACATTTAGCAGTGACACTTCCCAATGTCAATTACAAACTAACTTTGTAACTGTGTATTACATTATATATTATCGGGCCTTTGTCTAATATATACATATCACTAAACCACATTTAGTTTCAATCTAATCGTAATCAGATCAAATACGTATATAAAAACAAGAGGTGCAACCATAAATAAGTAATATTATGGAAAAATGGGATGTTCGTATTCATGAATCAGACATAATACGGTCCGGATTGGCGCTCTGAGCACCAACCCCAACAAATTGTATGTGCAATGAGCTATGTACGTATGTAAATTTTGATATTGATATCACTTACAGATATGATATGGAATAACCTGATGTGAAATGAATAAGTCTTGCTTTGTATTGTGGATCAAATAGATAGTATGAAATTCGTACTAATTTTCTGTTTTGATATTGTATTGCGTGTAAAGAACATGTGGTATGTTCCTCATTTCGAATGATGTATCTGATTGGCTGTATAGAATCTCTGTTCGACTTTCTTTTTTGTTGACGGATGAGTGTGTTTCTATGAATGCGTTGTTGGACAGTTATGACCCATAGCGTCACTATTTGTACAAATCATTGTGTTGTTGTACAAATTAACTATGTGACAAAAGAAATTTCCCTTTTATCATTTGTGATTAGATCACCAAGATGTATAAATGATAAAAGGTTCATATGATTAGTTCCTGGATTGAGATGATATGAGACAGTATCAATCCCCAAAGTTTTAATCATTAAATATCCATAGTCAAATTATTATCGAGATTGGACATCGATAATGCGAAAAAGACTAGTATTACACTTGTGCGCATTATGAGGGCATAACGACATAGTTCTCATATATTTGTGTATAGGATACTTATGCAAGTGTAATAGGAGGTTGTTTTTACCGATGGTACGGAAACAGCTTCGCTCTAGATAGACCCCTCGGAATTCCATTGGTAGTATGACTATGTGTCTATGGAAGTACGAATCAGGGTAGGTGTATTTGGTCTTAACCTGAGACTTGCACCGCTAATACTTGCGACAATCAATATACTTTGGTTTTGGTCGTCCAGGGCTTTAACAGGTTATGTGTACGCCTCTGCTGGGTATATTGAGAATCGTAGTGTATTGGGTGTGATGTCAAGACGGAAGTATCACTCCAGTCATAGTGGAGATGATGGTCACGTAGGATACGGAACTAGTTCTCTTAAGTACTACAGTCATCGGGATAATATGACTAGGTCATAGTTATCCGATTATAGAGACTAGTTACCAGAGATCCGATATGTGCTTCGTACGGGGCAGACATAATTCCAGCCTCAGGCCTAGCATGTGACATCCGATACTGGATCGTAATACGCAATACTACGTATACTACGCCTGATATAGATCACTTATTCTTGTAAGGATATTTCTGGAGAATTGGGCAGGCGTGGCGCTTTGCTAGAAGCCAACCTTGTCTTGTAAACCGGTAAAAATGTAGTACTAGGTACGTACGTGTTCGGATAGTCCGACGACCGGATTCACTGCCAACATATCCGGGGATCTCATGGGTCACTTCTGGAAGATTCACCGATGACGTATGACTCGCACTTTATTAATCTAGGATTAATTAGTAGAGAGAGAAAATTAATCTGGGATTAATTGCGGAGATATTTTATCTGGGATAAAATATTAATTAAAAGAGAGAGAACAATTAATTTGGAATTAATCGATAAATTAATATATTCGATATATTAAACGAAATTGGATTTCGATGCGGAATTAAAATTAGATTTTAATTCGGGTAAAAAAGTTAATTTAGAATTAATTCGTTAGCGACGTGAATAGTAATTTTGCTATGCATAATTATTTAATTACGTCGCCACGGAAAATTCGTTAATTTGAAATTAACATACCCGACCCCGGGAGTGTTTGCGGGCGCACTCGCATTTCAAATTCAAGTGCGGCCCACAAGTCACATCAAGCGTCAAATCATTAGTCACATCAAGCGTCAAATCTCTTTAAATGGGCTTTGAGTGATGTGATGTGTAGTCCTTGTGATGTGAATAGTTGATGTAGTGGTTGTAAGCTTTATTGCTTTGACTTTTTGGTGGCAAAATATATGTATTTGATTTTTAGAAAATCAATTACTAATTTTTGGTAACAACCAAACACACTTCTCTCTCAATTTCTTCTTCTCTCTCACGGCCACAAGGCCAATTTTCTTCCTTCTTTCACTGCCATTGCCGAGATTTGAAGGAAGCCAAAAGGAAATTTTGCGGCAAAATTTTTGGAGTACTAGCACACATTCGGGGTCTTGCGAAGGTGATAGGGAAACCCACCCGTGGGCTTGGAATACATAACTCAAAGCCTGGAGCTTGAGATCAACCATGGCCGAAATTTGGAGGAACCAAAAACCCGAAAATGCCGAGAGCCCTAGGAGGGAAAAACTTGAAGATTTTATTCCTCGCAGCGCTCAACCACTCAATGTAAGTATTCCGCAACTTCTTTGTTGTATTCGCACATAGTTTCTTGCTTGAAAACGATCACGGTTAGACCGTAGAAAACCAACAATGGTATCAGAGCGGTTTGAGCATGAAATTTGAATTTAGGGTTAAAATTGGTTAAATTGATTTTGAGCATGATTTGATAAAATTACTTGATTGAGTATGCTTGAATGATGTTTAATTGAAGTTGGATGTGATCAATTTCATGAAAATTGATTTGGAACAATTTTCCCCAATTGGGTTGGCTTGGCCGAATACCACATGAACCCTAATGTCTTGGTATTTTTATTTCGTTGATCATTGGATGACTTGAAACGATTGTGAATGTTGATTTAATGTTGATTGTGGATTTAATTGGATTGAAACCAAATCGGACATAAAAAATACCCAAAATGCCGAGACATATATGAGCATGAAATGGGTTTGATTTTTGATCAATTGTGTTGGACGCTAATTGTTGATAATGAGCATAATTAATTATGTAAATTGATGTTTTAGAAATGTTAATTTGGGTGATTAATTGTGGCATTACACTTTGAGTAATTAAATTGTGAAATTGGAATTTTGGAATTTAATTATGTTGGGCTTAAATTGGATTTGGGCTTAAAAGGTTGTAATTGGGCTTAATGGGCTTGGTTATACCAAGATTGGATTTAGGCTAAATTGGTTGGATCCAATTGGGCCCAAAACCATATCCATAAAGTCCAATTATGACTTAATGGACCTTTAATTTTAATTGGGCCTAATGGGCCTAAATTGGTTTCTAGGCATATAAGGGTGATTCCTTTAAATGGGCTTTAGTCTTTGGGTTTGACCCAAGTTGACCAAAAGTCCATGCCTTAAGAAATTAATTGAAAGCCCATTGGACTTTAAATTAAATTAACATTGGATTTTAATCGGGCTTTGAGACCCGTAACGATTAGATTTAGAATCTAAGTCGTAAAGGTTCGTTAATAAAGTGTAATATTTAATTTGGAATTAAATAGTGAATTAGTATTAAATGCAAATTGAATTGGATTTAATTTTGTAGTTTAATATAATTCAAGAATTCATACTTTGAGTACTTATTCGTAAAACGAGTTGGACTCGCGCAAAATCAAATCGTTGTTTGAACATTGGATGGTCATTAATTATCAGATTAATTAATTGGATTAGATTGATTGATAACATGCTTGTGTGAATACATGTTTGAGATGCATGAATAATGTATATCAGATGGATATTAGATGGGTGGGGAAATTTTAGAAATTGTTGTAATAAATTTAGAATTTATTAATTGGACATGCGTGTCCAGCCTATTACCTCTTTACTCTGTGTATTTCTCTTCTCACATATTCCCCTCAAATGTAAATGAGGTTTCCTTAGAAGTGTTATATAACTGGTAGAAGTAATATTTGTGCTAGCGGGAGAGAGGAAAGAGACAGATTTTTTCTAGGAACAATGTGTAAAGTATTCATCAGCATATCATTATTATTTTATTTTACGCGCCTTATTATGTATTTAGAATGCATGCTTAAGGGTGTATGATGATGAGACCTTAACAAAGATAATAAATTAGTTGCCAATTTGCACGTGAAAAAACCCTCAAACAATATTAAGCGTTTTTCCTTCCATTGAGTGATTCTTACTCAAGATCCAAGACTGGCATTGGTTTGTTGGCCAAAGTCAAGGCCTTTGTCCGTCGAGGATGTTTTTGAATCATGAGAGCTTTGTTCCATATCGGTGTCTTGTCCAAGTCGTGATTTGTTGGTCAAAGTCAAGATCACTTCTTGTCCATTGACATTGATTACGAAGCTTTCCAAGGTCAATGGGTCACGCTTAACTGGGATCACTAAGTTTGTTGTGCCAAAGCCAATGCTTAGTTGATTCAGAGGAAAAAAGTTAGGCAATATATTGGATATATTGGCATATATAAGATATGTTTCGGACTTGAATGTCCCCCTACTGGATCTAGGAATTGGATGAGATCCAATTGATCTTAGAGATCTACCTAGTTAATTATCATACAATTTGTTGGCCAAAGTCAAGATTGTGTGTTATTTAACGGGATCCTAGCCCACTAGGAAACAAGGTTTCCTGAGTACTCAACAGAGGGTTAGAGGCTCGCCGAAAAATAGTGGGAGGCAAGTATTAAATTTGCAATATTCATTTAGTTACTTGTCATACGCGCTCATATCAATATTTCGTCGATAAATTAACATATTAGTTGGACTAATATTTAATAGTTGTTTTAATAAAACAATTGGACTGTATTCAAACTATTCATTTATAGTTGATTATATAATTGGATTATAGTAATCAATATATTTGAATTAACCAATTTAATTATAGTTGATTTTATAATTGGATTATAGTAATCAATATAATTGAATTTAACCTATTAAATTATAGTTGATTATATAGTTGGACTATAGTAATCATTATAATAAATAGTACCTAAAATCGTTGATTAAATAGTTAGACTATTAGAATCAAGATAAATTGAAAGATTAGTGTTTAAATCATAATCCTGAGTGAAAATGTATTTAAACGACTTTAAATTTTCAAATTGGGAATAAAATTTCAGGATAGTCCTGAAAACTAAGAAGTTACTTTATTTGATAAAATAACATCTTAGGCCTAAGCCCGGAGTTAAGCAAATAGTAGAGCATGATATTTGGAATATTCATGTGATGATAACTTTAGTGCTTAATCCCTTAATTTCTTAATCAAAATTAAGGATTAGATCCTTATAGTATGATATTGAAATTGAAGGATCTTCATAGATCTATTCTTAGATCTTACAAGTGCTAAATTGCAATAGTAAACTCTTGGAGAGTTAATGGCTATTCTCAAGGAAACCAAGCCAAAGTTTGCAATAAGGCAAGTAGCGCAAGGTGCATATTATTTCGATATTCCAGAAGGCCAAGGCTTGGCCAAAGGTTTCTGGGGTGTGGAAAAGGGCAAAGGCAAAATCATTATAATCTTCTAGGAAAACAAATGACATATCCCAAAATGTCTGCCTAAATTGTGGCAAACGGGATCACGGAAGCGTGATTGCCGTATGGACAAGGCAGACATGAAGGAATTGAAGATGAGAAAGCCTCTAACTTCAAATATGTTTGTCATAAATATGTTCACTACTAGTATTAAAATTGGATTTTAAATACTTAGTGTGATACATAAATATGTACTGGTGTGCATAATCTGCTATGAGCAGGATACTGACTTCAGTTGAGATTTATCTGGGAATTAGAAACGGGACAACTGTCGCTATTTTAACCGTAGATACCTAATTTAGGAACTATCCTTTGGGTGTGTACTTAAATTAGGAAACTGTTATAATGTAACTAGTTTGACTAGAAACATTATCTCTATATCAGTGTTCAATTCGTTGCAGATATACCTTTATATTCTAGAACACTAAAGTGTTTTAATTTATAAAGATGATATTGAGATAAACACATTAGATGTGAATAACAACATTTATATTTTGAATATAAATTAATCTCAAACGTATAACATGACAAACAAATAGCTCAAACTGATTTGATCAGAAGAGACTTATATGTGGTATTGTTGTCTGGGACACAATTAACCAAGACTCGTATATCCACACTTTCGAAGAGTGGGTACTAAGACTGATTTAATTCTATTCAAATAATGTCTATAAATCTAGTTTATTGGGCAAAGTGCCTAAAACACTTTTACTTGGTAAAAGTGCAAGTGCCACTGATCTGTTAGCCCTAGTTCATAGTGAAGCAAGTGGGCCCATATCTAGCTAGGCTAGAGGTGGATATAAATATTTTGTGACCTTTACGGATGTGGCATCGCGTTATGGTTATGTGTTTCTTTTGAAACACAAATCAGAAAACTTTTAAAGTTTCGACACGAAATAGACAAAAAGATCGGCTAAAGTATTAAAACATCATGATTAGACCATGATGAAAATACTTAAGCAATAAGTTTCTAATATACTTGAAAGAGTATAGTATTCTTTCAATGAGGACTCCTCCCGGAACACGTCAATTTGACGGTGTGTCCGAACGAAGAAACCAAATTTTGTTTGACATGATAAGGTTAATCATGAGTCGCTCTGAGCTACCATTTCCTTCAACGGATACGCATAAACAGTGCATAACTTATTTTGAATAAGGTTCCAAAAATCTGTTTGACAGATTTCATATTAGATATGAACAGGAAAGAAACTGGGCTTTCTCATTCCTGAAAAATTGGGATGCTAGGCATATGTTTGGATGATACCAAACTAGAACCCAAATCGGATAAGTGCCAATTGTAGGTTATCCTAGGGATACCAAAGTATAGTACTTATACAACTCACCTAAGAACAATTTAATTGTTGCTCACCATGCGGTTTTCCTAAGAGGAATACCTATATGCAGTGGTAAGAGGGAGGAAAGTAAAACTCGATGAAAATTGGAGTAATACTATTCCAGGCACCGATTCCTAATGGAACATAAATAGTTCATCAAGGATGAAACTATACCATTAATCTTCAAATACACAAGAACTGCGTAAGTCGGAGAGAGTCGGAAGACAACCTGGGGTATGGGTTTCTGATCTCACCTCATAAAGATGTCAATCTTATTGAGGAATACCAATTGACTTCGTATGAGGAAGTGATACAAGGTATCGACTGCCTATTATGGAAAAGTGCCATAAAGTCCGAAATGGATCCCATGTATACCAGCTATATTTGGACACTAGTTGTTGTACCGCAAGGCATTGTGCCTATAGGTACTATATAAGTCTTCAAGGAAGACATACGTGGATGGAAACATACCAACGTATAAAGCTAGGCTATTAGCGAAAAGGTATCGTTATCAACATTGTGTCGATTACGACGAAACCTTTTACCTATTGCCATTGGTATATCCATTTGGATAATGCTTGCTGAAGCTGCATGTTTCATTTATAAAATATGACAGCTGAACGTCAAAATCGCTTTCCTTAAACGGAAACCTTTTGGAGGATGTTTACAACATCCTGACGGTTTTGTCGTACCATAACTAGCAAACAAGGTTTGCAGGTTATTCGATCCATGTATCTTAGTATCTTAGAAAACTAAGGATGCTATCTTAAACTATGGAGAATGAGAACTTGAAGTGACTGGGTTCACTGCTGCAAGTTTCCTAACCGATAATAACAACTACAAGTCGTAACAACGGTACTATACAGTTTGAATAACGGAACAGTGAGCTGGAAATCTTCCAAGCAAGATATTGTTACCGAATAAACAATAAAAGCGGGTTATTGCTGCAGCTGAGGCAGCAATAGAAGCCATTTGGGTCGATAATAAATCTAATTAGATTAGATATAGTTCTGTTAGCAGCTGAGCTAGGCTACAGCGCAGGCTAAAGAATTAATGGTCTCATCAACGATCCAGATATATACTTCGACTATTCATCGGATTCGTTCGGATCATACATCGTGGCGATGTGATGATCGTATAAATCGCATCAGATGATAATCATGAAAATCCACCGATGAAAGCCTTTCCTCAGTAGAAATTTGAGCGAACCGTACATAGTTGGGTGTCAGACACTTGAGTGACTGGCTATAGGCCAAGTGGGAGATTGTTGGACAGTTATGACCCATAGCGTCATTATTTGTACAGATCATGGTGTTGTTGTACAAATTATCTATGTGACAAAGGAAATTGCTCTTTTATCATTTGTGATTAGATCACCAAGATGTATAAATGATAGAAGGTCCATATGATTAGTTCCTGGATTGAGATGATATGAGACAGTATCAGTCCGCGAAGGTTTAATCATTAAATATCCCTAGTCAGAGTATTATCGAGATTGGACATCGATAATGCGAAAAAGACTAGTATTACACTTGTGCGCGTTGTGAGGGCATAACATCATAGTTCTCATATATTTAGGTATAAGATACTCATGCAAGTGTAATAGGAGGTTTTGTTTACCGATGGTACGGAAACAGCTTCGCTCTGGTTAGACCCCTCGGAATTCCATTGGTAGTATGACTATGTGTCTATGGATGTCCGAATCAGGGTAGGTGTATTTGGTCTTAACCTGAGACTTGCACCGCTAATACTTGCGACAATCAATATACTTTGGTTTTGGTCGTCCACGCTTTAACAGGTTATGTGTACGCCTCTGTTGGGTATATTGAGAATCATAGTGTATTGGGTGTGATGTCAAGACGGAAGTATCACTCCAGTCATAGTGGAGATGATGGTCACATAGGATACGGAACTGGTTCTCTTAAGTACTGCAGTCATCGGAATAATATGACTAGGTCATAGTTATCCGATTATAGAGACTAATTACCAGAGATCCGATACCAGCCCCAGGCCTAGCATGTGACATCTGATACTGGATCGTAATACGCAATACTACGTATACTACGCCTGATATATATCATTTATTCTTGTAAGGATGTTTATGGAGAATTAGGTAGGCATAACACTTTGCTAGAAGCCAACATTGTCTTGTAAACCGGTAAAAACGTAGTACTAGGTACGTACGTGTTCGGATAGTCCGACGACCAGATTTACTGCCAACATATCCGGGGATCTCATGGGTCGCTTCCCGAAGATTCACCGATGACGTATGACTCGCACTCTATTAATCTGGGATTAATTAGTAGAGAGAGAAAATTAATCTGGGATTAATTGTGGAGATATTTTATCTGGGATAAAATATTAATTAAAAATAGAGAACGATTAATTTGGAATTAATCGATAAATTAATATATTCGATATATTAAACGAAATTGGATTTCAATGCGGAATTAAAATTAGATTTTAATTCAGGCGAACGAGTTAATTTAGAATTAATTCGTTAGCGATGTGAATAGTAATTTTTCTAGGCATAATTATTTAATTATGTCGCAACGGAAAATTCATTAATTTGGAATTAGCGAACCCGAGCCCGGGAGTGTTTGCGGGCGCACTCACATTTCGAATTCAAGTGCGACCCACAAGTCACATCAAGCGTCAAATCGTTAGTCACATCAAGCGTCAAATCACTTGTCACTTTGAGTGATGTGATGTGTAGTCCTTGTGATGTGAATAGTTGATGTAGTGGTTGTAAGCTTTATTGCTTTGACTTTTTGGTGGAAAAATATATGTATTTGATTTTTAGAAAATCAATTACTAATTTTTGGTAACAACCAAACACATTTCTCTCTCAATTTCTTCTTCTCTCTCACGGCCACAAGGCCAATTTTCTTCCTTCTTTCACTACCATTGCCGAGAGTTGAAGGAAGCCAAAAGGAAATTTTGCGGCAAAATTTCCGAAGTGCTAGCACACATTCGGGGTCTTGCGAAGGTGATAGGGAAACCCACCCGTGGGCTTGGAATACATAACTCAAAGCTGGGAGCTTGAGATCATCCATGGCCGAAATTTGGAGGAGCCAAAAACCTGAAAATTTCGAGAGCCCTATGAGGAAAAGCTTGAAGATTTTGTTCCTCGCATCGCTCAACCACTCAATGTAAGTATTTCGCAACTTCTTTGTTGTATTTGCACATAGTTTCTTGCTTGCAAACGATCCCTGTTAGACCGTAGAAAACCAACATGCGTGTGAATTGAGATGATAAGTTTGATGTGTTATTGGTATAAAATGTAAGATTCGATGCGTTTTGTTTTGAAATAGCATAGTTTGTATTGGTGTATGAAATACATATCTTTTGAAAGGCTGTAAAGTGAGGTGACTTCCGAATACAGATAATATGGTAATGTACGTACGATCGATTCTGAATGATCAGACATAAGGATGGAGAAATTTAGAGGATGAAATTTTGATAAGGGGGAGAATGTAATATCCTGAATATTGTTTGGAATGGTTCTGGAAGATTTCTGAATTGAATGTTTGGAATTCGGAATGAGATGTTATTCGAAAAAAGAGTTTAGGTTTGGAAAATAGATCGAAATATTTAAAAGTGAAAATTCATCGCGTTGGAAAACGCGTGATTTCGAAAACCAGTTACGCGATTTTTATTTATATCTTATACGCTTAAAAGTTTATTAGTTCAGCTATAAAGATAATAAATGAACTCCAATTGAGTTTATTCTTGAACCATTAGACACTTTTTTCCGAGACGAACAACTTTCATGTTGAACATTTTTCAAAATTTACATCAGAAGGGCTTTAAAACGTGAATTTCCGAGAAAGCCCCATGACAGGGACCTTATTATATCTTTCGGGGGTCTGAATATAAATTTAAATAATTTTTCTATAAATACCCCATAGTTTCTTCTTATTGCAGAAATGGCATAAGATCAAAAATACCCCTCACGACCCCCAATATCCAAAACATCGTTATCCTCTTTGTTGGTCATATCGGTGGCCTACCGGCCACCGCCAACCGGCGCGACCAGCCAGGGTGTGCCCAAGCCACCCCTCCACCTTGTGGTGGTCGGTGGCAGCCCCCAGATCGCCTCCACCGGTGAGAAAAATGAAAGTTACGTGTGAGTCATGGTATCCTGATCCCGGCTCATCGTTTCATTTCACAACTCAAGCCATCACTCAAATCAAAGCTCTCAGAGAGTACTAAGTTGGCATTGACAGATTTTCCATTTCATGCATGGTTGCACGCAAAATAAGGAAGGAGGATTTAGATGAATAGTGACCCACGATTAACATTAACTTTGATCAGAATTCCGTTGATTCCAGCATGTTTGTGGGGTCGTTTGGAATCCGTTAATGGCCTCGAAATCTTGGTAAGACCTCACGGTAAACATCTACAAATTTTAAGTTTATACTTAAATATTCGAATGTATCCAGTAGCTTCTTATCGTAGAGTATTGATATAAATTGAATTTTTTGAGTATTAGTATACTGAATATGAGCATTCAGTAGAATCCGAGTGAAAACGAAACGAGTTTGATCGATAGAATACACAAGTTTTCGGTAAAAGTGAGTTTTTGCGTATAAAGATGTGTTTTGGTTTTGATGATAGTTATGAATTATTTATTATATTACGAACATGTTTTGTAAATCCGGATAGGTTCGAAGGGTTTGGGACCCTTCTAAAGTGTTTGCGGAAACTTTTTCTGAAGATTTTCCAAAAACACATAAACTGAGAATGTAGGTGAACTAGTGGCTTGAAATAGTTTTTAATGGTGTTTTGAGATTATTGAAACTTAAAGTATTGAAATCAGACTTTTTTTGGTTGTTCCGAAAAGATCCGAATTTTATCGTAGTTAAGTCGAGAATACCGTAAATCGCAATTCTGACGGTATTTTCACTATTTGTTTTGATAGATATGACTAGGACCTGAAGTGCTCACGAAGCAAGGTAAGTAACTCATGCGATGAGTGCTAGAATAATTGATTGGTGTTTTAAATATATATGATTCAAGTGTTTAGGTTAAGACGAGAATAGATAAGAGATACTCTTGAAAACAAAGTTCGAGGTTACACATGGTTAGGATAAACGACCACCACAAGTATGGAAATTTGTTACTGATATGATATGAAATATGGTATGGAATGAGCTCATATTTGTGTGGATGTATGGGTGTATGAAAGTGTAAGAATCGGTAATGATATGTATACGTGTATGTAAATGTATGAGTATGCAAAAGTATATGTATAAGCATGTATAAGTATATGAACATGTATTCGTATATGCATATGATGTTAAGATATATATAGGTTGGGTATATGGAATCGGTAAATGGAACAAATCATGTTTTCTAAATTGGTAAAAGATAAGCTATTTAGATGGGTAAAGTATGTGTGCGAATGTATATGTTTATGAATGGATATGACTAGGACCTGGAGTGCTTGCGAAGCCAGGTAAGTAACTCATGCGATGAGTGCTAGAATAATTTATTGGTGTTTTAAATATATATGATTGAAGTGTTTAGGTTAAGATGAGAATAGATAAGAGATACTCTTGAAAATAAAGTTCAAGGTTACATATGGTTAGGATAAATGACCACCACAAGTCTGGAACTTTGTTATGATATGATATGAAATAGGGTATGAAATGAGCTCAATATTTGTGTGGATGTAGGTGTATGAAAGTGTAAGAATCAGTAATGATATGTATACGTGTATGTAAATGTATGAGTATGCAAAAGTATATGTATAAGCATGTATAAGTATATGAACATGTATTCGTATATGCATATGATGTTAAGATATGTATAGGTTGGGTATATGGAATCAGTAAATGGAACAAATCATGTTTTCTAAATTGGTAAAAGCTAAGCTATTTAGATATGTAAAGTATGTGTGCGAATGTATATGTTTATGAATGGATGTTTCTGATAAGAATCCTGGAGATAGACTGCATTTGTTTGGTAAGTAAAAGACAAGAAGATTGTTAAAGGCTACGGTATCGGAATTCGAAGTGATAAGTATGTTTATATATTTGATTATATACGTAAGTATTCCGGATGATAAACAATATTTGACATGTATTTGTTGTGTAAGTGAGATTGTGTCACATGATATGTTTGCATATGTGTATGTTAATTGGTTGATAATCTTGTGTTGTAGTAGTCTGGCTGGTTAGGAATCCGTTCGGACGACATTCATCTTATACATATTTTAAAATAGGTAATGAGTCACGTACAAGCATTGTATGCATAAGCCAGCCATATATGTGTGTTGTTTTATTATGTGCCTTGTGATGAATTGGTTGTTATGTGTGCTTTGTGGGTGGTTTTATGATGATTGTATGTATGTCTGAGTGTATGTACGTGTTGTTGGTTTCTAATTAGGTCCCGGATCGATTATAAGCATGAAAACATTGCGAATACACATCGAAGAAGTTGCGGAATACTTACATCGATCGGTTGAGCGACACGGCAAGCAACGGAACTTCAAAACGAACTGGTTTGGCGTGAACTGCAGTGCAGTTTTGCTCACTGTTTTGACTTCGTTTTTGGTCCTTCGTCAAGCTCCAAGCTTCGTCGAACGGTTCCCGGCTCATGGGTGAGCTTCCCTATCACCTTCGCATATCTCGTAAGTGTGCTAGCACTTGTGATTTTGCCACAAAACCACACTCTTGCTCCCCTCACTGCTCACGGTTTCAGAAACCAGAAAACAGAAAATTAAGCCACTTTGGGCGTGAAGAGAAAGATGAAAGAAAGAGAGAATGTTGGTTGAATTTCCAAATTTGTGTAATATATACACTCATTTGAATTTCACATGCATTTCATGTGAATTTGGCTTTAATAAGTCAAACCATTAAAGCCTCCAACCACCCACATCACTCAATCCATCAAGTTGTCAAGTCACATCACTCAAAGTGACAAGTGATTTGACGCTTGATGCGACTAGCGATTTGACGCTTGATTTGACGTGCCGCACTCGAATTCGAAATGCGAATGCGCTCGCAAATAATCTCGGGCTCGGGTTCGCTAATTCTAATTAACGAATTTTCTGTTGCGTCGTAATTAAATGATTACGCCTAGCGAAGTCATTATTCACGTCGCTAACGAATTAATTCTAAATTAATTCGTTCGCCCGAATTAAAATCTAATTTTAATTCCACGTCGAAATCCAATTTCATTTAATATATCAAATATATTAATTTCTCGATTAATTCAAATTAATCGTTATCTCTCTTTAATTGATATTTTATCCCAGATAAAATATCTCCGCAATTAATCCCAGATTAATTTTTCTCTCTCTTCTAATTAATCCAAGATTAATTTAGAGTGCGAGTTATACGTCATCGGTGAATCTTTGGGAAGCGACCCATGAGATCCCCGGATATGTTGGCAGTAAATTCGGTCTTCAGACTATCCGAACACGTAAGTACCTCGTACTACGTTTATACCGAATTACAAGACAAGGTTGGCCTCTAGCAAAGCGCCATGCCTCCCCAATTCTCCGGAAACATCCTTACAGGAAAAAAGGATCTGTATCAAGCGTAGTATACCGTAGTATTGCGTATTTTTGTCCAGCATCGGATGATCACGTGCTAGGCCTGGGGCTGGAAATGTGTCTGCCCCGTACGAAGCACATGTCGGATGTCTGGTGAATAGTCTCTATAATCGGATAAACCTGACCTTGTCATTTTATCCCGATAGCTGCAGCATTTAAGAGTACTAGTACCGTATCCTACGTGACCATCATCTCCAAATGACTGGAGTGACACTTCCATCTTGACATCACACCCAACACCATACGATTCTCGATATACCCAGAATTGGCGTACACAGAACCTGTTAAAGCCCTGGACGACCTCAACCAAAGTATATAGATTGTCGTATGCATTAGCGGTGCAAGTCTCAGGTTAAGACCAAATACACCTACTCTGATTTCGGACTTCCATAGACACATAGTCATACTACCAATGGAATTCCGAGGGGGTCTATCCAGAGCGAAGCTGTTTCCCGTACCATCGGTGAAACACAACCTCCTATTACACTTGCATGAGTATCATATACCCAAATATACGAGAACTATGTCGTTGTGCCCTCACAACGCGCACAAGTGTAATACTAGTCTTTTACGTATTTATCGATGTCCAATCTCGACAATGCTCTGACTAGGGATATTTAATGATTCTGCCTTCGTGGACTGATACTGTCTCATATCATTCTCAATCCAGGCACTAATCATAAGGACCTCTCATCATTTATATATCAAGGTGATCTAATCACAAATGATAAGAGTGCAATCTCCTTTGTCACATAGTTAATTTGTACAACAACACCGTGATCTGTACAAATAGTGACGCTATGGGTCATAATTGTCCAACAATCTCCCACTTGGCCTATAGCCAGTCACTCGAGTGTCTAACACCCGAACTATGTACGGTTCGTTCAAATTGCTGAGAAAAGGTTTTCGTCAGCGGATTTTTATGATTATCGTCTGATGCGATTTATACGATCATCACATCGCCACGATGTATGATCCGAACGAATCAGATAATTACCGGAGTATTTATCTGGATCGGTGATGAGACCATTAATTCTTTAGCATGTGTTGAAGCCTAGCTTAGCTGCTAAAAGAACTATATCTAATCTAATTAGATTTATTATCGACCCAAATGGCTTCTAGTACTGCCTCAACTGCAGTAATAATCCGCATTTGTTGTTTATTCGGTAACAATATCTTGCAAGGAAGATTTCCATCTCACTGTACCGTTATTCAAACTGTATAGTACCTTTTTATCGGTTAGGAAACTTGTATTAGTGATCCCAGTCACTTCAAGTTCTCCTTCTCCAGAATCCAGTGACTATCACTTGGATTGGCCTGTTTGTGACTATATATGCTCAAAGCATATTAGACACCAGGTCGCGTACATTTTTCAATGTACGAGTTTCTCGGAGAGTTTTCTCGAAAGCCAAGCTTTCGCCGATAGTTATTTTGGGAATATCATTTCCAAGAAATGACATATCTTCATTATTGTAAAGGACAGCCACTGTCAGTGCGCTCCCACTAACCCTCTTATATACACAAGAATCATTTCGTTTTGAATTAAATCATAAACCATTATGATTACATCAAAACGACAATTCTAAGAACCTATGCTTGCTTCAATCCAAACATGGATCGAATAACCTGCAAACCTTGTTTGCTAGTAAAGGTACGACAAAATCGCCAGGATGTTGTAAACATCCTCCAACAGGTTTCCTTTTCAGGAAAGCGATTTTCCCGTTGAGCTGTCATATTTCATAAATGAAACATGCAGCATTAGCAAGCATTATCCAAATGGATTTAACGTGGCAACATGTAAAAGGTTGAATCGTAGTCAACACAATGTTGATAACGATACCTTTCTGTAAAAGCCTAGCTTTATACGTTGGTATGTTGCCATCCATGTATGTCTTTCTTGAAGACTTATACAGTACCAGTAGGCACAATGCCTTGTGGTACATCAACTAGTATCCAAACATAGTTGATATACATGGAATCCATTTCAGACTCATGACACTTTGTCATTATCAGGGAGTCGATACCTTGTATCACTACCTCATACGTAGTCAGTTGGTATACCTCAAAAGATTGACATCTTTACGAGGTGAGATCAGAAACCCATACCCCAGGTTGTTTTCTGACTCTCTTCGACTATGCGGTTCTTGTGTATTTGAAGATTAATGGTAATAGTTTCATCCTTGATGAACTATTTGTGTTCCATTAGGAATCAATGCCTTGAATAGTATTACTCTGATTTTCATCGAGTTTTACTATCCTCCCACTTACCACTGCATATCGGTATTCCTTTTAGGATAACCCATGGTGAACGACAATCCAATTGTTCTCTTGTGAGTTGTATAAGTACAATACTTATGGTATCCCTAGGATAACTTACAATTGGCACTTATCCAATTTGGGTTTTAGTTTGGTATCATCCAAACATATGCCTAGCATCCCCAAATTATCAGGAATGTGAAACCCGGTTTCTTTCCCGTTCATATCTAATATGAAATCTGTCAAACAGATTATAATGGAACCTTATTCTAAATAAGTTCTGCACTGTTTATGCTTATCCTGTGAAGGAAATGGTAGCTCAGAGCGACTCATGATTAACCTTATCATGTCCAACAAAATTCGGTTTATCCGTTCGGATACACCGTCAAATTGACGTGTTCCGGGAGGAGTCCTCTTTTGAAAGAATACTTTACTCTTTCAAGTATAGTAGAAACTTATTGCTTAAGTATTTTCATTACGGTCTTACCGTGTGACCGGCGTAAACACACACGTATAACGCAAGCGCACGTATCGTTCAAGTAGTATAAAAATATCGATCCCACGAGGACTTAATATCTAATCTATTAATTTTATGAGGTCAAATGATTACTAGTATCTAACAGGTTGTTTGATTGATTTAAAATTGTGACGATTCTAAATTTAAAAACAAGTAAATAACATTGTTCGAAAGTAGATTTTAAGAAAATTTAATATTAAAAACTATCTAGGGTTGTGATTTCTTCCAATATCATTTTAAAGATGAAGTGGTTATCTTAAAGTTGGGTAATATATTGATTTATTAACCTGGAACACTAAATTATGTGTAAGCCTCTGTCGATGGTCGGACACAAATACCCAATTTAAACCCATTGAACCATATGTCTATATCAACCAAATTATCTGGATTCATTAAGTTTAAGTTCCAATTATGGCTACCCCAGCCCGACAGGTATATTCCTATCCTGTAAGGAAATCTATTAAAGGGTTATCTATCCTCAAGGAAGATCGTGGGCTATTAAGTCTAAGGTCTTAAACCTAAAATCCCTATGTCTAGTTCATTTTAGATTTACCAGTTCAATTTTATTAATGGCCAGTTAATAAAAAGCATTAGGTTTAAGACTCAATAAATAAACCTTTATATTACCCAAACTATAATTTAACCCCTTTTAAACCGGTGATATTGGATTTCATCACAACCCCAGATAACTGGCTTAGTTACGACACATATTTACAGGTAGTAAAAACTTAAATAAAATAAAAGACATAAAGTAAAATACTAAAAATTAAATACTGAAAAGTAAATTGCTGAAAAGTAAAATGCTGAAAGTAAAATGCTGAAATTAAATACTGAAAATTAAATGCTGAAAGTAAATAAAGTAAAGGTACAATAAAAGAAAATGCTGAGGTAAAAGGATCCGTTTTTATTACTTCTATTTTAGATATCTCTCTTAATATATATATTAACTTTGCATGATAATTACCAACCAGCCATATAGGCGGTATCCAGATTAAGTCAAATTAATAATTAATTACCAACCGACCAATCAGGCGGTATCCAGTTTAGTCAGGTTAAAACCAATTTAAATAATTACCAACCGACCAATATGGCGGTATCCTCGTTAAGTCAGGTTTTAACTAGTTTATATATTATAATTAAGGGAGATTAATCTAAATGTTAGTCATAAAAGTTTTACCTTTTACCCCAGCAAAGGGGAGTTACCTCCTCATTACTGAAAAGTAAAAATTGAAAATTAAAGAAAGAAAAGTACTGTGCGTAAAAGTAAATTGCGGAAAGTAAAAACTGAAAAGTAAAGAAAAGAAAGTGCGAAAGCGGAAATTAATTACTGAAAGCTATAAATAAACAAACAAGATACAATCTTCTTAGTATTCTTAAGGAATTCCTTAGAAGAAAGTATGAATTTTACAAATGAAATGGTTTGGTATTTATAGGCAAAATTTTGCCTCCATCAAATCATCCACCAAATCAATTATTAATTGCTCCACTAATTGCTCCACTAATTGCTCACCAAATCCATTATTAATTGCTCCA
Organism: Zanthoxylum bungeanum; assembly: GCA_019454045.1. Classification (NCBI taxonomy): domain Eukaryota; kingdom Viridiplantae; phylum Streptophyta; class Magnoliopsida; order Sapindales; family Rutaceae; genus Zanthoxylum; species Zanthoxylum bungeanum. The sequence goes on along the minus strand of SKCR01026372.1, from coordinate 140,129 downwards.
CTAATCTCTTATCATGTTTGGTGATGATTTGATAATTTTTATTATTTATTTATTAATTTATTTTTTGCTTTGAAAATGATTGAAAGTGACTTTAATAATTACACACTACACACTTCTGGATGGTTCATCAATTTCGGGCATGAAATCTTCAGAATTAGAAATTATTTTGTCTTTCAAAGTTGTATATCTTTGAGTCTTCTTTAATCTGGAACTTGAATCAGCTCAATCCGATATCTGAGTAAAACGTTATGCCTAAAATACGACAGATGCGCAAAATTGGAATTTCCAAAACTGCACTTCGTCAAAACGCCCTTTCAAGTTATTAATCTCCAAAATTAAAATATCAAGTCCAATAATTGCCCTTATTTGACCCATATTTCGTCCTAAATGATTTCATTAAGCCCCATATTATTTTATCTGCAAAATAAACTAAAACACATCAAAACGTTCATCAAACCCGAGAAACTAAACAAAATATTAAGTAAAAGGGGCGGTAAATATTGATATATTTTCCGCTCATCACCGTGACGATTTAATACTGTAGCCGATCTGTTTGTCTATTTCGTGTCGAAACTATAAGAGTTTTCGATTTGCGTTCTTCAAAAGAAACACATAACCATAACGCGATGCCACATCCGTATAGGTCACGAAATATTCATATCCACATCTATCCTAGCTAGATATGGGCCCACTTACTTCACTATGAATTAGGGCTAACAGATCGGTGGCATTTACACTTTTACCAAGTAAATATGTTATAGGCACTTTGCCTAATAAACTAGATTCGTAGACTTTATTTGATTGGAATCAAAACAGTCCGAGTACCCACTCTTCAAAAGTGTGGATATACGAGTCTTGTTTCATCGTGTCTCAGACAACAATGCCACAATTAGTTTCTTCTGATCAAATCAGTTTGAGCTATTTGTTTGTCATGTTATATATTTGAGATTTATTTATATTCAAAATATAAATTCTGTTATTCACATCTAATGTGTTTATCTCAATATCATCTTTATATAATGAAACACTTTAGTGTTCTAGAATATAAAGGTTCACCCGCAGCGGGTTAAACACTGATATAGAGATAATGTATCTAGTCAAACTAGTTACATTATAACAGTTCCTAATTTAAGTACATACCCGAAGGTAGTTCCTAAACTTAGGTATCTGCGGTTAAAACATCGACTTTCGTCCCGTTTCCAAATCGCAGATTAAATCTCAATTGAAGTCAGTATCCTATTCAAATCAGATTCTGAACATCAATATATATTTATGTACCACACTAAGTATTTAAAATCTAATTTTAATACTAGTAGTGAACATAATGTTGACAAACATATTTGAAGTCAGAGCCTTGCTCGTCTTCAATTCCTTCATGGGATATGTCCTTTATCTTTCCAAAAGATTATAATGATTTTGCCTTTGCCCTTTTCCATATTCCAGAAGCCTTTGGCCAAGCCATGGGTTTCTAGAATATCGAAATAAGGTGCGTCTTGCGCTACTTGCCTAATTGCAAAGTTTGACTTTATCTCCATGAGATTAGTCATTAATTCTCCAAGAATTAACTATTGCATTTTAGTACTTCTAAAATCTAAATATAGATTTATGAAGATCCTTCAATTTCTTCATCATACTTTAAGGATCTAATCCTTAGTTCTGATTCATAAATTAAGGAGTCTACTGCGACAAGCTTAAGTACTAAAGTTATCATTACATAAATCTTCCAAAGATTATGCTCTACTTTTTGCTTAATTATGGGCTTAGGCTTAATATATTATTTTATCAAATAAAATAACTTATTATTTTTCCAGGACCATCCTGAAATTTATCCCAATTTGAAAATTAAACCATTTAAAACATTTTCCCTAGGATTATATATTAAACATCAATCTTTCAATTTTATCTCGATTTTAATAGTCCAACTATTTAATCAACGAGTACGGTACTATTAAATATAATGATTATTATAGTCCAACTATTTAATCAACTATAATTAATTAAATCAAATACATTGATTATTATAATCCAATTATATTATCTAATATAAATGAATTGTTTGAATATAGTCCAACTATTATTAAAACAACAATTTAAATATTATTCCAACTAACATTTAATACGTTTTGACGAATGATATTTGTTTGAGCGCGTATGACGAGTAATTGAACGAGTATTGCAAATTCAATTCTTGCATCCCACTATTTTTCGGCGAGCCTCTAACCCTCTGTCGAGTACTCGGGAAACCGCGTTTCCTAGTGGGCTAGGATCCCGTTAATATCACACAATCTTGACTTTGGCCAACAAATTGTATGATAATTAACTAGGTAGATCTCTAAGATCGATTGGATCCAATCCAATTCCTAGATCCGATAGGGGGACATCCAAGTCCGAAACATATATCTTATATATGCCAATACATCCAATGTATTACCTAACCTATTTCCTCTGAATCAACTAAGCCTTGGCTTTGGCACAACAAACTTAGTGATCCCAGTCAAGCGCGACCCATTGACCATGGAAAGCTTCGTAATCAATGTCGATGGACAAGAAGTGGTCTTGACTTTGTCCAACAAACCACAACTTGGACAAGACACTGACATGGAACAAAGCCTTCGTGATTCAAATACATCTTCGACAGACAAAGGCCTTGACTTTGGCCAACAAACCAATGTCGTCTTAGATCTTGAGTGAGAATCACTCAATGGAAGGAAAAGCGCTTAATATTTAGTGAGGGTTTTTTCGCGTGCAAATTGGCAACCAATTTATTATCTTTGTTAAGGTCTCATCATCATACACCCTTAAACATGCTTTCTAAACACATAATAAAGCGTATATGAAAAGTAATAATGATATGCGAATGGATACTTTACACAATTGATCCTAGATCAAATCTCTCACTTTCTCTCTCCCGCTAGCACAATATCTGCTTCTACCCGTTACACTACACTTCTAAAGAAACCTCATTTACATTGAGGGGAATAGGTGAGAAGAGAATACAATGAAATGAGAGGTAATAAGGCTGGACACGCAGGTCCAATTTAATAAATCGAATTTATTACAATTTCCAAAATTGCCCCACCCATCTAATATCCATCCGATATACATTATTCATGCATCGCAATCATGTATTCACACAAGCATGTTATCAATCAAACTAATCAAATTAATTAATCTGATAATTAGTGATCATCCAATGTTCAAACAACGATTTGATTTTGTGCGAGTTAAACTCGTCTTTGCGAATAAGTATTCAAAGTACGAATTCTCGAATTAAACTAAACTACATCATTAAATCCAATTTAATATGCATTCAATTCTAATTCGCTATTTAATTCCAAATTAAATACTACACTTTAATAATGAACTTTTACGACTTAAATTCCAAATTTAATCGCAACGGGTCTCAAAGCCCGATAAACGTCCAACGTCAATTTAATTAAAGTCCAATGGGCTTTTAATTGATTTCTTGAGGCGTGGACTTTTGGTCAACTCGGGTCAAACCGAAAACCAAAGTCCAATCCGGGAGTTACCCCATAAGCCCATAAATCAATTTTGGCCCATTAGGCCCAATTAAGTCGTATTTGGGCTTTATGGTGGCGGTTTTGGGCCCAATTGGATCCAATCCAATTTGCCTAAACCCAACTTTGTACAACAAAGCCCAACAAGCCCAATACAACTTAAAAGTCCAATTCCAAAATTAGGCCCAAGTAATTAAATTACCAAATTCTAAATTTCCAATTTAATTACCAAAGTGTATCACATGATTAATTACCCAAATTAACATTTCTAAAACATCAATATACACAATTAATCATGCTAATCATCAACAAAACATGTCCAACATATTTTGATTAAAATCAAACCCAATTCATGCTCCATAAAGTCTCGGCAAATACAAGGAATTTTTATATCAATTCCGAATTCAATCCAATCAAATCCAAATTAACATTAAATCCACATTTCCAATTGATTCAAGTCATCCAATGAACAAAAATCAAAAAATCACCAAGACCATTAGGACTTAAGGCATTCGGCCAACATAAGGAATTTTGGATATATGCTCAATTCAAAATTCAATCTAATTCAATCTTAAATTAACATTATCCAACATGATTCCAACTCATCCATGAATCAAAATCAAAAAATTCCAAGAATTCAAAAATCCTAATGTATTCGGCCAACATCCAAATTTTGGGGAAAATTATTCCAAATCAATTTTCATGAAATGATCCAATCAATCTTCAATTCAACATGTTTTAAGCATACTCATTCATCCAATTTCACAAAATCATGCTTGAAAACAAATTACCAAAATTTTAAGCCCTAAATTTTCATGCTCAAACCTAGGCTCTTGATGCCATTGTTGGTTTCTAATTAGGTCCCGGATCAATTATAAGCATGAAAACATTGCGAATACACATCGAAGAAGTTGCGGAATACTTACAATCGATCGGTTTGAGCGACACGGCAAGCAACGGAACTTCAAAAACGAACTGGTTTGGCGTGAACTGCATGCAGTTTTGCTCACTGTTTTGACTTCATTTTGGTCCTTCGTCAAGCTCCAAGCGTCGTCGAACGGTTCCAGACTCATGGGTGAGCTTCCCTATCACCTTCGCATATCTCGTAAGTGTGCTAGCACTTGTGATTTTGCCACAAAACCACACTCTTGCTCCCCTCACTGCTCACGGTTTCAGAAACCAGAAAACAGAAAATTAAGCCACTTTGGGCGTGAAGAAGAAAGATGAAGAAAGAGAGAATGTTGGTTGAATTTCCAAATTTGTGTAATATATACACTCATTTGAATTTCACATGCATTTCATGTGAATTTGGCTTTAATAAGTCAAACCATTAAAGCCTCCAACCACCCACATCACTCAATCCATCAAGTTGTCAAGTCACATCACTCAAAGTGACAAGTGATTTGACGCTTGATGCGACTAGTGATTTGACGCTTGATTTGACGTGCCGCACTCGAATTCGAAATGCGAATGCGCTCGCAAATAATCTCGGGCTCGGGTTCGCTAATTCTAAATTAACGAATTTTCTGTTGCGTCGTAATTAAATGATTACGCCTAGCGAAGTCATTATTCACGTCGCTAACGAATTAATTCTAAATTAATTCATTCGCCCGAATTAAAATCTAATTTTAATTCCGCGTTGAAATCCAATTTCATTTAATATATCAAATATATTAATTTCTCGATTAATTCCAAATTAATCGTTATCTCTCTTTAATTGATATTTTATCCCAGATAAAATATCTCCGCAATTAATCCCAGATTAATTTTCTCTCTCTTCTAATAATCCAAGATTATATTTAAATGTCCAATCCGTGTATGATAAAACTCATAACATATACAGAGAGTGTATGCTTATGTGAAATGAATGAATGATTTGAAAACTGATGTGAATATCATATGTTTTAAAACGTGTTTGTTAAGTTGTATTGGTACGAATGTGTGTGTAAGAATTCTGAAAGTATGTTTCAATGAATATAAGAGAAATGTGATATGGTATGTGTAAATGCATATGAATCCTGAATGTCAAGCTATTGTAAGGTTATCATGATTAAAGTAAGTTAAAGAAAGTTTATTTTGGTATAGAAGATAGTTTGTAATCGAATAGAAGGAGTTTATTGGATTTACCGATTTGATGATATTTCAAAGATTGATATTTGTGATAAAAGTATATATGTATGACTTCATGTTTCATGTGATTGAAGTGAATTTGATATTAAAGGATATACTCTATGGTATTCGGGTTTTGTTTGTATGCTTAGGATGTTTGGCTATTAAATTGGCATATATATACGTAAATAGATATGAGGATTTGCATATGTAATAGATAAAGGGTTAGTTAAATGTTGATAAAGCTGAATTTGTAACTTGGTAATGTTGAAAAGTTTCTAGTATGCTTGACTTTATATTTTATTGGTTGCATGAGCATGGTTACTTACTGAGTTTTTAAAAACTCACACTAAACCAGTTTGCTAGTTTTACAAGTTGGCTTCCAGATTGGTCAACCATTTAATCTTTAGAAGTCATGCTCGAGACACGGATCACCCAAGCGGCAGTCACCCTCGCAAGTGTCCTCGAAGAAGTTTAGAAGTTTAGGATATTTGGTTATTGCTTTATTTGTCATGGTGAGCACGCTGTTTGTATATATATTAAGTAAATGTTTTGATTGTTTATGATGTGGTGGGCACATAGCTCTTGAGTGTTGATAGATGATGTGGGCGGAGCCCGTAGGATATGATTTTGATGAGATTTGTATGGACTTGAGGTCCTTTTATTTGTTTGACGTCTTCTTAGATTCCCTTTGATGCTGGACTGTGATCCAGGTTGTCTAGTTTTAGGATACATTATGCCGAATATTCGGTAAATTCAGAGGCTTATGGAGATGGGTCAATCGTGTCTTCTGCCGGTAGCATCCTGCCTTTGACGGGGTGTTACGCATTGATGGGCGGAAAATATATCACTATTTACCACCCATTTGATCTAATATTTTGTATGGTTTATCGGGTTTTATGAATGTTTTGATTTATTTTTGTGTATTTTACAGATAAATAAAGTTTTGGGACTCAATGGAATCAACTTGGGGCTAAAAAGGCAAAAAACAGATAAAAGGGTAAAATTATCATTTCACGCGTTGCGACAGGCATGTTCTTTGCGTCGCGACGTGCCATTAGTACTATTCTGCCGACACTTGTCCTCATGATGTCAGCATAATAATTCGACCTGCCGACACCTTACGTAAGCAATGACGTTAGCGTCGCGACGCGCAAGCCTTCACGCGTCGCGACGTCGAGCCAATAATTCTGCCGACAGTCACGTGTCATCATCTCATCAAAGCCACGTACACGTGTCAAAAATCAACGGCGCGTGAAGCAAGGACAAACTTTGCCTATAAATTGAAGCTGATTTCATTTTCCAAAATCATACTTTCTTTAAGGTTCTTAATAAGGATATAAAGATTGTATCTTTGTTTGTATTTATTTTTAGCATTTTAATTATGTACTTTTATTTTTAGTAGTAGTAATAGTAGTTTATTTACTTTATATTTCTTTTATGTTTTGTAGTTAATTTTCGCTGAGGGAATGGTGAAACCTTTATTATGATAATTTAGATTAATCTCCATTAAATTATAATATATAAATTATCTTAAAACTCGACTTAATTTGATACCGTCTTTATGATCAGTTGGACTTAATTAAATTAATTTTAACCTGACGTAATTGGATATAACATTTATGGTCGGTTGGAATTAATTAAACATGACTTAATCAGGATACTGCCTATATGGTCGGTTGGTAATATAATGCATATTTATATATTATAATAAGGAAGATTTCTCAATTAGAAATAGTAGATGTGGATCCCCTAACCTCAGCATTTTATTTTTATTCTATGGAAGTGATGAATCACAATATTCACGAGTTTAATAATTGATTTAATTATATTATGGGCAATACTTTGGCTTGTTTATTGAATCTTAAGCTTAATGCTTCTTATTGCCTGATCACCAATAAGATTGATGTAGTAAACTTAAAATGAACTTGGAAAATGGATTTTAGGTTTCAGCCTTAGATTCAATAGCTCACAATCTCACCTTAGGGTAGATTTCTTAAGGTAGATTTCCTTCCAGGATAGACATATACCTGTCGGGCGGGGGTAGCGATAATTGGAACTTGAACTTAATGAATTCAGGTAACTTGGTTAACATTGGAATATAGTTAATTGGGTTACTTTGGGTGTTTGCATCTGACCATCGACATAGACTTTTGTATATCTTCGTGTTTCAGGTTAACAAACTAATTTATTACACATGTATAAAAGAATTAATTCATCATTAAAATAATATTGTGTGGAATCACAACCCTAGATATTTATTTTCTTTATTATTAATTTCCTTTGTTTTATTTTATATTTTTATTTATTTATTTAGCAAATCCACATTTAACCAACCAATCAAGCAATCATTCCCTTCTCATCCTAATTAGATACCTGTAAACATTTAGCATAAATAATTAATAACAATAGTAGAAATTAAGTTCACGTTATAAATGGCAAAAGAGCCTGGGCCCGTCCCGAGGTGAAAAAATCCGGGCCGGGTCTCACAATTCGGGCCCGGGCCAGGTAAATAATTAAATATTTTATTTATAAAATATATATTTTTATAATAAATTTTTTATTTTATAATTTTTTATAATAAAAAATCGGGCCCAGGCCAAGCCCGTGCCCGATGACAGCCCGAGCCTAAATTATTTTCCAGGCCCGGCCCGTTGCCATCCCTAGTCCACGTGGGATCAATATTTTTATACTATTTGAGCGATACATGCGTTTGCATTACGTGTGTAATTTCACTGATCACGCATCCCCAAAGCCAACAGTGTAAGAAGTCTCGTGCGTCGGGCTGTCATATAATAAGTGTTATGTTATCCATTCAATTTTAAATTCTATAATTTTTGTCATGTAACTTTAATTTAATCATAATTTATTATTAACAATTCAAAAAGTAACAAATATGACTAAATTATTGAATGCTGAATAACACTTTTGAACCTAAAAATAAGGATTTTCAAAAGTTTATGACAAATTTTTATTTTATTATAAACCTATTTAATGTAGTGGTGTAAACACTTATTACAAGTTTAAGAAGTCCCAAATTCAATACCCCAATTAACAAAATAATAATAATAATAATATAATAATAATAATTATTATTATTATTATTATATTATTATTATTATTATTATTATTATTATTATTTGAAATTTAAAAATGAAAATAAAAAATTAAGCCTTCTGGCCCGCTCGACCGACACTAGGGATAGAGAAAATTCCTGCGAGGATGGGTGATCATGGGAGTCCAACACGTTAAGGGAGGGTAAGGGAACAATTTTCCATACCCGTTAGTTAGACGGATTGAGTACAGATATTAGCATCCCCATTCAAATAGAGATAAAATTCTCGTGAGGATAATTTTTTGTATCCATTAATTGAATGGATTAGATACAAGTATTGACATTCTTATACCATATCTCACATGTCGTCATCCCTAACTGGCATGGATTACCGCCCTTGTGGGCCATGCTGATAGTTCGACCTAGGATGGGTTGGTCATGTCTTAACGAGCAGGCCAAACCGTCTTGTTGGCCATCTCTTATCCAAAGGTACACTATAAGCATAAAAAAATGAATTTTTTTTTATATAATCTCAAGTGATAGTTTAATTGACTTAGTTCTTGTAGTGAAATATAAAAAATAATAATAATTAAAAAAATAAATTTAAATTTATGGAATGCTGTAACATCCCAGATTTTCGGGATAATTCTGGAAAAGTTCTCGGACCAAAATTACAGTCCCGGAACTGAACGACATTAGCGGATAAGTATTTAAGTGATGGAATATGGATTGGAATAATATAATATGAATATTCGTCGCGTTGGAAAACACGTGAGATTAAAAGTCAGTTACGCGATTTTTGTAAAACGCATAAAGTTTGCGGTTTCGGTCACGGAAATTGCAAACGAACTCCGATTGAGCTGATTCTTGGACCATCAGACTCTTTTTTCCGAGACGAACAACTTTCGTGTTAAACACTTTACGAAAATCACGTCAGAAGGGCTTCAAAATCACTGATTTCCAAAATTACCCTTCTAAGCGGGGACATTCTGGTAATTTTTCTGGAATTGTGATATTTTTGTTATTATTATTTATTTCAAAATAAAATAAAAAGAGGAGGTAATTCAAAAAAAAAAAGAAGAAAGAATGGAGATGCAGAGGGAGAACGCATGAGAGAGAGAAAAAGGAAAGAAGCCACGCCGGCAGCCTCCGACAGGCATCACGGCGGCGGACCACCGGCGTTCGATGCGTCTGGCCACGACGCATCTGTCGGTGGCTAGTGGGTTTCGCCGACAACAACGAGAAAGAGAGGGAGAAGGTCCCGCTAGTGGGTTTCGCGATCCCGGCTCATCGGTTCATTTCACGCCCCGAGCCACCCATCAAATTGAAGCCCTCGACGAGTACTACGAGTATGCGGGGTCGATTTCACCGAACAGCGGCCGGTTTCACGCAAAACGAGGAGGGAATGAGCACGTGAACAGTAAAACCCAGACGAACAGTAGTTCCGATTGGAATTCCGACGACACCAGAGTGTTCATATGGCCGTTGGGAGTCCGAATATGCCCTCGGAATTTTGGTATGACTCTCCGTTAAAAATACGTTATTTTAAAGTTTATCGATATATATTCAGATGCTTCCAGTAGTTCCGTAGTGTAGCAAATTGTCATGAAATGAATTGAATGTTATATAATTTGTTAAATCGATGCTTGTGGTAGAATCCAGGCAGAAACGAAATGAATTAGATCGATCCGGTAGAATTAGCGAGTTTCCGGTAAAATGAAGTTTCTTGCACGACTGAGCATAGATGACCGTAATTATGAAGATGATATAAATATGTATTGCGAGGGTAATTAAGCGATTCTGGAGAAGTTCAGAGGGTTCGAGACCCTTCCGTAGCGTTTGCGGAAACCTTTCGGTAAGATTTACCGCAAACGCGTAAAATGATAATATGAGCTATCTAGTTAGTTTAGAATAGTATAGAAAGGCATATTAGAGTAACGAATTTTGAACCGTAGTACCGGATAGGATTCATGTATCTCGAGGAGGTCCGGAAGTTTATTATAGATGAGTAGAAAGTTCCGCAAATGGCGGTTCTGACCATGTTTCGTTATTTGTTTTGACAGATCGGACCAGGATCGTGAGTGTCTGCCTAGCCAGGTAAGTAATCCATGCGATGATTACTTGTGACGTATTCTGACTGAATTTAAATAATAAAGAAACTTTATAGATATATGTGTAAACATAAAACGGAAAATATATATATATATATATATATATATATATATATATATATATATATATATATATATATATAAAAGATACTAGCAAGCCTTAGATTGAAAGTATAAAAATGATAAGTATAAGAATGGTAAGTATATGTATTCGTAATATGGGAACAAATACACATGATTAAAATATACGATATTTGGGATTGGGGGTTGTAGAAACTACACCATAGGGAATGGGATTAGAATTTGAAGGATGATAAATTATAAGAAAGTAATCATGTATATAATTTGTATGTATTTGGTGTATATGTGTCTTGATGCATGGTTACATTACATGAACGTAGAGCATATGAGTATATGAATGCATGTAAATGAGATTCTTGAGCATGTTGATATATAGGTAGGTAAGTGTGTGTGTATATATATATATCATATATGGCTATATAAATATAAGTTTTGTGTGCATGTACATGAAAGATTCAATGTGTCATAAGAATGCATGAATGAATGCATGTACATTATGATAATGCAAGATAAGCTCATGATAAAGTATGATTAAGATAAGTGAAAGCATAAGAAATAAGTATGCATTAATATGTACATGTATATGTATGGCAATGTATGAAAGCATGGCTAGGGTAGAAAGAAACATGAGAAATGCATATGCATATGTGTGAGTCAAGATTTTCAGCAGTTGAGCAAAAGTTAAGAAAGTTTTCAAAGATTCAAAATGTTTTAAAGAAAGTTTCAGATGCTTATGAAAGACAATATATTTCAGAAAAATGTTTCTTACAGTTTTGAAATTTAAAATATGATTTTATGTTTTTCGGGGCATGAGGGAAAAACTCACCCCAGTATGTAACTTGAGTTTCAGTTGGAATTGACGGATTCAGAGAATGTTCACATGTGGAGGACTGAGGGGACGCTCTCAGATCCTTGAGCAGGACTAGGGTTGACAGATCCCCGAAATTCTAGTTTGGTGGCTACACTGCCAGTTGAGCTGTTGTCCTGGGTGTAGAGCTCTACGTTGCCAGTTGAGCTGTTGTCCTAGACGTAGGGCACCACCAGTCTTAGAGATGCCGCAGTTGAGCTGTTGTCCTGGGCATCGAGTACCATCAGTTTTCAAAGATGCTGCAGTTGAGCTGTTGTCCTGGGCATCGAGTCTCATCAGTTTTCAGTTTTCAGACTTTCAGTATAAAGTTTTCAGATTTTCTGTATCCAGATTTCAGAACTCAGTTTTTAGTAAACAGTTTTCAGAAACTAGATTCTAGAAACAGTTTTCGGAAACCAGAGATTCAAAGCATGATTTCAGATATATATGTTTTATGAGAGATTTCCAGACAAGTTTCAGAAATGAGTGTTCAAAAATATAAATCAGTTTTCAGAGATGATTTCCATACTTTAGTTTCCAGAGATGATTTCCAGATTTCAGTTTTCAGTTTTAATTTTGGATTCAGTTTTGTGACAAGCATAAGTGGAAAAAGAGTTTTATAGTTTAAAATAAATGTTTATGTTGTTACGTGTGCATAGTTAGGAATTATGTTTTATGATTGAAATGCATATAAGTATGTATATATTTAGTATCGGAAAAGATTTCAGATGCACCTGGTTATGGACAAGACTTTCGAAAATTGGGTGAGTAGAAGTGGTAAGTAACGAATATACGTTATGCTGAAAGGTATTCATGTATGCACTAAAGTAGAAAGTATTTCCGGACATGTAGAGTTATTAAGATAGCAGATTGTGAATTCATATATGAGTGATGGTAGGAAAAGAATTGAAACCTGATATAAGATATGCTTTTAAATAAGATATATATTTTAGTATTGTGTGATTATTAAGTCAACAACAAAGAATGAAAGGAATAACATGTTGTCATAATTGGAATAGTAAGAACAAACCTAAGGTAAGTTCTTAGAGTAAAAAGATTCGTAATGCATATTAGTGTGTGAGTTACAGATGCTGATAAAAGTGAGATGTGAAAGATAAGATAAATTAATTTATATGCGTGATGACCATATTTATAGGAAAGTAAGAGAAGTAAGTAATAGGAATTTTTGTGTGCTTTGTAACCTGGAAATTAAGGATAGGAAATGAAGTGAAATGTTTGTGATTGAGTACTATATAAGTTATGAGCATGGTTACTTACTGAGTCTTATGACTCACACCGCAATAGTTTGTTAGTTTTGCAGGTCAGTAATAGATATACTGAGCCAGCAAGATTTCAGGGAAGACCTTGAAGACAGTAGATCGCCCCAATTGCAGTCAAGAGAGTTATGGGTCGAGTTATGGGTCCTTACGACCCCTTGTATATGTATTTGTAATGTATCTTATATGTAAGGGTTATGTAACAATATAGTTTTATTTTGAGTTCTGGCCGGAGGCCAAGTGATTTACTTTTGTTCATTGAGTTCAGGCATGAGGCCTAGTTGATGTTTGCATATGTTTTGAGTTGCTTAACAGGTTGTCTTTGGGTGCTGGCTATAAGCCAGGTTGCATGATGTTCTGCGTACATCATGCCAAAATTTCGTCAGAATCAGAGGCTTATGAAGGCAGGATTAGCCTGTCTCCTGCCGGTAACATTCTGGCTCAGGCGGGATGTTATAAATACGTTTAATTTGGAGTTTGGATGAACTACAGTGTGCTGGAATTCAAGACTTGAACTTCTTTCATAATAATAATAATAATAATAATAATAATAATAATAATTATTATTATTATTATTATTATTATTATTATATTATATTTAAAAATATAGATCTAAAAAATTACATTAGGCTTTGGGGATACCAAATTCCCCATAATCCTTGCATATTATTGCTTGCTGTTATTTATCATGACCCACATGGCACAACGTGCATGCAGCCTATTTGATTCCCACATAAACAAAAATAAACTAAAATAGAACAACAAAAAAGACAAAACATAAACACACAAACTTGTCCGCCACAAGAATCATTCATAGATTGTCAACATAATCTAGTATTATTATTATATTAGAGGAAGCTATGACTGGGAAAATTTAGTAATTCTCCCTTTATCAAAACATGAAAATACCCTAACATTACATAATGGTCATTATTTTTTGTTTATTTGACTATTTTACCCTTGGTTCTGATAATTTATAAATGACAGAAGTTATTTAAAAGCTTGGGAAAATAAAACTATCATTTTATGTATGTTGCCAGGGGGAAAATAGTCAAAGAAATAAAAAAAAAATGATAATTATAGAAATGTCCAAGGTTTTTTTGATGTATTTTATAACTTGAGGGAGATCATAGGTACACATGCAGCGTTTCTTTAACAATTTAAAACTTTCCCCAGTTGATTTAAACTATTGAAGTACTAAATCTCTACTCTGTATAAATGCTAAGGTCGGTAGTGAATATTATTACTTGTCATATTCTTGTTATGGAAAAAGTCGATAGAATGAAAGACAGAGAAGAGGAAGAAACAAGCCGTTATAGAGGAGTAAGAAGGAGGCCATGGGGAAAATTTGCTGCAGAAATTCGTGACTCGACAAGGCGTGGCGGTCCTCGTTTGTGGCTTGGAACTTTCAACACAGCTGAAGAAGCAGCAAGAGCTTATGACAGAGCTGCCTTTGCAATGAGAGGTTCCTCAGCCAATCTTAACTTCCCTAATGAACATTTTTCATCTGGGGTCAGTGCAATTCCTTTAGTACTTCTCGATCTTTGTTTTATGATCTTCTTGTTCAATTTCATTCTATATATTTGTTCCAGAATGTTCGAAGAGGTATTGCTGCTGCTGCTGAAGGTGAGAAAGAAGTTTTTGAAATTGAGTACTTTGATAACCAGTTGCTGGAGGATCTTCTTAATTTTGATGAAGAAAATAATAACAAGACCAATAATAATTGAAAACTTTGCTGGCCAATGCAACCTGTATAAACAAATCCATTGAATAAATTAATGTTCATTTCTTCCGATCTGCAACATTGTTTCACTGGTATGTTAATTAATTTCAATAAATTTCTTGGCGAGACTTTATAAATTAATAAAGATGATTTGCTTTAATTTAATTTATAAGGAAACTGTATCTTAGTAAAGGCAGTAACACCAGTGAGAGGATTTGTTGCTTTTCTAAACATCTTTTACTGCAGCAGGCATATGATTTAGAATTATCTTTTATTGTTTTTATTTTTATCAACCCTCTCTCCGTCGAGAAATTTCTTAAGATAATAGCTAAATGATCAGTGGAAGATTCCCATCTCCTGGTTTATTATTATTTGTTGTTTGTTGCTTAAAGATTTTTCCACTCTTTTTTCATCAAACCCTCTTGAAATAAACTGACACGATGAGTTTTTCTAATTTTACTTATTTTAATAAAATTTCCGCAAAATCTTCCCTATATTTTAACATTTTCAATGAACCTTCTTCAAATAATCTAATCTTCCTGATATTTTAACATTAATTTTCAATGAACTTTCTTCAAATAATCTAACACGAACTCTTATGATGAGTCCTTTTTATATTGCCTATTTTATCAAAATTTCAACAGAATTTCCCTTATATTTTAACATTTCCAAGCTTGTAAATCTATAAAATAAACACTTGAAAAAATGTAAATCCATAAAATATGCACTTTACAACTATTTAGCATTCTATACTCCAATAACTCTACTTTCTTAAATACCTAATAAAATTCATCCCCAACAAATTTTACTTCAAATAACTTTATCCAAACATTAATGTATCGTTTGGTATAGAGTTTGGTGAGATTATATAAACCAGCTAGTTTATACTCTCAATACAATACTTATAAATTAGTTTATACTCTCAATTAATACTCTCTACCAAACGTAATTGTATCAATAAAATTAAATCTATACCTTCATAACTAATCTATGCATGTGAAGGAATGGTATTACTTTGTGATTTTGAAAACTATATTTTACATATAATTTGACACAATAAAATTAAAATTTCGACAAAATCTCCCCTATATTTTAAAATTTCTAATGAAAATCCTCTTGAAATAATCTGACACGGACCCTTATGATGAGTCTTTTTAATTTTACTTTTTTTTAATCAAAATTTCGACAGAATCTCTCCTATATTTTAACATTTACAAACCTGTAAATTTATAAAATAAACTCTTACAAACATGTAAATCCATAAAATATGCACTTTACAACTATTTAACATTCTATACTCTATTAACTTTATTTTCTTAAATTCCTAATACAATACATCACCAGCAAATTTTACATCAAACAACTTTATCCAAACATTTAATTGTATCAACAAAATTAAATCTATACCTCCCTAACTAATCTATCCATGTGAAGGAATGGCATTACTTGGTGATTTTGAAAACTATCTTTAAAATATAACATCCACTTGATTTTATTACACTCCAAATAAACTGACATTTATTGTATTACCCAACCGTTAGATTTTTTGTTAAACTCAACTGTTGAATGATTTGCCACGAAAAAAATATTCAATTCTACCTTTAGTTTATGTGATGAAGTGACCGAAAATGACTAAAATACTAATCAATTCTGGTACTGTCTTTTCTCACTTCCTCTCTTTCTAAAAAAAGAAACTACCTCAGCAATAAGCTATCAATAAAGTGAATGTCACATATATTAGAAGATTTTTCAAGTTCTTAGAATGTATCAGTAAGTGAATTCAACTGAGACTTGGTGATCATTAACTTATATGGCTATAATAGCCAATACCTAATGTGGGTATTAGCTTCTATATATGTCCAAGTCTTGCATTTTTCACAACACAACACTAATGCATTCGAATGATACCCATGCATTTCTAATTAATGCAATAAGAATGCAAGTATGCTTGGCTGAGTGCTTACAAGCAGTCAGTTGGGGAAAGCATTTGCGATCAATATTACCTAATATAATTACAGAATTACAATACTAATTAAAATAAAAAGCTTATTGTAAAAAGAAAAGATATTGCAATTGCTTTTTTACCCAAAAAAATCTCATCATAAAGCCTGAAACAAATCCATTTAATAATTAAAATCATTTCAAAGATTACAAAAGTTCTATTACAAAAATATATATATATTAATATATGTTTCTTTTCGAATTATCTAGTATAATAGCAAAATTATTGTATCAATTAAAATAAAAAACCTATTACAATAAAAAATACTATAGTTATATATTTTTTTACCAAAAAAAGACGCAATAAAACATATAATCAAATAAAACTATATAAACCTAACATAATACACAAAATATTAGTATTCAAAAAAAAAAAAAAGGTTAAATTATTACGTCTTCAAAAATACAGTAAAAATATAAGCATTCAATGAAGTTTTTTCCCCTTTATTAATGCAAATTTTAAACATGATTATAGGATGATTTACACCAAAATGAATAATTTATGGCAATAATAAAAAGGACAAATATCAAAACAAGAATCCTGTGAATTTAGGAGTTAACAACCATAAAGACCTTTAAATCTTATGAAATAAAATGATTTTGATTTAACCAAAAAAAAAAAAAACACTTATTAATAGATATCATAAACCAGTGCAAAGCGCAAGCCCTATACTAATTTATAAATATCATGCTCTTGAATAACAAAATAAACTTAGGACTTCTACTCATGATTTATTCATTTATTTATTTTAACATATATAATGTGGCTTTGATAGTTTATTGAAATTTATAAATCTAACTCAATCCAAAAGATATTGTGAGAATCGAGGGTTGCATGATATTTATATTTTAAGTTTATTTATTCATCTAAGCCCATGTAAAATATTTTCCTCAACACTAAGAAAACATAATTATCTTCAATTTGCATTTGATGAAGATAAATTAATTCTCAAACTACTATCTACAAGCTAATTAATTAAAACTTTAGTAAAGACTCCATAGTCTTAGTTGACATAATTTAGTACTCATATAAGCAATGAAATATTATTTATAAGAGTGACTTTCTAATGAGGGATTTCTTAATTTAATAAGTTGCGGATCAAGGATAAAGTACTCGTATTATGTCATCTCGATCGAGAGTTAATAAAGACGAGAGAGTACGGGTACTTTCTCCTTGGTCCGCTTTAGAAAGTCACTCTTATTTCTCAATCTATAACTCATATACTTATTTTTAAAACTACTCATATAATTTAGTTAACAATGGTTGCCAATACTTACTAATTTTCATGATTTATAAGTTTATCCAATTAAAAATATCCATGCTATTCTAACATTCAAATATCACTACACTAAAATTCGTAAATGTTAATTCATTATTAAACTCTAATTTCATCTAAAACGTAATTAGTCATAATATAAACACTAATTTCCCATTTAGTTCTTTTCTTATTAATTTTATTTTTCACAAACAAATGAATCCATAAAATGAACAAATCAATATTAGAAAAATAAATATAACTCACAAAATATATTTATGTAAAATACCACTCACCTTAAATCAGTGTCCGTAACCCTCTATCCTTCCTCTTTCTTCATCAATCTCTCCCTCAACCACCATACATATCATGACTTCACAATTTATTGATTAAATAATAGCAATCTCACTTCTCAGTTGTTTATAAACACCTTAAAATCTCATCTAAGCTATAATCCACTACACCCATTTCCAATTTTCAAACAAGCCTTTTTCCCTCTCTCTTCCTACTTTATTTCTTCTTCCTTTCTTTCACTCTCTCTCTCGCCCCCTGATTTCTTCATTTATTTTCTTTCTTTTTCTTTTTGATAATGCTTCTAGAATGATAACCCTAATGGCCTTTAGTAGAGTGGCTAAGTTGGACTTAATAGCTAAGAAAATTTAAAAGTTTTGGTTATATATATTAGGGATTCTAGGGCACATTGATTTAAATAAAATAAATATAGTGGATCTTCTAACCTCTTTTTAGTTTCACGGGAAAAAAAAAACCCTCCTTTAAAATTTTATAAATCCCTCATTTATATTTACATTCTTGACCTTATTGACAATTATATTAGAAGTAGAAAGAAATTGATATCTTTTTAAATCTCAACATCAGTGCCATAAAAACCAGGATTCTTGTTTATGTTTGCGATAGCTATAGAAAATAGACAGAAACTGCTTCCATATATGAAAAATATATACACTAAACTACATTAGAAAAACGAATTAAATAAATCACAAGGGGGCAAAAAAAAAGAAGCAAAATGATCTCCAATAAAGTTCGTAGTATCATGCCAAATGCTGAAACGATTTTATTTCTAGGAGACATGCCAAATTAAAAATAAAATTTTTGAATTTTTGAAATGTTGTTATTCTCATATTAATAAGATGTTGTGATTCTCATATTAATAAGAGTGTTTTTACGAGGAAAACAACTTCTATTACTTCAAGAATAAAATTTACAAGAGATTTCAAACTCTACAAGAAAATAAAAAACCTCACACAAACTACACGCTCTATAAAGCTTTCTTGTCTTTAAGCTTTTGTTAGCGACATAATTGCGTAATGGATTTTGATTACGTCAACACTTGAAGACTTCGACGCACAATAGCAAGACATTACAAAAAGATGTCGACGTACGTTGGTGGTGAAGAGCGAAAAATGTGAAGACTGACGCATATTGAAGAATTTATGTAAAGTCTTAGATTATGGATCTAAATGTATTGTGAATTGATTATTCCAGTACCTAAGCTCACAGGAAACATGCAAATTCACTTAGATGCATTAGGCTCATGTACAAAATGCCTTAAAACTTCATATATGTATTTTAGATACAGAGACCGGTATATCGTTCCCTTACCGGTCTCCTACTTGTGAGATGCTCTGTTTTGCAAGCTCTCTAGAACCGGCGCATTTCTTACCGGTACCATATCGGTGACCATACCGGTCATACTGGGGATTGCATACACACTGGAACCGACATGTATCAAATCGACTACCATACCGGTGAGCCAAACCGGCACGGACCATACCAGTCTATATACCGGTGAGCCTATTAGTAAAACAAGTTTCCGGTCCCTATCCGGTGACTATACCGGCCTAACAGATATATTCAAATGATAATATAACTGTTACTATGCCAGATTGGCATACCGGTATCTGGAGACCGACATACCGATTTTAGACAGGCAAGTTAGGGCTGCTTTGCATTTGACTATAAATTGAGCCCCAATTCATTTTTGCAATATCACACAACCTTCATATACATTACATTTAGGCAAAAATAGAGAGTTTTACTTAACCTTCATAATCACACACTCTCATACATAAAGCTCACACACTACACCTTCTTAATCTTTAGTAGTGAGCTTAGATCACTTGGGAAAGCAACTCACACAATCTTCTTTATCTTTGTGAGTGCCCAAGTGTATTTACAAACCTTTTATTCAAAATACTTGTGGCTTGTGAAATCCCATCATTTGCATAATTATAAAGGTTTGTGAGTGACCCTACGTAGAAAACTCAAAGTGTAAGGGTTTGGAGTGAACCTTGTGTAAAACTCTTGGTTGCAGATGAGCCACGGTAAAAACTCGATTGATAGTGAAAAGCTTCAAGGGCGGCTTGGGGGAGTGGACGTAGGCATCATTGGCCAAGCCACTATAAATCGCGGTGTCATTTTCTCTATCCCTTAAACTTTTTCTATATCGCAAGTTTTATTTATTACATGCTAATTGATTAGAAACTTGCATATAGGTAATTTATTCCAATAGAGAAAATATACCTTAAGCGTAATTGGTAAAATAACTTAAAATCGGCAAAGATTTTTATTTCCGCATATTTAGGCAATAACCCAATTCACCCCCCTCTTGGGAATATAGAGTTTGGTTGTTGTATTGCTTCTAGGGAATTTCATATTTCACTTTTTGTTGGGATGATATGAGCTAAAAAATAAGCTATGTATTTATAGCCAAAAATCAGGCTCACAGGTCAATACAAGATTTAATCCATTTAATGTGGTGGTTAATGGTTTTAGAGAGATTTACTTAAGCATTTGATGTATTTTGACAATGCATAGGGATGATTAATGCATGTTGGACTCTTCAATTCTCTCTCTCCAACTGCATCTAACATAATTATTATCTGATAGTTATCTCAACTATGTCTTTACATAGCTCTAACTTGTTGCGAGTAACCACCTTTGTTACCATGTCGCTGGATTCTCCTATGTGTGGATCTTCACTAGTCTTAGCAGTTATAAATTCATCACTTCGCATATCCAATTATAGCGGATATCAATGTGTTTTATCCAAGAATGATACATTAAATTCTTGCTCAAGTCCAGAGCACTATCACAATGTATCTTGTACTCTTTCTGCTTAATCCCTACTTCTTGGAGAAAATGTTATAACCACAATATTTTATTTCCTGCTTTCGCAGCTACAATATACTCAATTTCTGTTGTGTATAATGCAATACACCTCTGTAATCTTGACAACCATGACAAAGCTCCCCTGTAAAAGTCTCGAGAAAACCTTATGTAGATTTTCTACCATCAAGATCTTTTGCTATATCTGAATTTGTATAACCTTCCAAGATTGGATCAGCTCTCTTGTAGCACAGACATAACTTTGATGTACCTTTGAGGTATCTGAGAATCTATCTAACTAGAGAGGAAATGACTCACTTCACCCACTGCGTGAGCCATATCTGATATGGTACATATGATTGCATACATTAAGCTTCCAACTGCTAAGAATATGATATTGATGACATCTCATCTATCTCTTTCTTGGATGGAGGGCACGAACCTTTACTCAAATTGAAGTGGTGAGCTAGTGGAACACTGTCAAGTTTGGCATTCTGTATATCGAATCTCTTGGTCACCCATTCAATATATTTCTCATGTGATAACCACAACCTTTTATTTTGTCTCTCTAGAACTATTTGCATTCCTAAAATTTACCGAGTGGATCCTAAGTCGTTTATGTCGAAAGATGTAGAGAGTTTCTTCCTTAGCTGACTGATTTTTACTGTATCTTGTCCAATAATTAACATGTCGTCAACATATAATAGAAGAGTAACAAAATTTCCATCCAGAAACCTTCGAATGTAAACATATTGATC
The DNA here is from genome assembly GCA_019454045.1 of Zanthoxylum bungeanum. Classification (NCBI taxonomy): domain Eukaryota; kingdom Viridiplantae; phylum Streptophyta; class Magnoliopsida; order Sapindales; family Rutaceae; genus Zanthoxylum; species Zanthoxylum bungeanum. Next base: position 118,267 of record SKCR01026372.1, on the reverse strand, counting down.
CATAACAGTTATTTTGTAGCCTTGACTCACCATCAAGGATCCAAACTTCTTGTATTACTGCCTTGGTGCTTGCTTAAGGCGTATAAGATTTTCTCAACTTCCAAACAAGGTTCTCTTTTCCCAAAACCTTGAATCATTCTGGCTACTTCATGCATATTTCTTCATGTAGATCACCATGAATAAATATTATCTTGACATCCATCAGTTCAAGCTTTAGGTTTAAACTGGCTACTAATCTTGGAATAACTCTGATTGAAGTCATTTTTACAACTGGTGAAATTTTTTTTATCAAAGTCGATTCTCTATTTCTTTAGGAATCATTTGACTACTAACCGAGATTTATGCTTCATCACATTTCCACTGCCATCTTTATTAGGCTTGAATATCCAATTTTTAGTACTTTATTTCCTTATGAGAGCTTGACGATCTCATAAGTGTCATTTTTTTTATAGAGATTTCATTTGATCCTATATTGTGTGCAATCATTTATCTTTATCTTTATGAGATATAGCCTCTTTGAAATTTTCTAGCTCCCTCTCATCAGTAAATAGAATATAATCAGATCCTAAGTATTTGGTTGATGGAATTAGACCTCGTTCAGATCTTAGTAGCTGAGGTTCATTGATTTTTGGAGGTCTGTTATCATCCAGATCTGCGAATGAACTTGTAGACTGTAATGGACCAGGTTGCAGCTCTCCCTATTTAACACCCTATTCTTCCTCCTTTGGTTCAGATTTTGACATTTCATCATGCACCTCATCATTATCTGTGGCTTCTTGTGGTGTTGTTGAGGTTGTGTCTCTATTGGAAGTAGAAGACATCTTGGGATTTTCAATGTCTTCTATTGTCTGGTTTTCAAGAAACACTACATTCCTGCTTCTAATGACTTTCTTTTCTTTTAGGTCCGATAACCTGTATCCAAACTCCTCGTCTCCATAGCCTATAAAGATGCATGGAGTATTTCTTGCATCGAGCTTTTGGCTGAGCTCATTGGATAAATATGCAAAGGCTAAACATCTGAATGTTCTAAAGTGAAAGTATGATGGATTCTTATCAGACAACACTTTCTCTAGAATCTCAAAATTCAATGGTACAAATGGTGATTTGTTGATCAGGTAACAGACAGAACGAACAACTCCTCCCTAGAATGGCTTTGGCTGCTTGACCATACTGATCATGCTTCTAGCTTTCTCCATAATGAAGCGGTTTATTCTTTCAGCTACACCATTATGTTGTGGGGTACGTAGAATAGTCATTTCATTTCGAATGTCGTGGCTTCTGCAATAGTCATCGAACTCTTTGAATGTGTATTCGTCTCCATTATCTGTGCAGATGCACTATAGTTTCTTACATGCTCTACCGTGGAATAGAATAGCTTGAAGTGATTTAGAACCTGATCATTTGGCTTCAAGAAATATACCCACACTTTTCGAGAAGTATCGTCAATGAAATTCAGAAAGTATTTGTTGCCACCCAGTGAACTAACCTCTACGGGACCATAAATATCAGAGTGTACTAGACTGAACAACTTTGATATTTTCATAGAAGAGAAGTTAAATGAGACTCTATGTTGCTTACCGAATATCCATTATTGTAAGGATCTAGAGCTTGGAGATAGTGATTAGATTCTTTTTTGTCAAGGTAGACAACCCTTTTTAACTCATGTGATCGAGTCTTCGGTGCTATAGATTTTAAGAAGCCTCTCATTCAAATACATTGAGGCTCTCTCTATACATCTTCGTAGTAATCTTGTATAAAGTGCCACAAATATGTCATCAGATGACAACCATGACATCTTTTATCATTTTTTATGTGTCATTGCTAAAGTGATTAGGATAGCCCTGTTTGTCAATGACTACTCCTGAAAGTAGATTGAGTCGAAATTCTGGGACATATATGACATCTTTTAGGGTTATTGTACACTATATATTTTTCCACATCTAAACATCACCAATTCTCATGATCTGAGAAAAACCGGTTCCTATGTTCACTGCAGCAAAGTCTTCTAATTTATATGTTGTGAAGAAATCCCTATGAGGAGTGACGTGGTAAGATGCTACAATATCCACCACCCACTCATCATCTTGGGTTACGGTGTGAATGCATGTGTCTTCCCGGATAGAACATATGATTATATCTTCAGAGATAACTACTAGTGTTTCTCCATTGTTATTCCTTGGCTGGGGATAACATTGGCCATCTTATTGTTGTAGCTTTCAGAAATTATTCTTTAAGTGCCTTCCTATACCACAATGGTTGAACTTGTAAGTAGGCTTTCTTTCGTATATGAATTTGCCTCTCCTTTTGCTTCTACCTCTCATTCAACCTCAATTTTTATCTCATTGCCTTCCTCGATTCTCCTTGAAGAGGGCTTGTGTCTGATCTGCGATCACATTTTTTCTTCAAGCCTCTTCATTAGACATGGCATCTTTAACCATAGGCATGATAATTTACCCCATGGAGCCAAATTACTGAGAGTAACCACCAACGTCTCATAGCTATTAAGAAAATAAATGACAAGTATGAGGGCTTGAACTTTATCTCTCAGTTGTATGTCTACAGCTGACAACTGGTTAACCAGGCTCTATAACTCGTTAGTGTGTTCTACAACTCAAGTTCCACTCCTTAACTTTAAGTTCACCTTATTATTAAGGCATTATTCTGAGCAGTCTTGGCATGATACATGCCTTTCAGCTTCTACCACATTTCGTAAACATCTGTATCCGGTGCTAAGTGGTGGAAGATACTGTGGCTGATCCTTTATCTAATTTATCTGAGAGTCATGCTGTTGAGTTTGTTCCAATCACTATCTTTGACAGAATCTGGTTTCATTCCATTTACCTTAATCACATCGAATAGATCTTTGCAGTGCAAATCATATATCATTTGAGGTCTCCAAAAAGAGTAATTAGTTGTAGTCAGCTTGATCATTGGACAAGAATATGAATCTTCAATTTTCATTTTAAGTTTAAGATTTAAAATAAAAATATGACAAAATAGGATTGATTTTCACAAATCATAGGTCATCGTTGCGTCCGAAATGATCGAAAATGGTGGATTTAACTATCTATTAGTCCAAATCTGATTCAGAGGCCAATTTATAAATTCCAGGAACCTGCAGGGGCTAAACTATAAATTTTAGAGAGTATGTGGGGCTCAATGAAATTTACTAGGATGCTGACATGGTAGACACGTGGCTGTTGGCGCGGTAAAGTGGAACCCATTTTCTGACGTGATAGATGACGTATCAGATGATGTGGCAGACACATGGCAAATAACCTGTCTATTGACTCGACGATGATGTGTTTGCTGACTGTGTGCTGACTGTGCGATGATGTGGCACTAACGTTTGTCATCTTCAACCTTTAGAGCATGTGAGAGCCCATGTGTGAGTGGGCGCACATGAGGCTTCTTTGGGTCTCTATTTAATAGCCTAAAAATACCATCGTGCTCGTCTCAACATGAACAAGCTGATGATATGTTCAAAATTGATTTTTAACAACATTCTAAAAACTTGAATTTTCAACCAAGTTCCGTTCTTCGATTTTACGGCCCCAATGTATAACCAAAGTTAGTGATACCACTTGTTGTGATTCTCGGATCACTGAAGAGTGCTTTTATGAGGAAAAAAACTTCTATTACTTCAAGAATGGAATTTACAAGAGATTTCCAACTCAAAAAAAAAAAAAAAAGCCCTCACAAACTACCTATCTATAAAGCTCTCTTTCCTTGAAGGTTTTACTCTTTGTTAGAATAATATAAGCTTACAAATAAGTAATGTATTTATAGTCAAAAATCAGTCTAATAAGTCAACAAAAAATTTATTACATTTAATATGGTGGTTAATGATTTTGGAGAAATTTACTTAAGCATTTGATGTGTTTTGACAATGTATGGGGGTGATTAATACATGTTGGACTCTTCATGAAAGTTCTTAAAAACTTCTTAAAGGGAGAGAGTTGAAACATTTTTGGGAAGAGAGAGCCAAGATTTTATAGGATTAGAAATAAAAGTGTTGGGTTATTATTGTAATAAAATTAATTTTCATTAGATATATTTTCATTTTTAAATATTTTTAATGGTGTAGTTTTAGAGGTGGCAATTCGTGTAATTGTATCTTGTTGTAATCATATCGTTTCAAATTTTAAAAAACAAGGATACTTCCTTTTTAATAATCATGTTAAAATTGTCAAATATGAATACGATACGATTAATAGACATGTCAATATGACACGATATGTTGAGACGATTAATAAATAGGTAAATTTCATATTTGACATAATTGGCATGATTACACGATTAATAAATGAGTTATAAATGAGTAACCGTGTTGTAAATAGGTAATCGTATCATGCTTACATAATTAAACGAATATTATTTGTGTCACAAATAAATAAACAAATAATTATATTGTAAATGGATAATTATGTCGTGTTAACACGATTTCATGACTATTACGTATTAAAACAAATAAACTTATTGAGGTGGTGTATACGACACTAATAATAAACATAGTGACACGATGTAATTATTTTTTTAAATTATAGTTAACTATAACACAGAAAATCTATATCATATCCATATCGTATAATCGTGTTGTGACCGATTTATCACTGGTATTTTAAAGGAGAAAAAAAATAGCACCACTCAACAAATAATAATGAAAAGCAGATACATGTACAGGGATTAATTAATTCTTCACAATTTGGGAAGAAGTTCTTAATTACCTTGCCAATAATCCTGATCATCTTTCTCGCTTCAAGGAGATTTTCCAACAAATTAAGGTTCAGCTTCAAATTAATATCGAAATTAACTCCTCTCCCAGCACAATATGGCAAAATTAAGCCGCTCTGTCATAAATCCGAGCAGCCCTCTGACTTTTCCTTGAGATGCTTCCATTTTGTGCCTTTTTGGTGATCAGCAGTTAAATTTGTATGATGACTTGTAATTTGATTTGAAATCTGGTGGTTCAAAAATGGGACCCCGGAGAATGATATATAGGTGCATGCACTGACGCACATGAAAGATAAACAAATAAAGCCGCCCGCTCGCCCACCCCATTTCCAAAATATAATTACACAAAAAATTTAAAAAATTAATCAATTGAATCCTTCTTAACTTTTGTAAATGACTTCTTAAGATCGATTTGGCTCAAATGATCAAGAAAATATGTTATGGAGTAAAATAGTTAAATTAAACTTACATTAAAACAACTTTAATGGTCAAAAGACCTATGATATCGTAAAAATAACAATAATTTAATTGGTCGGCTTTTTTATTTATTATTTTCAAAATTAATATACACTTTGTGTAATTTATATTACTAAAAGTGGGATGTGTTTATACATGAAATTATCTTCACCCACAAACAAATAAACATCATAGATAAAGAGGTCATATCTGACGGTTAGAATTTCTTCTGGCTACTCGAAGACAACACAAAAATTATAATAGTATTTAAAGTCATTCTGTAAATATATAAAAATATTATACATATTTTCAACACTATCTGGATATCATATTAATTTAAGCTCATCCAGCATAATTAATACCATATATACATCTTATGAAGGCATGGGCGGCTCAAGGCGTAGGCAGTTGCCTAGGGCACACAACATGTATTAGATTTTACTAAAATATCAAATTTTCATTAATAAATTTATCCTCTCTTCATTCATTTATGTAATAAAATAACAACTAAAAATCCATTAATTTTAAGGAAAAATATCATTGTTATATTCGAAAATTGATTTATATATGAAAATATCCGAATTTTTTTATCTAAAAAAAAAAAAAAAAACTTGTATATATTGAAACAAAGGTATATTCCCCCTTGATTATAATATAAAGATATGGAAATTATCCCACATTAAAAATGTATAACGATTGGTGTCTCCTCAAGTATGATAAAAAGGAGAACTCATTTCAATAATAATAATATAATAATAATAATAATAATATTAACAACACTTATAAGCTTCAAATTAACACCTTTCAATGAACCAAATACATGTTAACAACAAAATTTACATATTGACAAAACCTCAAACAATCCATACTGTAACACACTTATTGAAGAAGTTCAAAAAGAAGCAGTTCCACATATGGAGGAAAAAGAAGTAAAGGAAAAAGATCAAGAAAAATTTACTCCACCTCCACCTTTTCCACAACGTCTCCGGAAAAAAAACTGGATAAACAGTTTGCTCGATTTTTAGAGGTCTTTAAAAAGCTGCACATCAACATTACATTTGCAGAAGCGTTGGAAGAAATGCCCAGTTATGTCAAATTCATGAAAGATATTCTTTCACGAAAACGAAGATTGGGAGATTATGAGATAGTGGCATTGACAGAAGAATGCAGCACCATCATTTAGAGAAAACTTCCCCCAAAGTTGAAAGATCATGGCAGTTTTAACTGTCCCATGCACCACTGGAGAACATTATATCGGTAAGGCTTTATGTGATTTAGGTGCAAATATTAATTTGATGTCTTTTTCTATTTACAGGAAACTACAAATTGGAGAAGCAATTCTCATCGCAGTCTCTCTGCAACTTGCTGATAGAACGCTCGCATTTCCGCGAGGAGTAGTTGAAGATGTGCTGGTCAAAGTCGACAAACTCATTATCCCAGCAGATTTCATTATCCTTAACATGGAAGAGGATAAAGATGTACCTATCATCCTCGGGAGACCATTCTTGACTACAGGACGAACCATTATTGATGTACAAAAATGAGAACTAACCATAAGGGTACAAGACCAAGAAGTAAAATTCAATGTTTTCAAAGCCATGAAATTCCCAAATGATGAAAAAGATGAGGAATGTTTCAGACTTGATGTGAGAGATAATACCGTCCAGAACTCTGATGAAAGGCAAATTTCCACTAACAAACTTAAAGCATACAATCTACGCATGGAGCTTGAAGATAAAACGTACTACACATTGAATAAGTTAAATCTTGATCCACAAGCTGTAGGAGAAAAATGGCTCCACCAACTCAAGGAATTAGAGGAATTTCGCCTACAAGCTTATGACAATGCCAAAATATACAAAGAAAAAACGAAGAAATGACATGATAAAAAAATAGTGCGCAAACAACTGGAGCTAGGGTAGTAGGTGTTGTTATATGATTCACGGTTGAAACTTTTCCTGGAAAGCTGAAATCAAAATGGTCAGGTCTATTTGTGATTACTCAGGTTTTACCCTACGGAGTTGTTGAGATATACAATCCCAAGTCCAACAACACATTCAAAGTTAACAGCCAGCATGTCAAGCACTATTGGGGAGAATCAATTGAGCGATAAAAAGAAAGTGTCACACTTTCAGATCCAGCCTATCGTTCGAGCAGTCATGACTAGCTGACGACGTTAAGCGCTAGCTGGGAGGAAACTCATGCAGCTTGTGTATATATTCAGATTTGGTGTGTTTTATTTTTTGTGTTTAATTTGTGTAGGTAAAGTCACATTTCACGATGGAAGAAGCTCTCGCAAATCTTCACAAGCAATTTCCTTCTCTCCCTCAAAACTCTCTGATGAAAGTTTACAAAGCTCGCTTGGAACAGATGAGACTACTGATGATCAAAGGTATTCCTATTGACATTCATTGGATTATTGAAGCACGGGTCCGATTGGCAGGTGAGTCCTCTGACTCTATTATTTCACATTTGCATGGTTTAGAAAGAAACACATATGCTAAAAAGAGAAGAGCCAAAAGAATAAGTGTATGCTATAAATGTGCTCGTATGACATGTAATACCCGTTGTCGTTCCTTAGGAATGGTGTCTGATAACCGTAAAGATAATATTAAATTCATTAGGGATGGCTTGAGTAAGGAGTCTTTGGATGACATATCTAAGACTCTTGAGACGCATCCCAGTGGATATGTGTATCACGCAATTCGCAAGTTACATACACAGTTTCGAAAATAAAGACAATATTTAAGGCTCGGGAATCTGACTCTAAAATACCATGTTTGCCAATTTATAAGAAAATTGGATAGGAAGCTTGTCCCTGACACATGGACGTCAATCAAGCCGTTACTTTCTATAAATATTATTTTCTTTGTCTTTATCTAATAATTGTGATTTGTTTTGTTATTTTCTTTTATTTTCTCCGACAGGATCCAGACTTTTTGACTTTCACGATATATTTTACTGTTTAGCTAATAATTGTCATTTGACAGATACTAGTACTATTATTACTCACCCATTTTCAGGTGCTATAAATTCAGCTCATCATTGCATTTTTGAAGGCATCCAGATTTGAGAAAAAAATCCATAAAAAAAATGGAAACAACTTCAAGAAGACGAGTTGTAAATATCAGTGTGTTTTTGTGGTACTAGTGGTGGTTCTAAACCAGAATTCGTTGCAACAGCACATGAATTGAGTCGAGTCATAGCTGAAGGAAATATGCACTTAGTATATGACGATGGCAATCTTGGACTAATGAGGATCATTTCAAGGGCTGTATAGGAAGGAGGAAGTCAAGTTTTGGGAATCATCCCAAAAACATTTAGCAGAGGCGAATCTTATAGGACCATCAAACGGAGAGGAACTGATCGCGCCAGGTATGTCCGAACGACTTGTGGAAATGATTAACCGTGCTGATGCTTTTATTGCTTTGCCAGGTGGCTTGGGTACAATGGAGGAAATCTTTACAGTACTAACTTGGGCAAACTTGAATATACACCAGAAACCGATTGGACTGTTTAACGCTGATGGATTTTATGATTTTCTTTGTGTGTTTCTTGATGATGCCCGTATAAATGGGTTCATGTCAAAACCTATAAAAGATCTCCTCTTCACTGCCAGAACTGTCCTTGATGTAATTGACCAACTTTTAGCCTTTGAACCACAAATTGACCCCATCCATTCCAAGATTAACTGGTCTGATAATGATCGTGGTAAGAAGCGTTGGATAAATCTGGATCTTAGCCTTTAATTTTCTTTTTAAAGATGTAGAATTTCAACTAACCAAGTACTATTTTCTAAACTCTTCTTCTACCTTTTAAGATATTGTGGAAAATGTCTCATTTAGGTTTGGGGGAGAGGAATAGTTGACTAGTATCTTGTTTTTATTATTTTAATTTGATTTTTTAGTCAAAAATTTTCAAAAAATTAAAAACTTTATAAAATAAAAAAAAAAGAATATTTTGTTTTTGTGTTTTTAATTTGATTAATCAGGTGAAATTGGTGTGAGATAGCTGTATACGAAATTTTCACTCCTGAGACGTATCTCAACCTTTTTCATGACAAGTTAATTTTTGTTTATTCCTTTTGAATTATTAAATTCGTGAATTCTCCAAAATACTAACTAAATTGGATCTTCATATGCTCAATTGACAGGTATTATCAACATGCTTGGTAACATACAGTAATGAGATGTATTTGAAAAATTTGTAATATTCAGTGCTTTAGTTTAATTGGAGAAAGCATCTAAAAAGCATAAAAAAAAATAGGGGTGTTTTAACACCTAGTGCCCTAAAGCCTGTATAGGTGTTTTAACACCTAGTGTCCTAAATCCAACTGGCCCAAAGCTCGCTATATAGATTGAAGATGTTATAAAAATAAAAAGAAACATCTGAAATCCAAGTAATTAAGTTCGTAGGGGTGTCTTTAACCCTAGTGCCCTAAAGCCAACTGGTTTGGGAGTCACTGGACCAAAGCTCGTTACATGGATTGAAGATGTTTCTTTCTTTATTTTATAAAAAACAAAACAAAAAAAATAAAACAAAACAAAACTAAACTAAAAAAGAAAAAAAATTCATTGCTAAAAAGGTGTGAATTCTGATATAACTTTAGGACAAAAATATTACTCTTTTTTCAACTACAAAATATTTAAATCTTCAAAGTTGTAGATCTTTGTGTCTTTTTTAATCTGGCACTTGAATTATCTCAATTTGATATCGATGAAAAAATTATGGCCAAAATACCAAACTTGCGCAAAACTGGAATTTAGGACTGCACTTCGTGACGCGTATAGTAAATTTTGTTTTCGCCATTTTTTGCTCTGAATTTCATTGTTTTAGCCCGAGTTGATTCCATTAAGTCCCAATACTTTATTTATCTATAAAATACATTAAAAATACATCAAAAAGTTCATCAAACCTGAGAAACTAAACAAAATATTAGGTAAAAAGGGCGGTAAATATTGACATATTTTCCTCTCATCACACCCCAAACCTAATATTTTGATAGTCCTCGAGCAAAAAAACAAAATAAAATACAATAAACAATTAAAATTAAACTAAGCCACTTTCGTAGGGATCACGGTTTCATTTAGCATATGCAACAAGCCTTTAAACCCCTAGGTATCCTTAGTGGACGAGTTGTAGTCTCGTCAGGGTTTACAACGATGATACCCATAAACGCCTTATAAAAGTAAAAAGATAGTAAAACTAATGCTCACAAAAGTAAAAAGACAAGAGAAAAGAGAATAAAGAAGTTAGTGACTAATCATGTGAAACTTCTACTCCAAGTCAATAGATGTTTTGTTTCTTTCTAAATTACTGAATAAGTAAATTCTCTGATTATATTTATCATTCTCCATATACACATCTAACAAAATATTAATCAACTCATTTTTGCCCACAACAGTCACAAGTGTAGTTGAGAAGAGAGAAATATTTTTGTCTTAAAGTTTTATCAGAATTCACACCTTTTTGCAGCAATGGAATAATTTTTCTGATTTTTCTGATTTTTTTTTATATACAATATCATCTGTCTATGTAGCGAGCTTTGGGCCAGTGACTCCCAAACCAGTTGGCTTTAGGGCACTAGGTGTTAAGACACCCTTACGGACTTAATTACTCAGACTTTAGATATATATATTATATATATATATATATATATATATATATATATATATATATATTGTCAACATCTTCGATCCATGTAACGAGCTTTGGGCCAGTGACTCCCAAACCAGTTGATTTTAGGGCACTAGGTGTTAAGACACCCTTACAGACTTAATAACTCGGATCTCAGACGTTTTTTTTCTTTTTTTTATCCCATCGCTTTTTTAGATGCTTCCTCAAATTAAACTAAAGCACTGAATATTACAAACTTATCAATTACTTCTCATGTCCGTATGTTACAATGCTAGTTGATAATACCTGTCAACTGAGCATATGAAGATCCATTTTAGTCAGTATTATGGAGAATTCGCACATTAAATAATTCAAAAGGAAATAAATAAAAATTAACTTGTTCCAAAAAAAGTTGAGATACGTCTCAGGAGTGGAAACTCCTTACACGGCTATCTCACACCAATTTCACCTGATTAGTCAAGTTAAAAACACAAAAATACAAAATATTTTTGTAATTTTTGTAAAATTTTTCAATTTTTTTGTATTTTTCAAAACAATTTGGAATAAAAATAACAACAATAAAAACAAGATACTATTAACTATTCTCCTCCCCCAAACCTAAATGAGACATTATCCCCAATGTCTTAAACAATAGAAGAAGAGTTTAGAAGATAGTACCTTGTTAGCTGAAATTTTAAATGAAAATTAAAGGTTAAGATCCAGATTTATCCGACGCCTCTTACCACGATTGTTATCGGACCAGTTTATCTTTGAAATGACAGGGTCAATTTATGGTTCAAAAGCTAAGATTTGGTCAATTAAATCTGGGGCAGTTCTGGTAGTGAAGAGGAGTTCTTTTACAGGTTTTGACACGAACCCATTTCTCCGGAAATCATCAATAAACACACAAAGAAAATCATAAAATCCATCAATGTTGTACAGTCCAAGTGGTTTCTGAAGTATGTTCAAGTTCGCCCAAGATACCACTGTAAAAATTTCCTCCATTGTGCCCAAACCACCTGGCAAAGCAATAAAAGCATCAGCACAGTTAATCATTTCTAACAATCGTTCAGACATACCTGTCACAATTAGTTCCTCTCCGTTTGATGGTCCAATAAGATTCGCCTCCGCCAAGGGTTTTGGAATGATTCCCAAGACTTGACTGTCTTCTTCCTGTACAACCTTTGAAACGATTCCCATAAGTCCAAGATTGCCATCACCATATATTAAGTGCATATTCCTTGCAGCTAAGACTCGACCCAATTCCTGTGCTGTCGCTACGTATTCTGGTTTAACACTAACACTAGTACCGCAAAACACGCAGATGTTTTCAACTCGTCTTCTTGAAGTGGCTTCCATTTTTATCTGGATGCCTTCAAAAGTGCAATGATGAATTGAATTTATAACACCTGAAAAGGGTGAGTAAAAATAATAGCACTAGTACCTGCCAAATGACAATTATTAGTTAAACAGTAAAATAAATCGTGATAGTCAAAAAGGTCTGGATCCTGTTGGAGAAAATAAAAGAAAACAACAAAACAAATCACAATTATAAGGAAAAGACAAAGAGATATAATATTTACAATAATTTACAGCTTGATTGACGTCTATGCGTCAGGGACAAGCTTCTCATCCAATAATTGGCAAACTGAATCTTTTAGATTCAGATTTCCGAGACTTAACTGTTGTCTTTCTTTTTGGAAGTGTGTATATAACACGCGAATTTAGTTATACACATATCCACTGGGATGTGTCTAAAGAGTCTTAGATATGTCATCTAAAGACTCCTTACTCAAGCCATCCCTAATGAAATTAATCTTATCTTCACGGTTATCAGATACCATTCCTAAAGAACGACAATGAGTATCACAAAACATACGAGCACATTTATAACAAACACACATTCTTTTGGCTCTTCTCTTTTTAGCATAAGTGCTTCTTCCTAAACCAATCAGACTCGTGCTTCAATAATCCAACGAATGTCAGTAGGAATACCCTTGATCATCAGTAGTCTCATCTATTCCATGCGAGCTTTGTAGACTTTCATCAGATATTTTGAGGGAGAGAAATAAATTGCTTGTGAAGATTTGCAAGAACTTCTTCCATCCTGAAATGACTTAACCTGCAAAAACTAAACACACAAAATGAAATCACACCAAATCACAATATACAAACAAATTGCATGGATTTCCTCCCAACTAGTGCTAAGTTTAACGTCATCAGCTAGACATGACTGGCCAAACGTTAGGCTGGATTTGAAAGTGTGACACTTTCTTTTTGTCGCTCAATTGATTCTCCCCAGTAATGCTTGACACGCTGGCTGTTAACTTTGAATGTGTTGTTGGACTTGGGGTTGTATATCTCAACAACTCTATATGGTAACACCTGGGTAATCACAAATGGACCTGACCACTTTGATTTCAGCTTTCCAGGAAAAAGTTTCAGCCGTGAATCGTATAACAACATCTGCTGCCCTGGTTCCAGTTGTCTGCGCACTATTTTTTATCATGCCATCTAATGGTCTTTTCTTTGTACAATCTGGCATTCTCATAAGCCTGTAGGCGAAATTCCTCTAATTCGTTGAGTTGGTAAAGTCTTTTCTCTCCTACAGCTTGTGGGTCAAGATTCAACTTCTTCAGTGCCCAGTACGCCTTGTGTTCAAGTTCAACTAGCAGATGGCACACTTTCCCAAACACAATTCGATATGGGGACATACCAATAGGTGTATTGTAAGCTGTCTAGTGGGCCCATAATGCATCATCTAGTTTTTCAGACCAGTCATTCCTTGTTGATCCAACGATTCTTTCCAAGATTCGTTTGATCTCCCTGTTTGAAACTTCCACTTGTCCATTTGACTGTAGATGATAGGCAGTGGCAACCTTATGAGTAACTCCGTATTTGGATAGAAGTGCATCAAAGTATCTGTTGCAGAAATGTGTGACACCATCGCTGATAATCGCCCGAGGTGTTCTAAAGTGAGTGAAAATATTCTTTTTAATGAATTTTATCACTACTTTTGAATCATTGGATTACAGTGCAATTGCTTCAACCCATTTGGAGATGTAGTCTACTACAACCAGTATGTACAGGTTTCTGAATGATGGAACAAAGGGTCCCATGAAATCAATACCCCACTCATCGAATTTCTCCACTTGCAGAATATTTTGCAAAGGTCTTTCATTTATCCTTGAAATATTCCCCGTTCTTTTGCACCTGTCACGTTGAAGAGCAAATAGATAAGCATCTTTAAAAAAGTGGGCCAGAACAAACCTGATTGTAGGACTTTGGCTGCCGTTTTGTTTCCACTGAAGTGTCCGCCATATGATGATGAATGACAGTGTTGCAGAACACTGTTGACCTCCTCATATGGAACACAACGTCTCAGTAATTAATCAGCACAGCATTTGAATAGGTACGACTCATCCCATACATAATGCTTGACTTCTTTCGTTGGTGAGTTGTCCATTCCAACGGCCATTTTCCTGACACTATGTAGTTAACATAGTCAGCATACCAAGGGACTTCCTATTGTTTCATGGCAAACAGTTATTCATCTGGAAAAGTTTCTTTGATTGTCAATTCATTTCCAGCTGTTTCTCCATTCTCGATCGTCGATAAATGATCTACCACTTGATTTTCTTTCCATTTCTTATCTCGAATATCCACATCAAATTCTTCTAGAATAAGTATCTAACGGTTCAATCTGGGTTTGGCTTCTTTCTTCACAATCAAGTATTTGATTGCTGAATGATCTGTGTAGACCACCACTTTGGGACCCAGTAGATAAGAGCGGAATTTGTCAAAAGCGAACACAACTGCAAGCAACTCCTTTTCAGTGGTTGTGTAGTTGAGTTGAGCCTCATTCAGAGTTCTGCTGGAGTAGTAAATGGTGTGGTAAATCTTTGACTTGCGTTGTCCCAAAACTGCACCTACAGTAAAATCACTAGCATCACACATCATCTCAAATGGAAGGGTCCAATTTGGTGCTACTATGATGGGAGCAGAAACCAGCTTCTGTTTTAGGATTTCAAAAGCATCCTGGCATTCTTTGGTGAAGTTGAAAAGCACATATTTCTCCAGAAGATTTCACAGAGGTTTAGCAATCTTGGAAAAGTCTTTGATAAATCCCCTGTAAAAACATGCATGTCCAAGAAAGCTCTGAATCCCTTTTACTGATGTTGGTGAATGTAGTTTTTCAATTGTCTCGATCTTTTCTTTGTCTACCTTGATTCCTTTTTGTGAGATCCGGTGTCCAAGAATAATGTTTTTATGCACCATAAAGTGGCATTTCTCCCAATTGAGTATCATGTTTGTATCTTCATACCTTTGTAACACATGGTCCAGATTTTGCAAGCAGTGGTCAAAAGAGTCTCCAAACACAGAGAAATCATCCATGAAAACCTTCATACTATACTCCAGCATGTCTGAGAAGATAGCCATCATGCAATGCTGAAATGTGGCAGGGGAATTACAAAATCCAAATGGCATCCTGCGGAAAGCAAAAGTACCATAGGGACAAGTAAAAGTGGTTTTCTCCTGATCTTCTGGGGCAATGGCAATCTGATTTTACCCCGAATATCCATCCAGAAAGCAATAGTATTCATGTCCTGCCAGTCTGTCTAGCATCTGATTAAAGAATGGCAGCGGAAAATGGTCATTCCTTGTTGCTGTATTCAGTTTTCGATAGTCCATGCATACTCTCCATCCAGTAACTGTTCTTGTTGAAATCAGCTCATTCTTTTCATTTATAACTACAGTAATTCCTCATTTCTTGGGTACACACTGCATAAGACTCACCCAACTGCTGTCTGAGATGGGGTAGATGATATCAACATCCAACCATTTGATGATTTCTTTCTTCACGACTTCCTTCATGATTGGATTGAGTCTCTGTTGATGCTCCACTATGGGCTTATACTCACCATTCATCAGAATCTTGTGTATGTAAAATGATAGATTAATGCCTCGAATGTCTGTTATAGTCCAGCCAATGGCTCTTTTGTGTTCTCGTAACACTCTCAGCAATTTTTCTTCATGCTCCAATGTTAGCGAAGAAGAAATAATAACAGGTAATTCAGAAGAGTTTCCTAAGAAAGCATATCTGATATGGCTCGGAAGTAACTTTAGCTCCAGCTGCGGTGGTTCTTCAATCGAAGTCTTGATTCGATCTTTCTTCGGAAGTTCTAGAATTTCCACTGGTGGTGTTGATTTGAATCGGAATGGCTTGTCAAGATAGTTGATGCATTCTAGAATTTCAGCATCTAGCTCGCTGTTAGTCATGTTGGTGATGCAAGCTTCAAGTTTATCCGTGGGAATTGCATCAGTATCTTGGATGATACTATCAATAACATCAATTCTGAAACATTCTTTTTTTTTTATCTCTAGGGAATTTCATGGCTTTGAAAACATTGAAGGTAACTTCTTGGTCCTGAACTTTCATGGTTAGTTCTCCTTTTGTACATCAATAACAGTTCGACCTGTAGCCAAGAATGGTCTCCAAGGATGATAGGTACATCTTTGTCTTCTTCCATGTCAAGGATAATGAAATCTGCTGGGAGAATGAGTTTGTCGACTTTGACCAGCACATTTTCAACAACACCTCTCGGAAATGCCAACGTTCGATCAGCAAGTTACAGAGAGACTGATGTAGGCATTGCTTCTCCAATTTGTAGTTTCATGTAAATAGAAAAAGGCATTAAATTAATATTTGCACCTAAATCACATAAAGCCTTACCGATATAATATTCTCCAATGGTGCATGGGACAGTGAAACTGCCAGGATCTTTCAACTTCGAGGGAAGTTTCTTTTGAATGATTACATTGTATTCTTTTGTCAATGCTACTGTCTCGTAATCTCTCAATCTCTGTTTTCGTGAAAGAATATCTTTCATGAATTTGACATAGCTGGGCATTTCTTCCAACGCTTCCGTGAATGGAATGTTGATATGCAGCTTTTTGAACACCTCTAGGAAACGAACAAACTGCTTGTCCAGTTATTTTTCTAGATACGCTGTGGAAAAGGTAGAGGTGGAGTGAATTTTTCTTTTTTCCTTTGCTTTTTTTTCCTCCATCTGTGGAACTATATCTTTTGGAACTTCTTTAATTGTTTCCTTGATTCCAACATCTTTATTGATTTCAGTACCACTTTTCAAAGTAATGGCTTGACATTACTCCTTCCCTCGGTTCCTTGGATTTGGTTCTATGTCGCTAGGAAGATTCCCTGGCGATCTGTAATTCTGAGCATTGGCCAGTTGTCCAATTTGATTCTCCAATGCTTTGATGGAAGCAGATTGGCTTTGATTGAATGCTGCTTGGGCTTGAAACATAGCATCATATTTTTCTTCTTGATTTTTGAACATCTCTGCAAACCATTCTTTCATTTCTGGTTTTTTTCATACTCATGGCCTTTGTTCTGCTGTTGGAATCCAGATGGTGGATTGTTCTTTTTCCCTGAATTATTGCTCTATGAAAAATTGGGATGATTCCTCCACCTTGGGTTGTAGGTGTTGGAATATGGATTATTCCTCCGTCTGTTGAAATTGTTGACATAGTCCACCGTCTCTTCTTGTTGAACCGGTTCTGGTGCTCCTCGATATGGTGAATGTGTGGATCCGGCGATGTTTACAACTTGCGTGCTAAGTATTTCAGACATTTTCATATCTGATCCAGTCTGGTATTCACTGCAGTGTTGGCTCCAACTTCATAAATTCTTGCAATTCTTTGAATCATGCTTCTATCTGTTGGCCACAACGATTTGTTGTTAGCCATTTCTTCGATTAAGTCCCAGGCTTGATCTTCTCCTTTCGCCATCAAAGCTCCTCCAGCAGCAGCATCAATTGTGGTTCTCATCAATCTAGAAAGTCTATTATAGAAGGTTTGGACTTGTTTCCATTTTACAATCTCATGGTGAAGGCATTTTCTGAGCAAATCCTTGTACATTTCCCAAGCTTCGTAGAGAGATTCTGAGTCATGTTGCACAAAAGATGTGATGTCATTCCTCAACTTTGTTATTCTGGCTGGTGGAAAGTATTTTGCAAGGAATTTGGTGGCTAGAGTATTCCATGTTGTGATGGAACCTGCTGGTAGTGAATTTGGCCAAGCTTTTGCTCTGTCTTTCAAAGAATATGGGAAAACACGCAGTCTCATTGCTTCTTCGGCTCCTCGGTTGTAATTGATAGTGCCGCAAACTTCTAGGAAGTTGCTGATGTGGGCATTAGGATCTTCAGTTGCATTCCCCCCCAAACTGAACTGACTGTTGTATTGTCTGAATGCATGTTTTGATGTCACACGTATTTACTGGTAATAGAGGAAGTACAATACAGGAAATGAAGTAGTCGACCACTGGAATGGTTCTGTCTCGAATGAGAATTTGTGGTGCAACCTCCAAAGGTTCAGGTTCCATGTTAATGATTGCGTCTTAGCCTTCTCGCCTTTCCATTCTCAATTGTCTGATAGTTCTTTCAATCTCTGGGTCAAGCGATCCGATTTCAAAGCTTTTGGTTCGTCTCATGTAGTGCTAGAAAACCTGAAACATAAGAAAACAAAAACAATAAGTAAAAAGAAATTAGATACAAGTAAAGGTATCTAACCTCAAAACTAATAGTGAAAGATAAATAAGTCTCCGGCAACGACGCTAAAAACTTGACCGGCATTGTCACACGCGTATAACGCAAGCGCACGTATCGTTCAAGTAGTGTAAAAAGTATCGATCCTACGAGGAGTTAATACCTAAGCTATTTATTTTATGAGGCCAAATGATTACTAGTATCTAACAGATTGAATATTTGAATGGAATAGTGACTTTAAAAATTAAAACAAGTAAATAAAATAGCGCGAAAGTAGATTTAGGAAAATTCAAATTTATAAAACTATACAGGGTTGTGAATTCTTACAATATTTTTAAAAGATGAAGTGGTTATTTTACGTTTGTGCAATGTATTGGTTTACTAACCTGGAACACGAAAATATGTAAAAGCTTCTTCCGATGGTCAGTTACAAATACCCAGTGTAACCCAATTAATCATATTCCTATGTCAACCAAGTTACCTGAATTCATTAAGATTAAGTTCCAACTATTGTTATCCCCGCCCGACAGGTATTTTCCTATCCTGTAAGGAAATCTATTAAAGGGTTATCTATCCGCAAGGAAGATCGTGGGTTATTAAATTCTGGGGTCTTAAACCTAAAATCTATTTTCCAAGTTCATTTTAAGTTTACCAGTTCAATCTTATTAATGGTCAGTTAACAAGAAGAATTAAAACTAAGGCTAAATAAATAAACCTTTATATTACCAAACCGTAAAACAACCCCTTATTAACCAGTGATATTGGAATTCATCACAACCCCAAATAATGGGCTACGACACATATCTAAGGCTAATAAAAGCTTAAATAAAATAAAAGACATAAAGTAAATGTTGGAAATTAAATAAAGTAAATGCTGGAAATTAAAAATGTAAAAGTACAATAATAGAAAATATTGGGGGTTAGAGGATCCACTTTTAATATTTCAAAATTAGAAATCTCTCTTATTCTCAATGTTTACCGATTAATTAACCATACCATAAAGGCGGTAATTTCATTTATCTCAATTAAATCCAACCGATCATATATGCGGTAACAAGGTTATTACCTAAACCGACCATATAGGCGGAAACTACGTCTGAAATGAAAAACCGACCATATAGGCAGTAAATAAAGTTATCACCTAAACCAACCATATATGCGGTAATTAATTAATCAAAATTTTAATTAAAATAAGGGAGATTAATCTAATTCATTATATTAAAAGTCCCACTTTTTCACCCCAGCAGAATGAGATTACCTGATCATGCTGTAAAAGAAAACACACAAAATTTTATTAATTAAATAAAAATAAAATACAAGAAAACTTAAATAAATATACAAGACACTTTCCTTTAGGTTTTCATGGAGAAATTCCTCCAAAGAAAGCATGAAAAAATTACAACGTTTAGCTTGGTATTTATAGGAAAATCTAAAGACTTCCACCAATTTCTCCACCAATTGCTCCACCAAACATGGCACCAAACATGGCATCAAACATGGCACCAAATCCTCCACCAAGCATGTTTGGTGGAAGTTTGACAATTTTTTTGCTTTTTTATTTTATTATTTTATTTTATATTTTGAAAATGACTATAGTAATTACACAAAATACACTAGCTTATTCATCAATTTTAGCCTTTCAAACTTCAGAATTCGAAGATATTTAAATCTTCAAAGTTGTAGATCTTTGTGTCTTCTTTAATCTAGCACTTGAATTAGCTCAATCGGATATCGGATGAAAAGGTTATGGCCAAAATACCAAACTTGGGCAAAATTGGAATTTAGGATTGCACTTCGTGATGCGTATAGTAAATTTCCGTTTTCGCCATTTTTTGCTTCGAATTTCATTGTTTTAGCCGTGTTGATTCTATTAAGTCCCAATACTTTATTTATCTACAAAATAAATCAAAACATATCAAAACATTCATCAAACCCGAGAAATCAAACAAAATATTAGGTAAAATGGGCGGTAAATATTAACATATTTTCCGCTCATCAGACACCTAGGGTTTAAAGGCTTGTTGCGTACGCTAAATGAAACCGTGATCCCTACGAAAATGGATTAATTTAATTTTAATTATTTTTTTTATTTTTTTTTTTTTTTTTTGCTCAAGGACTAGCAAAATGTTAGGATTGGAGTGTGATGAGCGGAAAATATATCAATATTTATCGCACATTTTACCTAATATTTTGTTTAGTTTCTCGGGTTTGATGAACGTTTTGATGTATTTTAGTTTATTTTACAGATAAAATAAAATTGGGACTTAATGGAATCATTTTGGACGAAATGTGGAACAAATAGAGGCAAAAACTGGACTTGACATTTTGAGAAACAAAATTAATAAAATAGAAATTAGAAAATTAAGATTACTTTAAAATCAAGTTCTAATTTCTTCAATTTTCCTTTCCTTGGAGTATTATCAATTAAGATTACGTTTTGATGTATTATCAATTCATTATAAGCCCTAACCCCTAATCTATTTTTTTCTTTGTTTCTCAACTCATGAGAATGGCTAAAGCTTGCAAAATGCAAACAAGTTCCATTTATATTATAATTCTCCAAATTTCCAAAATTAGAAAATTTTCAACAAAAATAATAATTATTTTTGGCTATAATTTTGAACATCTCATTGATCTTATCCAAATAAGATATTTATTTTGATATTTTTGTAATTAAAAACATGTGTCATTAACACATGGAATAGCCAATTACAATTGGCCAAATGATAAGAATATTCCTAATAATATTATTATCCAAAAATAAATTAATTAATCTATTTTACTTAATTAACAAAAAGATAAAATAAAAATACGGAAAAATATTCCAAGAATATTCTTCCAATTTACCATTATTAATAATCAATTAACAATTAATTAATTAATAATAATAATAAAACAAGTGTCAAAATCTAATTGATCAATAATGTGTATTTAATCAAAATTATGTATCGTATACAAATACACATTATTTAATACGCATGTGTAAATTAGGAATAATCCGAATTATCCATAATTAATTGCCCAAGTGCTCAACAAGTACACTTTTTATTGTGGGACTCTCTAGGTTCAAGTTTGTATGTCACGGAAACCATTTCCGTGTCCGTAATTTGTCCACTCACAAATTACGACGACCACAGATAATCATGTTGAACCATCCAAGTCAAAGTCATTGCATATATGTAATCCCTATGTCATAGATTATCCGAATTTTTCCGGAAATATAGATCAAACTTCAAATCTCCGCTATGAACAATTAATGTGTCGCGACATAATTATGATTCTTAAATAAATATTTAGAACTCGTTTTTGAATCATACCTCGGTCAAGGATTTCAAAGAATCATAAATTGGATACCTAAATCTCATACACGAGACTGACAGATCCTCTCTCGATACATCACAGGATATCGTTGTTGGCGACTTGGTCGCATAAATGGATTTTAATGACGTCAACATGAAAGAAGTCTTCGACGTACGAACACGAAGCAATACAAAAAGTGTCGAAGCATATGGGGTGAAGAGCGAGAATATGAAGACTAGCGGCAAATCGAAGATAATGATTAAGAGCTAAATTTTATTGTAAGTGAGTTTACTCAAGTGATATAAAGCTCTTAGGAATCATACATTTTGCATCACTTGCATTTAAAATGGCTTAGAATGCTAAAAGAATCATTTGCATTTTATTTGCACCAAAATGAACTTCATGCACAAGTGCATCGGCAAATGATCTTCTAAAAACTATCAAACGGTTGAATTAAACTTCAAATGATATACCGTTAGATAGATATATGTCTCTAGTTTTCTACGGTTCAAACGGAATACAATTCCGATGCATAGAACTTTTACTAGAGCCTTTTTAGTACAACATGCTCATATGTGCGTTTTCTGCATTCATGTCACATTCGAAAAATTCCATAAAATTCATCTTAATGTTTTTGGAGCTGAATTTCTTACAGAAGCTAGATCTATGTGTCTAGTTTATGTATAAATTTACGGATCATGATTTGGAATTTTCTAGAGAGCTTTATGGCCAAAATACCAAGTGTCATCAGTCTTGACTGGTCATCAGAACTGAAACCAGGGAGCTGAAACCAGGGAGCTCCATGCCGGTTTTCTCGCCGGTTTTCATGCCGGTTTTGGCTGAGAAAATCATGCTCTCTGGAACCATGGAGCTCCTCGCCGGTTTCCATACCGGTTTGCTCGCCGGTCTAACGGCTAGTTTTTTAAACGTTAGGAGCCGTTGGAACCCTAGACCGGCATTCCGGTCTCCTCGCCGGTTTTCTCGCCGGTTTCGCTGTAAGTTGGGGAATGCTTTGCATTTCATTATAAATAGAACCCCAACTCATTTTCCTTGGCTAAGAGACTTAATACATAATATTCATACATTCTCTAAGGCAAGAAAAGAGTGTCCAAAACCTTCACACACTTTAAACACTCATCCAAGCTCACACACATCTTCATATCATTTAGTGAGCTTAGAACACTTGGGTTTGCTCTCACACAATCTTCTTATTATTTGTGAGTGCCCAAGTGTGTTTTAATTCTTCTTTATCAAAAACACTTGTGGTTTGTGAAATCCCATTGTTTGGGTAATTTTGTAAAGGTTTGTGAGTGAGCCTACGAAGAAAACTCAAACTTGTAAAAGGTTCGGAGTGCGCCTTGGCGGAAAACTCTTGGTTACGAGTGAACCACGGAAAACTCGATTCTAGTGGAAATCTTCAAGCGAGGCTTGAGGGAGTGGACGTAGGCACGGTTTGCCGAACCACTATATATCGCGGTGTCGTATTTCTCTTTCCCTACTCTTTTATCCACTTGCAAGTTTATTTACATTTACATTATTGAATAGAAACTTGCATATAGGCTATTTATTTGAATAGAGAAAATTGGGCTAAAACTTCCACTTGGTAATAAGAGCTAAAATCGGCAAAGATTTTATATTTCCGCATTTATAGCGATAACCCAATTCACCCCCCCTCTTGGGTATATAGTTTGTTTGTCGCTAGTGCTTGTAGGTACTTTCAGTTGGTATCAGAGCGAGGTATTCTCAAGAAAGACTTAACCGTCCGAGAATAGATTATGGGATATACAAGCCACTCTTCAAATCTTGCCGAGGGATATTCAACAACTAGACCTCCGTTTTACACCGGAACTGACTACAACTATTGGAAGAAGAGGATGTTGACTTATCTCCTTGCTAGTGATTCGCAATCCTATTTGGTGATTACACGGGGTGTACAAGTACCAATGAAGAAGGATAGCAATGGAGTTGATATTCCAAAACCGAGCCTAGAATGGGATAGTGATGATGTAAAACTTGCCTCACAAAATGCTAAGGCACTCAATCAACTCCTATGTGCCATTGATCGGGATCAAGTTAGCAAACTTCCGGAGTGTGAAAATGCTTATGATTTGTGGAAGTCTTTGGAGATGGTCAATATGGGCACAAGCCAAGTGAAGGAATCGAAGATCAACCGATTCATGTGCGAATTGGATAATTTCAAGATGGAATCCGGGGAAGAAATTGATCACATGATTTCGAGATTTACGGTCATCATCAATCATTTGGGAGCCTTGGGAAAAGTCATCGGGACATCGGATCAAGTGAAGAAAATTTTGAGATCTCTCCCGAAAGAGTTTAGAAGCTATACCTCCTCCATTAAAGAAGCAAACGACATAAACATATTAAAGATGGATGATTTGGTCGGCAAATTGCTTGAGTATGAAATGGAGATCAAAATGGATAAAAAGGAGGAAGATGAGAAAAGGACAAGAAAGTCTTTGGCCTTAAAAGCAAGAAAAAGAGACGACTCAAGTGAAAGTGAAAGTGATAGTGATGATGAGTTGGCTCAAATAAACAAGAGCTTCAAGAAACTTCTTGAATCCGTAAAACAAAAGGGAAAATCAAAGGCGGATGAAAAGAATGAAGAAAAGTGGCTGCGGAAGAACAAGAAAATTATTTGTTATGAATGCAACAAACCGGGTCACATAGCTACCGATTGCCCATTGAGGAAAATGAAAGGAAAATCAAAGAAAAAGGCAATGAAAGCTACTTCAACTTGGAGCGATAGCGATTCAAGCTCATCCGAGGAAGAAGAAGAGATCCAAGAAAGAACAAATTTAGCTTTCATGGGTATCACGGATGAGGACATCCGCTTTGAGATTGAAGAAGAAAGCGAAGAAGAAGAGGTACACAATTCTCAAGACTATAATGATTTACTTGATGCTTTTAAAGGTTTAAAAGAATTGTGTGATATGCTTAAAAAGAAATTAAAATTGGTCAAAAATGAGCATGCTACACTTAAAATTGAACATGCTACTAGTATGGATAAAATTCATGTTTTAGATAATGATATGATTTGCTTAAAGGCTAAACATGAAAAAGAAATTGCATGCTTGAATAATGAAAATACATGTTTAAAATTGAAAAAGCTAGAACTTGAAAATGCCATATCTAATATGCCATCTAGCTCTAAGACATACGATTGCGAATCTATATTGAATGAAAATGTCTTATTAAATACTAAGATTGTAGATTTGCAAAACATACTTAGCAAATTCACATTGGGACACAAAAATTTTAATATGCTTATTGGATCCCAAAAATGTGCATTTAAAAGAGAAGGATTAGGATATAGGCCTTATATTAAAAGAAAATTTTTGAAGAATTATTTTGTTAAAGCATCCTATTCTCATGCTAAGAGTGAAATAAATGAAAATATCACATGTCATGCATGTAATGAAAAGGGACATAAAATTTTTGAATGCATAAACAAGGGTGTGATGAAGAATGCATGGATTCCTCAAGGAATCAAAATTAACCCCAATGGACCCAAGAAAGTTTGGGTACCAAAGTGTAATTGATAAATTTGTAGGGGGAGCTTTGGGAATGGAACTTTAAAGAGAAATTACAAAATTAATCCCAAAAGCTCAAAAAGATGAGGAATCGCAACGGTAAAGGTAAAATCCGTATTCACGGAAACATTGGTACCGTTTCCTCTAAAATATGTATGTATGCATATTTTATATTGGTAAAAAAAATTTTAAGCATACAAAGTGATTAGGCAATGCACTTAACCTTCTATTGGTATCAATTGTTCATTTGATATCACTAAATGCCTTAATCATACATTTAAACCCCTATTCTATTTCAATTGGTATCACATGAAATTTATTGAGTTAAATGCAATATATGTGATCACTTGATTGACTATGCCTTGCCATATGAACTAATTGGTTGAAAATGAAATGCATGTAAATTAGCATTATCTTAGATGAATATCATGAAATGTATGTATTAGGATATAATTGGCATCATGAAATGCATGGACTTTGATAATTATTTAATTGGTATCATGGAATGTATTGATATATTTTTAATTGATATCAAAATTGGGGAGAAATCATGATTAAGATGCTCTTAGATTGTAAATGGTATTCATGAGAATCTATCTTTTGAAAAATGCTATTGTATGCATGAATTTTTTTTATGGCAAAAAGGGGGAAATGCCAAAATGTGCATATTTTTATTTTTTGATATCTTCATTTTTGCACACATCTATTGATATCTCATTTTAAGAACTTAATTTTGCTTCTCCACTTTTTGATAATGTCAAAGGGGGAGAAATCATTAGAAATGAGATTAAAACTTGTTTTACCCTCACCCTTAGATTAAGGGGGAGTAAATGTACTAATGTGTTTGTCTTAAGTCTTATAGAGCTATTTTGAAGACAATCACACATTGAGGGGGAGTTTATGTTGAGGGGGAGCAAAATTGTCAAATTTGGACTCCAAAAAGCTCACAAGTATCAATAAGTTTTAAGGGGTTGCCATCATCAAAAAGGGGGAGATTGTTGGAGACTTGGTCGCATAAATGGATTTTGATGACGTCAACATGAAAGAAGTCTTCGACGTACGAACACGAAGCAATACAAAAAGTGTCGAAGCATATGGGGTGAAGAGCGAGAATATGAAGACTAGCGGCAAATCGAAGATAATGATTAAGAGCTAAATTTTATTGTAAGTGAGTTTACTCAAGTGATCTAAAGCTCTTAGGAATCATACATTTTGCATCACTTGCATTTAAAATGGCTTAGAATGCTAAAAGAATCATTTGCATTTTATTTGCACCAAAATGAACTTCATGCACAAGTTCATCGGCAAATGATCTTCTAAAAACTATCAAACGGTTGAATTAAACTTCAAATGATATACCGTTAGATAAATATATGTCTCTAGTTTGCTACGGTTCAAACGGAATACAATTCCAATGCATAGAACTTTTGCTAGAGCCTTTTTAGTACAACATGCTCATATGTGCGTTTTCTGCATTCATGTCACATTAGAAAAGTTCCATAAAATTCATCTTAATGTTTTTGGAGCTGAATTTCTTACAGACGCTAGATCTATGTGTCTAGTTTATGTATAAATTTACGGATCATGATTTGGAATTTTCTAGAGAGAGTTATGGCCAAAATACCAAGTGTCGTCAGTCTTGACTGGTCATCATAACTGAAACCAGGGAGCTGAAACCAGGGAGCTCCATGCCGGTTTTCTCGCCGGTTTTGGCTGAGAAAATCATGCTCTCTGGAACCAGGGAGCTCCTCGCCGGTTTCCATACCGGTTTGCTCGCCGGTCTAACGGCTAGTTTTTTAAACGTTAGGAGCCGTTGGAACCCTAGACCGGCATGCCGGTCTCCTCGCCGGTTTTCTCGCCGGTTTCGCTGTAAGTTGGGGAATGCTTTGCATTTCATTATAAATAGAACCCCAACTCATTTTCCTTGGCTAAGAGACTTAATACACAATCTTCATACATTCTCTAAGGCAAGAAAAGAGTGTCCAAAACCTTCACACACTTTAAACACTCATCCAAGCTCACACACATCTTCATATCATTTAGTGAGCTTATAACACTTGGGTTTGCTCTCACACAATCTTCTTATTATTTGTGAGTGCCCAAGTGTGTTTTAATTCTTCTTTATCAAAAACACTTGTGGTTTGTGAAATCCCATTGTTTGGGTATTTTGTAAAGATTTGTGAGTGAGCCTACGAAGAAAACTCAAACTTGTAAAAGGTTCGGAGTGCGCCTTGGCGGAAAACTCTTGGTTACGAGTGAACCACGGAAAACTCGATTCTAGTGGAAATCTTCAAGCGAGGCTTGAGGGAGTGGACGTAGGCACGGTTTGCCGAACCACTATATATCGCGGTGTCGTATTTCTCTTTCCCTACTCTTTTATCCACTTGCAAGTTTATTTACATTTACATTATTGAATAGAAACTTGCATATAGGCTATTTATTTGAATAGAGAAAATTGGGCTAAAACTTCCTCTTGGTAATAAGAGCTAAAATCGGCAAAGATTTTATATTTCCGCATTTATAGCGATAACCCAATTCACCCCCCCCTCTTGGGTATATAGTTTGTTTGTCGCTAGTGCTTGTAGGTACTTTCAATCGTGAGTATTAGCCCATACCCGAAGAACAGGTGGAGGTCTAATCTTAAAATATCGTTGACGTGACTGCCATCAAAGTGTGGAGGATATCTCACATATACACATTGGTATCTCAAGTCAAATGGGCTGATATGTTATTCGGCTCATAAAGATTCCTATTGACATTGGTGTACCATCTATCAGAAATATTTGAATGGGTCATTCAGTATTTATTCAATAAATACCTACATGTTTATATGAGTCTCCCAAGACTCATGGTTTACTGAGATAAACCATTAGAACAATTCTAATATACAACATGTATCGGTCTCACGGGTTTACTAACTGACCAGGTATGTACACATTGACTTGGAACAAATTTAAGAATGAATTATATTGTGAAAATTCTCAGTGACAATTGCGGCGCTTTAATAATTATGTCACAACTATTCATTCTAAGGTTTTTTACGCATTTACCATATAAAAAATTATATTAATGAAAATTACAAAATTTTATTCATAATAAAATAGAAATGTATATTGTATTTACAATAAATACAACAAAATATGGCGCATCGAGTACCAACTCCAACACAATGATCATTATTTGAATCGGATTGATATCAGCTAGTCACAATGATGCCGAAACTGATGTCAGGTATCATACAAAACATAGCATACATAATGCTTCCTACAAGCATATGGCAAGTTATAAGTTTAACTCTCTTTTCCTCAGTCTAAGTTGTCATTTTCTTCAATAGATGTATGATGTATCAGAAATGTACATTTATTGCCTAATAGTTGGTAAAAATATACCTTTCTAACATTTTATCTATGTACGTGAATTGCGACAACCTTATAAACTTCCTGTTAGGGTTGGTGCTCAGAGTGCCAATTCGGATCGTATTTATGTCCGATTCATGAATACAAGAAATTCTATTTTCCATAATATTACTAATTTAATAGTAGCACCGTTGTCTTTTATACACTTATCCGATCTAATTTCGATTAGATATCTGATTATGATTAGATTGAAACTAAATCTGGTTTAGTGATACGTGTATATTAGACAAAGACCATAAGATTTACAATATAGCGCACAGTTACAACGTAATTTGTAATTGACATTGGGAATCGCACTATTAGTTGTATATCCTTAAATAAAGTTTCTGGTCAAGATTTAATAACACATGTCGGTTAGTAAAATCCGCTGAGACCAGTACATGTCGTATATCGTGACTTGGTCTGATGATTTATCCTAGTGAACCATGAGTCTCGGAAGACTCGTATAGATATGTAGGTTTTTATTTGATAAGTCACTGAACAACTCACAGAAGGTTTCCTAATAAATGGTACACTAACATCAATAGGAACCTTCTCGATTTGAGCGAGCATAATGGTCCTTCGACTTGAGATACCATAGTGGGATATATGAGTTATCCTCCACACTTTGATAGCAGTCACGTCAATGATCTATTCATGATCAAACCTCTATCTGTACGTTGGGTGTGGACTGATGCTCATGATATCCAGTGCATATCAAGATAGGATCCGTCAGTCCTGTGTACAGGGCATAGGCATCCAGCATGTGTTTACGATCTAGTAAATCTATGGCCGTGGTATAACTTCATAAATCAGTTTCGAGTGTTATTTAGATATCGTAAATTGAAAGTTGAATGTATTATACCGAACGGATTTGAAGCTGTTATCTATATCCCAGGTATAATACGGATAGCCTGTGACGGAGGGGTTATACGTATGCAATGATCTCGACTTGCATAGTTTAATGAGATTATTTGTGGTCGTCGTAATTCATAGGTGGGTGAATTATGGACACGAAATTGGATTTCGTGACCGATAAACCTAAACTTAAAGAGTCTCACAACATGAAGTGTACTCGTTGAGCACTTGGGTAACTCGATATGAGTAATACATATTATTCATAATACTTCACTGGATTAAATGAGTTAATTTTGATCGTTTAATCGGTTAAATGATAACACATGCAATTAGGGGATTTTGTCCGATAATAATTATTGTGTATTTGTATTTGATACATAATATGATTAGATACATATTAATTATTCGTCAAATGAGATTTTGACACATGTCATTAATATATGTATTTTTTATTTATTGTAAATAAAAATACATATATAATAATAATTATATTAATTGATTATTTGGATATTTAATTGTTAAATATTTGAATAATTAATTAATTAAACCTTTTTTATTAAATGTTATGAAATATGGTAAGTTATTATTGGTACAAATGGCATGAATATATTAACCTAAATGTGTGACAATTTGATTGGCCATTTTAAAAATTAATTATTAATTTAATGTAATTAAATTGTCAAAAGACAATATTGCCCCCTCAAAGTCGGTAATAAGGGCTTTTAAATTGAAAATTTGTTTTCTCTTTCTTGATGATTCATCTATTGCCGAGAACCTAAAACTAGAAATATGAAAAATGGGTTTCATGGTTATTGGGTTCTTAAAGAACAATAACCAAGATCATTAAGCATAAAATCATGTGAATACGCAAAGAAGTAGCGGAAATACTAACAATGATCGGAATGGATGTAGGTGGAGAGTTCAAAAATTTTCTTCCATGGAAGTTGCTCCAAGCTTGCTTCTCCTTTGATGTATGTTGAGCTTCCAATCTTGTCCTTGAATTCCAAACTCATGAATTAGTGTCCCTAACACCTTTGAATGACTCCTTTAATGTGCTAGCATCCAAGATTTTGATTCAAAATCATCAAGTGTGAACCCTTGAGTTCACGCCATTTTGGAGAGAAAGAGAAGGCCAAATTCGGCCATGGGGAAGAAAGAAAGATTGTGTGTCTAAAATTGATTTCCAAAATCAAGTATATTCAATTACCAAACTCAAAGTTAGTATATGTCTTTCACATGTCTCTCAAGTTTGTGTAAGCTACAAGTCATCTCCAGCAACTTACATAAACCAAAAAAATAGATAAAATTGACTAGGTGATGTGACTTGTGTGGGCCCCACTTTAATTCAAAATCCGAGTGGGCCCGCAAACACATTACGGGCTCTAGTTCGTTAATTCCGAATTAATGAATTTTCCATTGTGACTTAATTAAATCAAATTTAATTAAATAATTATGCCTAGTAAAATTACTATTAAAGTCGCTCGCGAATTAATTCTAAATTAATTCGTTCGCCCGAATTAAAATCCAATTTTAATTCTGTTATGAAATATAATTTCATTTAATATATCGAATATATTATTTTATCGATTAATTCCAAATGAATCGTTCTCTCTCTATTAATTGAATTTTATTCCAGATAAAATTCTCCATAATTAATCCTAGATTAATTTTCTCTCTCTTCTAATTAATCTCAGATCAATTATGTTCGAGTCATACGTCATCGGTGAATCTTCGGGAAGCGACCCATGAGATCCCTGGATATGTCGGCAGTAAATCTGATCGTCGGATTATCCGAACACGTGCATACCTAGTACCACGTTCTTACCGATTTACAAGACATGGTTGGATTCTAGCAAAGCACCGTGCCTACCCAATTCTCCAGAAATATTCTTTTAAGGAATATGTCATCTATGTCAGGCGTAGTATACGTAGTATTGCGTATTACGATCCAGTATCAGATGTCACATGCTAGGCCTGGGGCTGGAATTGTGTCTGCCCCGTACGAAGCACATATCGGATCTTTGGTAACTAGTCTCTATAATCGGATAATCATGACCTGGTCATATTATCCCGATGACTGCAGTACACAAGAGTACTAGTTCTGTATCCTACGTGATCATCATCTCCATATGACTGAAATGATACTTCCATCTTGAGATCACACCCAATACACTACGATTCTTAGTATACCTAGAAGAGGCGTACACAGAACATGTTAAAGCCCCGGATGACCAAAACCAAAGTATATTGATTGTCACAAGTATTAGCGATGCAAGTCTCAGGTTAAGACCAAATACACCTACCCTGAATCGGATTCCCATAGACACATAGTCATATTACCAATGGGATTCTGTGGGGTCTATCCAGAGCGAAGCTGTTTCCGTACCATCGGTAAACACAACCTCCTATTACACTTGCATGAGTATCCCCAAATATATGAGAACTATGTCGTTATGCTCCCATAACACGCACAAGTGCAATACTAGTCTATTCCGTATTATCGATGTCCAATCTCGATAATACTACGACTGGGGATATTTAATGATTAAACCTTAGTGGATTAATATTGTCTCATATCTTATTAATCCGGAACTAATCATATGGACTTTTATCATTTATATATCTCGGTAATCCAATTACAAATAATAAAAGAGCAATTTCCTTTGTCACATAGTTAATTTGTAGAACAACACCATGTTCTGTACAAATAGTGATGATATGGGTCATAATTGTCCAACAATCTCCCATTTGGCCTATAGTCAATCACTCAAGTGTCCTACACTTGAACTATTTACGGGTCGCTCAAACTTCTGCTGAGAAACTGTTTTCGTCAGCGGATTTGCTTGGTTATCATCTGATGTGATTTATTCGATCATCACATCGCCACGATGTATGATCCGACAAATCAGATGAAATAATTGAAGTACATATTTGGATAATTTGATGAGACCATTAATTCTTTAGCCTATGTTGTAGCCTAGCTCAGCCGCTAACAGAACTACACCTAATCTAATTAGGATTATATAGATCCAAAATGCTTCCTTTGTTGCCTCAGCTGCAGCAATGTTCCGCTTTTGTTGTTTATTCGGCAACAGTATCTTGCTTGGAATATTTCCAGCACACTATTCCATTATTCAAACTATATAATACCTTTATTACGACTTATAGTCGTTTATTGTCGGTTTGGAAACTTGCAGCGGTGAACCCAGTCACTTCAAGTTCTCCTTCTCCATAGCTTAAGAAAGTATACTTAGTTCTTCTAAGATATTTAAAGATGTTCTTAACATCAATCCAGTGACTATCACTTGGATTGGCTTGATTGTGACTCCATATGCTCAAAGCATATGAGACACCAGGTCGCGTACATTTATTCCAATATACGATTTCTCGGAGAGTGCCAACAAATTTTAGATCTATCCCAGTAGATCCTTATTCCTAGAATAAATGTTGTTTCTCCCAAGTATTCTATGGAGAATTTTCATGAAAGCCAACCTTTCACCGATTGTATTATGGGAATGTCATTTCCAAGAAATGACATAGCATCATTATATAGGACAATCACTGTCAGTGCGCTCCCACTAACCTCATTATATACACAAGAATCATCTTTGTTTTGAATTAAATCATATACCATTATGATTACATCAAAACGATGGTTACAAGAATTCAATGTTTGCCTCAATCCATAAATGGATCAAATTAACTTGCAAACCTTGTTTGCATGTTTTGGCACGACAAAATCATCAGGATTTATATAAACATCCTCCAAAAGGTTTCCGTTTAAGGAAAGCGGTTTTGACGTTCAGCTGCCATATTTCATAAATGAAACATGCAGCATTAGCAAGCATTATCCAAATAGATTTAATCATGGCAACATGTAAAAGGTTTTGTCGTAATCGACACTATGTTGATGACGATACCCTTTTGTAAAAGCCTAGCTATGTACATTTATATGTTTCCATCCATGTATGTCTTCCTTGAAGACTTATTTAGTACCAATAGACACAATGCCTTCCGGTACATCAACCAGTATCCAAACTTGGTTGGTATACATGGAATCCATTTCGGACATCATGGCACTTTGCCATAATTGGGAGTCGATACCTTGTATCACTTCTTCATACGTAGCCAATTCGTCTTCCTCAATAAGATTGACATCTTCATGAGGTGAGATCAGAAACCCATACCTCCCAGGTTGTTTTCTGACTCCCTCCGACTTACGCAATTCTTATGTATTCGAAGATTATTGGTACAGTTTCATCCCTGATGAACTGTTTGTGTTCCGTTAAAGAATTAGTGCCTGGAACAGTATTACTCTGATTTTCATCGAGTTTTACTTTCCTCCCACTTACCATTGCATATAGGTATTTCTCTTAGGAATACCGCATAGAGAGCAACAATTACATTATTTTCTTGTGAGTTGTATAAGTACTATACTTTGGTTTCCCTAAGATAACCTACAAATTAGGCATTTATCCGATTTGGGTTTTAGCTTGGAATCATCCAAACACATGCCTAGCATTCCCAAATCTTCAGGAATGAGAAAACCTGATTTCTTTCCTGTTCATATTTAATATGAAATTTGTCTAACATATTTTTATGGAACCTTATTCAAAATAAGTATTGCATTGTTTAATGCGTATCCCTAGAAGGAAAATGGTAGCTCAGAGCGACTTATTATTAAC
Organism: Zanthoxylum bungeanum; assembly: GCA_019454045.1. NCBI lineage: Eukaryota > Viridiplantae > Streptophyta > Magnoliopsida > Sapindales > Rutaceae > Zanthoxylum > Zanthoxylum bungeanum. Next base: position 84,107 of record SKCR01026372.1, on the reverse strand, counting down.
CTTACCATGTCCAACAAAGTTCGATTTCTCTGTTCGGACACACCGTCAAATTAAGGTGTTCCGGGAGGAGTCCACTATGGAAAAATACCACACTCTTTCAAGCAGTCAAAAAACTTATTGTTCAAGTATTTTCCACCACGGTCTAACCGTGACGGTTTAATACTTTAGCTTGTTTGTCTGTCTATTTCATGTTGAAACTCTTTGAATTTATCAAAAGTATTCGATTTGTGTTTCATAAGAAACACATAACCATAACGCGATGCCACATCCGTAAAGGTTACGAAGTGTTCATATCCACCTCTAGCCTAGCTAGACATGGGCCCACATATTTCATTATGAACGAGGGCTAACAGATCGGTGGCACTTGCACTTTTACCAAGTAAAAGGTGTTTTAGGCACTTTGCCTAATAAACTAGATTCGTAGACATCATTTGATTAGAATCAAATCCGTCCTATTACCCACTCTTCAAAAGTATGGATATATGAGTCTTGTTAATGTGTCCCAGACAACAATGCCATAAATAAGTCTCATCTGATTAAATCAGTTTGTGTTATTTATTTGTCATGTTATACGTTTGAGATTCATTTATATTCAAAATATAAATACTGTTATTCACATCTAATGTGCTTATCTCAATATCATCTTTATAAAATAAAACACTTAGTGTTCTAGAATATAAAGGTATACCCGCAACGGGTAATACTAGATATAGAGATAATGTTTCTAGTCAAACTAGGTACATTATAACAATTTCCTAATTTAAGTATATACCGAAAGGGTAGTTCCTAAACTTAGGTTTCTACGGCCAAAACAGCGATTCTCGTCCCGTTTCCTACTCGCAGGTCGATCTCAACTGAATTCAGTCTCCTGCTAATCAGCAGATTCTGCACATCAGTACATATTTATGTACAACACTTAGTATCAAAAATCCAATTTTGAAACCAGTAGTGAACATGTTTATGACAAACATACTTGAAGCTGAAGCCTTGCCCCGCCTTCACTTCCTTCATGTCTGCCTTGTCCATCCGGCAGTCACGCTTCCAGTGACCCCATTTGCCACAGTTTAGGCAGACATCTTGGGATATGTCCTTTGTCTTCCTAGAAGACTGTGACGATTTTGCCTTTGCCCCTTTTATAAGCTCTGGCTCTGCCTCCTTGAGCATAGCCATCAACTCTCCAAGAGTTTACTCTTGGTTCATAATGAACCTGCCCCAGCTTTCGGGTTGAGACTATAAGATCAAATCTTTGGGAGTCTCGGCCACGTAGGTAATGCCCAGCTAACCTAGCTGATCGATGTCAGCAATCATCTGCGACACCTAGTGCTCGACAGATGTACCATGTGACATACGCGAGCGAAAGAGCTTATTTTGCAATTTGTACTTCTAAGATCTAAGAATAGATCTATGAAGATCTTTAATTTCATCATCATGATACAAAGATCTAATCCTTAATTCTGACGACGGAATTAAAGTGTCTTTGCTTCAAGCATAAAGGATTGAGTACTAAATTTATCGTCACCATAAGTCTTCCAAAGCTCATGCTCTACTATTTGCTCAACTCCGGGTCAGGCCCGAGATGTCACTCTATCAAATAGAATAACTTCCCAGTTCCCAGGACTATCCTGAGGTTCTATTCCCAATCTGAAAATTGGAGCCGTTTAAAGACATTTTCACCCAGGATTATGTTCTAAACGCTGATCTTTCAGTTATCTTGATTCCAATAGTCCAACTATCCAATCAACGATTTCGGGTACAATTGAATATAATGATTACTATAGTATAACTATATAATCAACTATAATTTGATTTGTTAAATTCAAATAGATTGATTACTATAATCCAATTATATAATCAACTATAAATGAAGTAGTTTGAATACAGTCCAACTGTTTAATTTAAAAACAACAATTAAATATTAGTCCAACTAATATATATATAAATAATGACGAAAAATGAAATGAGCGTGTATTGGCAAGTATCTAAACGAAATTACAAATTTAATACTTGTCTCCCACTATTTTTCGGCGAGCCTCTAACCCTCTGTGGAGTACTCAGGAAACCTAGTTTCCTAGTGGGCTAGGATCCCGTTAAATAACACACAACCTTGACTTTGGCCAACAAGTTGTATGAAACTTAACTAGGTAGATCTCTAAGATCAATTAGATCTCATCCAATTCATAGATCCAGTAGGTGGACCTCCAAGTCCGAAACATATATATAACATATATGCCAATATATCCAATATATTTTCCTAACCTTTTCCTCTGAATCAACTAAGCCTTGGCTTTGGCACAACAAGCTTAATGATTCCAGTTAAGCGGGACCCATTGACTTTGGAAAGCTTCGTAATCGATGTCGATGGACAAGAAGTGATCTTGACTTTAGCCAAAAAATCACAACTTGGACAAGACATGCGATATGGAATAAAGCCTTCATGATTCAAACACATTCATGATGGACAAAGGTCTTGACTTTGGCCAACAAATCAGTGTCAATCTTGGATCTTGAGAGAGAATCACTCAATGGAAGGAAATCGCTTAATATTTGTTGAGGGCTTTTCGCGTAATTGGCAACCAATTAATTATCTTTGATTAGGTCTCATCATACACCCTTAAACATGCATTCTAAAAGCATAATAAGGAGTGATAAATAAATTAATAATGATATGCGGATGGATGTATAATACAATTTGTTCCTAGAACAAATTTCTCTCTTTCTTCTCTCCCACTAGCATTATTCTTACTTCGACCCAATTACATAACACTTTTAAAGAAACCTCATTTACATTGAGGGGAATAGGTGATAAGAGAAATACAAACAGTCAAGAGGTAATAGGCTGGACACGCAGGTCCAATTAATAAATTCTAAATTTATTACAACAATTTCCAAAATTGCCCTCACCCATCTAATATCCATCCAATATGCATTATTCATACATCACATCCATGTATTCACACAAAGCATGTTATCAATCAATCTAATCCAATTAATTAATCTTTGATTAATGACCATCCAATGTTCAAACAACGATTTGATTTGAGCGAGTCCAACTCGTTTAAAAATAAGTACTTAAAGTACGAATTCTTGAATTATATCAAACTATAATATTAAATCCAATTTAATTTGTATTCAATACTAATTCTATATTTAATTCCAAATTAAATAATTACACTTTTGATGTGCCTTTACGACTTAGATTCTAAATCTAATCTTAATAGGTCTCAAAGCCCAATTAACATCCAATGTCAATTTAATTAAAGTCCAATGGGCTTTTAATTAATTCATAAGGCATGGACTTTGGCAACCAAAGCCCAATAAGGAATCACCCTTTGCCAAAAATCAATTTTGGCCCATTAGGCCCAATTAAATTTTAAAGGCCCAATTATCATATTTGGACTTTATGAAAATTGTTTTAGGCCCAATTGGATCCAACCAATTATCCTAAACCAAACTTGGCCCAACCAAGCCCATTAAGCCCAAATACAACATTATTAGCCCAATTTCCAAATTAAGCCCAATTAATTTAATCACAATATTCCAAATATCACAATTAATTAATTAAAGTGTATTAGCCATAATTAATTAGTTAAATCAATATTTCCAAAACACCAATTACACTAATTAATCATGCTTTAATTAATCAACTTATGTCCAACACAAATTGAAGTAAAATCAATCCCAACATGCTCATTAAGCTCACGGCAATCATGGTAATTTTTCATTAATTTTGATTTCAATCCAATTAAATCACAAATCAATTTAACCATGTATTTTAAACACATCCAATGGTCTAAAAAATCAAAATCATCATGAGCTATGGTTCATGTTACATTCGGCCATCATAAGGAAATAAGGAAATTTCTAATCAATTTTTGTCCAAATTAATCATGCATAACTCAAAGTTATCATAATCCAAACATAACCAAACACTCAATTTAAAAAAATCATGCTCCAAGCAAAATTACCCAAATTCAAGTACATAAACCCTAAGTCAATTTCATGCTTAATTTAGGCTCTGATACCATTGTTGGGTTCTCTAAGAACAATAACCAAGATCATTAAGCATAAAATCATGTGAATACGCAAAGAAGTAGCGGAAATACTTACAATGATCGGAATGGATGTAGGAGGAGAGTTCAAAACTTTTCTTCCATGTAAGTTGCTCCAAGTTTCTCCTTTGATATATGTTGAGCTTCCAATCTTGTCCTTGAATTCCAAACTCATGGATTAGTGTCCCTAACACCTTTGAATGACTCCTTTAATATGCTAGCATCCAAGATTTTAATTCAAAATCATCAAGTGTGAACCCTTGAGTTCACGCTATTTTGGAGAGAAAGAGAAGGCCAAATTCGGCCATGGAGAAGAAAGAGAGAATGTGTGGCTAAAATTGATTTCCAAAATCAAGTATATTCAATTACCAAACTCAAAGTTAGTATATGTCTTTCACATGTCTCTCAAGTTTGGGTAAGCTACAAGTCACCTCCAACAACTTACATCAACTAAAAAAAATAGATAAAATTGACTAGGTGATGTGACTTGTGTGGGCCCCACTTTAATTCAAAATCCGAGTGGGCCCGCAAACACATTCCGGGCTCTAGTTCATTATTCAAATTTAATTAAATAATTATGCGTAGCAAAATTACTATTAAAGTCGCTCGCGAATTAATTCTAAATTAATTCGTTCGCCCGAATTAAAATCCAATTTTAATTCCGTTATGAAATCTAATTTCATTTAATATATCGAATATATTATTTTAACGATTAATTCCAAATTAATCGTTCTCTCTCTATTAATTGAATTTTATCCCAGATAAAATTCTCTGTAATTAATCTTAGATTAATTTTCTCTCTCTTCTAATTAATCTCAGGTCAATGATGTTCGAGTCATACGTCATCGGTGAATCTTCGGGAAGCGACCCATGAGATCCCTGGATATGTTGGCAGTAAATCAGGTCGTCGGATTATCCGAACACGTGCGTACCTAGTACCACGTTCTGACCGATTTACAAGACATGGTTGGCTTCTAGCAAAGCACCGTACCAACCCAATTCTCCAGAAATATTCTTTTAAGGAATATGTAATCTATGTCAGGCGTAGTATACGTAGTATTGTGTATTACGATCCAGTATCAGATGTCACATGCTAGGCCTGAGGATGGAATTGTGTCTGCTCCGTACGAAGCACATATCGGATCTTTGGTAACTAGTCTCTATAATCGGATAATCATGACCAGGTCATATTATCCCGATGACTGCTGTACACAAGAGTACTAGTTCCGTATCCTACGTGATCATCATCTCCATATGAATGAAGTGATACTTCCATCTTGACATCACACCCAATACACTATGATTCTCAGTATACCCAGAAGAGGCATACACAGAACCTGTTAAAGCCCCGGACGACCAAAACCAAAGTATATTGATTGTCGCAAGTATTAGCGATGCAAGTCTCAGGTTAAGACCAAATACACCTACCCTAAATCGGATTCCCATAGACACATAGTCATACTACCAATGGGATTACGTGTGGTCTATCCAGAGCGAAGCTGTTTCCGTACCATCGGTAAACACAACCTCATATTACACTTGCATGAGTATCCAATGCCCAAATATATGAGAACTATGATGTTATGCTCCCATAACACGCACAAGTGCAATACTAGTCTATTCCGCATTATCGATGTCCAATCTGGATAATACTACGACTAGGGATATTTAATGATTAAACCTTAGAGGATTAATATTGTCTTATATCTTATTAATCTGGAACTAATCATATGGACTTTTATCATTTATATATCCCGATAATCCAATTACAAATGATAAAAGAGCAATTTCCTTTGTCACATAGTTAATTTGTACAACAACACCATGTTCTGTACAAATAGTGATGCTATGGGTCATAATTATCCAACAATGGTTGCTTGATGATTCAAGCACAAAAGTGAAGGAAAAATCAAGAAATGGCTTAAGGAATTTTGGAGTTTTAGAGGTAACCTTCAAAACCGTAAAGCTCTGAAATTTTTTTCTTGTTTCTTGATTTCTTAGAATGGTTCTAGGATTTCTTTGCTCTTAAAATTTTGGTTGTGGTGAATGAATTGGAAGTTTATATGCATGTGTGAAGTAGATTTGGAAGTCATAATTAGTGTAATTATTGTCCAAATTAATCATTTGATGAAGAGTTGCTATTCTAGAGTGTTATGACCACTCTTATGGCACCTATAATTGTTCTTGGGTTGTTCATATTTGGTGACTTTGGTTGGTGTTATGATTAATTAGATTAATCTTGAAAATTTGGATTTAAAGCATGAAAAATTCATTAATTTCGGTTCTTGATCAGATCTGTTAAAACTGGAATTTTTGTGATGAATTTGATATCATATGAATGTAATGGATGTGTTTTGGGAGTTGGAACAGTTTCCGAAAAGTGTTTCAGAGTTGAAATAAGCGAAAACGGCCAAAAATGGCGTTACCGGGTGACTTTTGAGCCAAATGGGTGACGGCTGTCCAAACAGTGAGTTCGCCACTGTTCGGGCAGCCCATGAACTGCCTTGACACTATTGGGGCTGACCTGGGCAGTCGTCATAAGTGTCAGGTGGTCGGTTCAGTCGAAAACGCATTTTGCGTCATTTTACGGAAAAACGATTTTCGTAAAAGTTTCGTGAAGTTTCAACCTTATTTATGTCAATATTTGATATTGAATAAATAGGTTTTGGTGAAATATGGATAAATTATTTATATTAGATATTGAATAATTTATTTTATATTTTGAAAAAAATTTTAAAATATGATTTCTCTCGAACCACGCTTCCGCTGCACCCATCGCCCAAAACCCAACACTTCCTAACTCTATCTCGATAGAGCCTTGTACCTCGTATATAGGAAGCTTCACTCATATCTTTCATGGAGAAGTTCTTGCAAATGTATGCTTTCACACTTTGAAACAATCCTTATCATTGTGTGGTATACATACAAAACTAGAAAAAAATTCATGCTCCCACTCACTTTCTTATAAACACACGATTTTTTCTCGTTCTTGATGAATCCAGATTATCTAGTTATCTGATCAAAACGATGATTCTAGCTTCAAGATGCCTGTTTAAGTCCATAAATAGACTTTTGGAGCTTACAAACCTAATTTGAAGTCTCACTGGTTACGAAAACCCTCTAGTTGTTTCATATAGATATCCTCATATAAGAATCTATTTAGGAAAATAGTTTTCACATCCATCTGCCATATCTCATAATCGTGATATAAAATAAAGGATAAAAGAATCCTAATGGATTTTATCAAGGCTATTGGCGAAAAAGTTTCCTCATAGTCAATCTTAGGATATTAAGTATAATATTTCACTGCTAAGTTTCCACATTTCCATCATGCCATCACTTCCTTTTGTAAACCCATTTACAACCAATAAGTTTAACTCTTTCAGGAAGTTCAACTAAGTCCCAGACTTGATTTTCATGCATAAAATCCATATCAGATTTCATAACTTCCTGTCATTTTCTTGAATCGATATCTAATATCGCATGTTTATACGTAGTCGGATCTGTTTCCTCCAAAAGGAGAACATCAAGTCTCCCATCAGATGTTAAAAAAATCTCTGAGGAGACCTTGATATTTTATTCGACTTATGTAGATCCTGTGTTTTAGATCCTTCACCTTGGATCTTTAATTCCATCTCAGGTTCCTTACTGTTCAGATCAAACTCATCAAGTTCAATCTTTCTACAATTCTCATTTTCTCTCAAAAATTCCTTTTCAAGAAAAGTGGCAAAGTGAACAAAAAATATATTTCATTGCTCAGAATCATAGAATTAATATCCCAAATATTTTTTAGGATATCCAACAAACCTATATTTATACCTCATGGGTGCTAGTTTATCCCGCTGCGCAACTCTAACGTATGCAGGACAACCCCAAATCTTTAAATATCTAAGACTTGGATTTCTAATGAACCATATCTAATATGAAGTTGTAGAAACAGCTTTCGATGAAACTCTATTAAATATGTGAGCAGCAGTTAAGTAAAGCATGACCTTAAAGGTAATATGAAAGATTTGTGTAGCTCACATACATCGCACCATATCCAATAAAGTAAGACTTCTCCGCTCACACCATTGTGTAGATGAGTTCCCGGTGGGCTATATCGAGCGAGAATTTAATTCTCCATTAAATAAATTATGAATTCATTGATCATAAATTCATCACCTTGATTTGATCAAAGACATTTGATGAATTTTCTGGTTTGTTTTACTACTTCGTTTCAGAATATTTTGAACTTGTCAAATATTTTCGATTTATAGAAATATTCATATCTTGACTTATTATCCGTGAAAGTCCCGAAGTATGTAGAAACAACATGAGCGGCATGATTTAATGGACCACACACATCGCTATGTATTAGTTCCAATAAATCTCCAGCATGAGGTCTGAAACCAAGAAATGGGGCCTTTGTCATTTTCCCTTTGACTCACAAATCGAATAAATATCTAAGGTAAAATTTTCAATCAAACCATCCTTAACAAATTTTCATAGAATTATAACACCTATGTAGACCAATTTCATATGCCTTAATTCAGTATTATTTAATTCAGGTCTTTTACTTGTATTTTCCTATACATTAAAGGCATCTCGATATGTTTCCAAAACATAGTGACCGTTAAATAAAGAACATTGTATTTATCATATAAACATAAAGTATCATCTTTAAAATTTATTTTATATCATTTTTTATCTAATATCGGTAAAGATATTATCTATCTGATAAGAGAGGTCATATAAAAACAATCGTGTAAATCTAGTTTACATATAATAGGGGAATCTAGAACAACTATTCATATGACATTGACATCCAATGTCTCATCATTGCCAACTCTAAGCTAAATCTCTACTATGATTAGCCTTCTTTTAACTCTTATGAAGTTGCAAATATAAGTATGACTATCAGAGTCTAACACCCAACAGCTATTTGCATCTAAGGCTAATGAGATTTAATAATATGAAAAATACAAAACGTATATGAGGTTCCTGTTTTTCCATTCTGCTCTGGACAATCTTTCTTCCAGTGTCCAGAAATTTTGTAGTGTAGACATGCAAACGAGCTACAAGCAGTCTTGCAGTTTGTTTCTTGGAATATTTCTTCTTATATCCTATTATTTTCTTCTTAGACTTCCTAGAAATCTTTGAAGAGCTTGCTCCACCATGGAGGTACAAAATGAGGTTCTCTTTCTTCAAATCATATGTGGTTTGCATCGAATACATCACAAAGCCAGCATATGTAGCGGGTAAAGAAGACATGATCAGATATTGGCCTAGCCAATCATCTATCAAAATGTCATGTCGTTTCATTTATTGGATCTGGTCAATCATGTTCTAAACATGAATGCTAACCATTCATTTATCCTTGAGCGTAGCATGGAAAATTTCCTTAGACATGTCTCAATTTTTTGATTTTCTTCGAACAACTCCTTGAGTGCTCTCATAATGCTCCAAGCATTTGGTATATCTACGTATTGTCTAAGCAAATTAGAAATAAATTCGACAGACGTTGGGTTGAGCATAACATACCTCACCCATTCTAATTCAATTCAAGGTGGATATTCATCTCATACTCTAAGTAGTTCAAGGCTCCTTTATACAAAAGTCATGCTTATGGTTTTGCAGAAGCCATCTACAAGACAATATTTAAACACTAACAGTATATTGTTCATTTCAATATAAAAACACTAAGTGATTATGGAATATTAAATCTATTAGTGTCATTCTACTACTTTACGTAATTTTATAATCTCCCTTAAAAGAAATATAGAAATTTGACTTACAAAATTTCATAGTGGGAAGTGGATCCCATGACATTTACTTCAACCTCACACTAATGACGATCTTGGTCTTTATAAAGTCGTTAGGTAAACCTCCAAGGTCAATCAATTCATATGACTCCTAGTTTGGTCCTGAATCGTTTCTTATCCTCACACTAATGACGATCTCAAATAAAGACGTATTCCAGGTGTATACTTGTCAAAGTGCACTAATGAGCTTTGTATGTACACCCTCACAATAATGACTGTATTGGGTGACTGTGTTAACTCATCACGCTACATCTAATATTTTACCGGAGTGACCTAAGTTCCGAGTACTTATACCCTTACACTAATTACGATCTTGGATATAAGTAGTAAGAACTCATTTATCTCCGTATTGAAAAGACAGACCTTTCAATAATGCTCCAACATTATTAATACTAATACTTAAAATAAATCATGGGAGATTTATGACAATCAAGTTATTAACATGCTTGGGTCAAAATTTAATTTTAATTTAAAACATACAACACATATCCAATATGACTTATGCATAATTAAATTAAAATATAGAGGCATAGATTGAAATACATATCAAACATGCAACATGTGTTGTGTGGTTAAGCCTTGCATCTGATACCATTCTGTTTGAACGGATGTGGAATCTCTAGGGTCGGATCGATGCTCCACACAACGGAAGTGGGTATAACCAATGGATATCTAGCAAGGGTGTATTTTAAAATATTTTATGTAAAACTACATTCCATTTCGAGTCCGTAGAAAAAAAGGGGACTCAGACAGAGTGCGGAAACTCTAAAATGGAGAAAATGAAGTTTCAGTATGTATCAGCTCTGCGTGTCGTGATGCGGGAGCTTGGGAGTCAAGACACTCCAAAGTGCGAGAGTAACTGCGAGAGCTGAACGTCTAGGAATCACGATGCATAAGGTTAAGCGTCGTGACGTGTAAGGGTGAGCGTCATGACGTGCCTAGGTCTGATACTCGGTATCGCGACGCTAAGGGGTCAGAGTCGCGATGCTGCACTAGGCAGTGAGCAATTTAAACTTCAAACCAATACTAAACACTTCCAATTTTCTCATAATACTTCAAATACACCTAAAATCCAATTTTAGCTTCATAACCACCATCAATACATGTATTCTAAATACTTATATGCATTTGTTTGAATCTAAACACAAACCAATTTAGAATCCCATTATAAAATGTCTCATGAATAATTTTAGTCCTCCCAAAGGTAGTCAAGTGATTCTAGAATGGTAGTCATAACTCTAAGCTTTAATCTAGAGTTCAAAACTCTAATTAATTTGTTTCATGTCCAACATGAACATCTTTGACCCAATTACAAGCATATTATGTTTATACTTCCAAAGCATCCTAACACAATTCATTTGCCTAATTTCAACTTTAAGTTATGTAATTATGCATCCAATACATAATTCATCACTATATGTCTCACTAATGAAAAAATCACTAATGAAGAACATAGCTTAGGAGAAGATCAAACATTACCTAGTAATGTTTGATCCAATCTTGATTCCAATACTAGCAAGCTTCACTTCAAGATCTAATCTTGATTTCTCCTAGATGAAATATTGTAGAGATCTTCTAAAGCATCTCTAAACACTTCTCTAACCTATGCTAATTTCTCCAAAAAATTACTTGTATTTAGATTAGTATTCTCTAGCTCATTTTTCTTTGCTTAGCTTTAGCTTAGATTAATTAAAATGTTCCTAAAGCTTGCTATTTACATCAAGACTTAAGCCATTTTTAATTAATAAAATTTCTAATCAACTTTTATGTGGGCTTAATCTAATTTGTCCAAATATGTATCATTGGGTGTGACTAATCACATTTGTCTACCACTTTGATTTAATCCAATTAAATCAAGACAAAGATTAGGAAATGGATTGGTTCAATGTTTGCTACTTTAATTTAATCCAATTAAATGAATCCAAAAACACCTATAATTACATACTTGTAATTACCATAATATCTTTTTTCAAAATTAATCGGCTACTCAAGTGCTCAACGATTACACTTCATATTGAGACTCTCTAAGTTCTGACATGTTCTTCATATAAGCTTAGCTAATATGTATGCAATTCGGCCACCTCTGAATTCGCAAAGAACACAAACGATCTTTCTAAACTATACAAGTCAAGGTCATCATATATGTTTAATAATCCCTTCGTCATAGGTTATCCGAATTGTGCTTATGAAATATAGAATACACCATCAAGTTTCTGAGGCACATATCTCATGTCAACATGTCCATGATTCTTTACAACTAATGCGATCCACCCTAGGTGATCGGCTTTAGCCAAAGTCTTAAGAATCATGACTTACCCACATGGATACTGATAAGTGCATGAAAATGTACTTTGAACATCGTTAATTCAGCTTGATTATCATGTGTTTAATCTTAGTTATAGTGTATTTTGTGCTTTGTTATTAGAAAGCAATGGAACATGGATATTGGAGGAATTACGCATGTTTCGGGACCTTACGGACACATCGAAAGCACGCAAAAAACGAGCAGAAACACATGAATCATTATCCTGCAAGCCAGGATGCGCGTCACGAAGCGCATGGCCGCGCGTCGCGACACAGAGACATTTTCCAGGGTTTTGATTAGTTCATTTTTTACATAAATAAGGACTCGATGAACCTTCTATAAATACCCAAGCTCGTCCATAACTCTAAAAACAGAGAGAAAAAGAGAGAGAACAGAAGAGAAATACACAAAAAGATTAAAATATATTTGAGATTGAAGAACGAAGAAACTTCACGCCAGACAGGATGCTGCTGCAATCTCTTCAGGCTATGTCTCTTTCTGCAATGGATAACTAATCTCCTAGGCAAAGTTAAGGATGAACTCTTGTATTTAAACTCTGATATTCATGTTGTTGATTTCTGAATGCTTTTTAATGTTTAATATAATTGATGATTCATTATTCTTTATTATCTTTTGAATTATAATCCAGAGATTATGTTTTACCAATTTGCATATAGGAACAGTCATGCTTTTTCTATTTGTGATTGGGAAACTTAGTTGTGATTGGTAAATTTGTTTTATGAGTTAATCTTCTATTGTAGTATTTCATGTGGGTATATTGTCTACGTTAGATATGTCATAACGATAACTTTGTGTGTTATTAACATTGAGAAAATAATCATCGATTACCTTATAATTTAATATGTTTGGAATTGAATATATTTCGATTGTTGGTTTGGGATGTGAAACCTTCAATTGAGTAATAAAATGAATCAATAACTGAATATAGGAATTTAATACAAGAAGGATTCATGACGCTTTGCTGCTCATTTCTATTGATAAATCCTGCATATTTTTCATAATTTTTATTTTACATCACCAATTCAATTTATCTATTTTCATTAAGTTATTGCTAACGTTTTTGTTGAAGTAAATTAGATCATTGTAACCATCTTTATGAGGAATCTACACCCCAACTATATTGCGATAACCGCAAGTACTTTTTGGGCGTAATCAAATTTTGGCGCTGTTTTTGGGGAGACGGTTTACAATCTGAAGAGCAGATTTGCTTAGTCAACAGCAAAGCGGTAACTTTATTCCATTTTACTTTTTATTTTTATTTTATTTCAGTTTTAATTTTAGTTTTGATATTTTTTAGTTAAATTTTTTTTTTCTAGTTTTACTCGTGTTTAATTACATGTCTATACGTATGGATGGGTTTGGAAGATTTGTTAGGATTGAAGAAGAAAAACTCAGATTCACAAAGATTATTTGACAATCTTTTTCCCACACCATCTACATCTAGCACATATATTATCCGTGAGTACGAGAGACCACCTATTAGGACTCTTGGGGAGTACCTCCATCCCACTCGCACAGCTACACCATCATGCATAATGTTTCCTCCTAATGCACCACATATAGATTTTAAACTGGAATGATACAATATCTTGCAACCTTTCCTGGTTTAGAGAACGAGAACCCTTATTTGCACATTAGAGAGTTTGAAGAGGTTGTAGCAACCTTCCATGACCAGTTTAGGAGTACTGACACAATTAAACTTAAATTCTTCTCATTTGCCCTTAAGAATATAGCTAAAAGCTGGTTGTATTCTTTGAGACCTCGGTCAATAGGATCATGGGGCTAGATGATATAGGAATTCTTTAACAAATACTTCCCACACCATAAAACGAATGCCCTAAAAAGACATATCTCTACCTTCTCCCAAAAAGACAGTGAAACCCTTTATCAAACTTGGGAGAGGTTTAAAGAGATGTTAGCTAGTTGTCCTCGCCACGAATATGAGAATTGGCGCTTAGTGAGCTATTCTTATGACTGTCTAACCCCTAGAGAGTGCCAATTCGTTTAGACAATGTTTAATGGTGAGTTCATCCGATGATGAGGCATTAGAGTACTTGAATGACCTAGCCGAGAAATCTCACACTTGGACTGGACCTAATGCCATAGATAGCACTAATAGGACACACCTCACTCATTCTATCAGAGGCATACACCACTTTAGAGAATAGGATAATCTTAAGGCGTAAGTTTAGCTATTAACTAGAGAGTTATGAGCCTTAAAAACCAAAGATAGCAAGACTATGCATGCGGTAACCCGGTTACAACCCCAATGGGTATGTTTTGTATGTAAGAGGATTGACTATCTAGCCCAGAGTGTCCTATATATGGTGAGATGAGGGAAACATATGAGGAACAATGCAACACCTTAGGGATTTACAAAAAGCCTTATACACCATATTCAGACACTTATAATCCTGGTTGGCGAAACCATCCCAATTTTAGTTGGAAACATAAGTCTCATCATTCTAGTCAGACACTACAGCCTAAACGTTACAATGCTCCCCAGTACCACATACCGACCATTCCTAGAAACTCTTTAAAGGACACTGTGCATGCATTTATAGAAGCTCATAGTAAAACCAATCAAAGGTTTGAGTCATTGTAGCTTAGGTAGTTGTAGACAATAAGGAGATTAAGAGTCAAGTCTCTAAGTTGACTAATGTTCTAAGTGTGCAAGAACAATGAAAATTCTCATCTTAGGCTCAACTAAATCCACAAGGGCAACACATGGCACAGGCTGATCATGAAACCACCAATGTAAAAGGTGTTAATGTCATAATCACTAGGAATGGTAAAGAGATAGGTATGCAGAAAACTTCCAACACTGTAGGTGCCACCAAAGATATTAGTACCAATACCCCTAAAGAAGAACAAATGCCACATGTCCCAGTTAGATTACCATTTCCTCAAGCACTTAGGCCCACATTGAGAGTTCCAGACCCAAATGGTGAGATCCTAGAACATTTAAAGCAGGTAAAAATTAACATTCCTCTATTACATGTGATCAAACAAGTTCCTACATATGCGAAGGTTTTGAAAGATCTATGCACCATAAAAAGAAAGCATCATGTGACGAAGACTGCATTCCTAACAGATCAAGCAAGTGCAGTAATTGAAAAGATGACTCCACTAAAATACAAAGATCCAAGTTGTACCACTATTACTTGCCATGGCACATTTGAGTTCGGTCAAGCTTTATTAGATTTAGGTGATAGTGTTAATCTCATGCCATATTCTATCTATAAGTAGCTAGGGCTTGGAGAGATAAAACCTACATCAGTAGTTTTACAGTTAGCTGATCGATCTATCAGAACACCGCGAGGAGTATTTGAGGATGTTTTACTTAAAATTGATAAATTCTACTACCCTGTTGATTTGCTGATCTTAAACACTCAATATGTGGTTAACACTGAGTCAAAAATTCCTTTAATCTTAGGAAGACCTTTTCTTGCTACAGCTATGCCTTTATCAATTAGAGGAACGGTATCATGAAGCTATCATTTGGAAATATGACATTGGAGGTGAACATTTTTCACGTTGAGAAACAACCACGAGATGATGATGAGTGTCATTACACATAACTGATAGACACAGTCTTACCGGAAACAGCCTATGCACAATATGCATCTAATCCTATTGAGCTGGACCTAACCCCAAAGAACTGTAAAAAGAGGAAAATGAGAGTTAGTGCTCATTTGAAGATGATCTCTGGGAAGTTAAAAATAAGGTTGAGTCAATTTATCCATATGTGCAGCCTAAAATTTCAACAATCACCAGACCCTAGGGGGTCAATGGATAAAATACTGCAGTTGGACAAAAATTCATTCTCATGTCTTAATCACCAATGTCTGCCAAAGAAGAAAGAACATGGAACTACTTGGTCCTCTATATGGAAGCCACCATGACAACTTGGGTGGTTATGTCTGGCTGAAGACGTTAAACTTAGCACTAACAGGGAGGCAACCCTTGCATCTGCATTTATTTTATTTTATTTTTTATTTCCTTTACTTTAGTTTTATTTTATTGTGTGCTAATTGCATGTCTATTAATTGCATGAGTATTTAGGCAGGTGTTGGCGCAACCCACACAAACCGCACAACTAAAGTCTCATCAGCAGGAACTTGATCAACTTCATGCCTGGTAGTATTGTTCCTCAGTCCTTTTTCTTTATATTTATCTTACATTGAGGACAATGCAAGTTTTTTAGTGTGATGGTGTACACATGTAGCGATAATAGTATAATACATGTTATTAAAAAAAATTATTTTAGTTTTTAGTCCTTTATAGTAAATCATAAGTCCAATGATGATAACTGTTTGACTCAGGATGAAATCTTAGAAACGATAAGTTCTTTATTGTACTTTTATCTGATACCTTCAGTAGCTGATCTAGTTTAGACTCGTAAGCACTTAACTATAGGTTTTTAGCATTAAAAACCTAGGTAGTTAGCAAAGTGACTAGTTGAAGAAATTGCATGTCGATGAATGATCGTTTACTTAGATTTCTATCCTGATTTGCTAGTGTTATGATGTATGGTATAGTTACAAATAAAAAGAGAAAGTCTCGAAAGAAAGAAAGTAAACCACCTATAACTTATAAGCGTGAAACTACCCATGGGCGAGTGTTAGGACCACCATGAGGAGAAATGATACCTTAAAGGGTAGGTGTGTTAAAAAAAAAAAAGAAAGAAAAGAACAAGTCGAAAAAAGAGAAAGAAAGAAAATAAAAAAATATATAATCATACCATATTGAGCATATAAAGGCAATTATAGAGCACAAATGAAATATCTAGGTTGGTTTGACCTATTGGATCCCAATTTTTAAATGAAATCATTGAGTTGGCTTTCAAGCTGTGAATGAACCGTTACACACACATTGTGAGTCTAGCGTAGATGATTTATTCAAGGGCTTGGATTTGAGTTGCATTGAGTACTTTGAAGGCTCTCTGATTTCATTGCTAGGTATTCTTTGAGGACTATAATATGTGTAAATATTTGGATATTTCATTTTATTTTTGCATGTTTGCATGTGTTTTGAATGACGTTTGTGGGTGTCGTTGCCGTAAGCCCTCACGAGACTATAACTCGTCCACTAGGGACACCTAGGGGTTTAAAGGCTTATTGCATACACTAAATGCAATCGTGATCCCTACGAAAGTGACTTAGATAGTTTTTATTTTATTTTTAATTTAATTAGTTCTTATTTTCTTTTTACGTTAAATTGCCAAGAACTAACAATAAGCTAATTAGTTCTTACTTTCCGAATTTACCTCCCCTACAAAAACCCAATTCAAAAACCTTCAAACTAAAACACTCTGAAAAACTTTAAAAAAACCAATCAATGACATATCAAAACTCCAAATGAGGATTTGAATTAGGGTCTACTCAATTATTAAAATCAAATAAATATTTTTTTTTCTTTTTTAAGCATGTTTTCCTCAGTCTTGAAAAAAGAAAAATATAAATTAAGGTGCATGGAAGAAAAAAAATGATCTAATAAAATTCAATGAAAAGGAAAAATCTACCATTATAGTATACAACCGAGGAATGAAACAAATCCTGAGACAAAAATCGTATACCTTGAAAAAATCAAATGAATTGAATCTTATCCGGTGATTGGAGTGAAAGAACAAATTAAACTCTTTGAAAAATCAAATCACTGCTTGAACCAACCCTTCCAACAACTAAAAAAATATAATTTGTAAGAAAATCAGATGCCACACTCCGTACATTCTCTCCCTTACTACATATTTCTGAGCGAATTGAGAAACCTAAAAGATTTGGGGATTTGGGATTTTGTTTCTAATTTTTTTTTTTTTTTTTTGGACTGTATAAGACGTTTTCCAGATGAACATGTGGTGCTTCACCATTGAATTTGTTTTGGAGACGAACATGTGGTTTTTCAGTATTGAATTTTATTTCGTTTGCCAGTGGGGAGATTCAGTGGCTGTGAGGAAGGAATTGGAATCAGTGAAAATTTGGGGAACCCGAACAATTTGGGGAATTGACTTAATACATTGAATCAAAAGAATCCCAATTCCCAAAACAGTGAAAACTGGGCTAATCTTACTTAATACAGTCAACCTCCTGTTTTTAAGGGGAGAGCTAATTAAGAATGAATTTTAAAATTTAATATATATAGATTTGCCACATAAGTTCAATTATTGGAAAAGACAAGAAGTTAAAAAATATAATTGGTCTTGTCTATCTCTTTAACTTAAAAAAATATATTTATTTATGATCGAAGAAAAAAAAAATAATTAATCAATCCACAATTGAGTTCATTAAGAATTTGGGGATGGAATTTCACGATGAATATTAGAATTTTTCCACAAATATTGATGTCAAGTACCATCTTTTTCAATTTTGACAAGACGTTAATTGTTTAAACTCTGTGATTATACCTTGGAGTTTGATTCCAACTACCAAGTTGCCGATTTCTTTAGGTATATAAAGGTATATGGGCATCTCAACTCTCAAGGGCTACTTGTCTAGAGTTCGTTAAAAATGTCCATTTAAAAACTTTTTTCCTGTTTATATTTTTTTATGTTAAATATTATGTTGACAAAATATTCAAGAGATCGCTCGATTTGTCAAGCATACCTTATTAATACTCCTATATTTTGTAATGGTATTTATTGATAAAAGCACCAGATCTGCTATATGAAAATGATGATCCCTATGGTCTTAAAATTTGATCAAGTATCGATTTGTTGCGGCAGATTGGTGATAATTATTGTACGGGTCAAATTTAGATCAAGGGCAATTTCGATTTTTTACTTCAGGCTCAATACTAAATACACCACAGACTCCCCAAACAGTACCCAACATAGAGTCCAGGCCCAAGTTGCTACCTCCAACCCACACACTAAAGGAAGCCCCGAGTTTATTGTATATAGGCCCAGAGATTCACGGGCTCATACCCAGTGAAATACCCAATAACCAAGCCATAACCAAGGCCCACCATACGCCAGCCCACGAAACACTCGGACTCATAAACACCCTCATAACCCGGCCGTTTTCAGCCTTCAATGAAATCGGCCGTTACCAACACCCAACGGACGAGCAATCAAGTGCAGTAAATACACACCCCTCCCGAGAGGGTTATATAAGAGAAGAAGGTCCACAAGGAAGAGTCATTCAAGCTCTCCTACTCATAGCCTAATAGCATTCTCTCCAGAATTCTCATAATCACCAACCTACAGCCCTCACGACATCATACGGGGATCAAGGTAATATATGCCCTTGTTCCTCATCCTACGGTGTTAATAGCTCATTTTCTCTACTGACTTGGGCGTCGGAGTGCCTACGGCATCCACCACACCGGTGGGTAGAATCTCCACGCTCACCCTACCTCTTTGTTTTGCAGGATCACTAGTGCCTCTCTCAACGAAATCTCGATTGTGGACCTCGGGTGAAAATCAGCGTCTACAATTTGGCGCCCACTGTGGGCCTTGGCGATTCATAGCAAGCAAAGACCTCTCAGTCTTCGATCCTTACAAACATAACTATCCAAGGCTTCGAGCAACAAACAGACACCAGACCCCCGTGGTGGCATAATTAGCCACTCTCCAAGAACAATTATGATTAATGGAAAGGAAAATTGAGTCATGTAAAGCCCCAGTTCTAATCTCCAAAAGTAATCGGAGCATAATTCTTCAACCTCCCAAACGCTCGAGGCTACGGGTCATCCCAACAATCCTATCATTTGATCTGATCTCCTAAAAACATTCAACAATATGGCAAGCGAGAATCATACATCAGACAACCATCCACTAAATCACCAAAAAAGAAGCCATATTTCTCCAACTGACCAATCACATTAAGTCACCTCTTCCATGCGAAAGGAAATGCAAGAGTTCAAAAGAGAAATTCTCTCCAATCTACATGGAATCAGACTACCAATAAAGAAAAGCCGAGTCGAGATAACTTCAGACACTCAATTCCTATAAATCATCAGCTCCCAATGATGTAGAAGGATAGCCATATTCTCTATACGACATGGATGAATTGCTATCAACTCCAAAGTACATATAAAGATTGTTATCTTCTCCAGAAGACGTGGAAAATTGATTGTCTCCTCCAGACTACGTAGAAAGATCATCATCAATCTCTCACTACATATGAAGATTGTCAAATTCTCCGGACGACATGAATGGACAACCATCGACTCTAGACTCCATTAGACCATTGTCTCGTTGACCTTCATCAAGAACAAAACGCGTCCCTTCAGTGGAATCGATTTTCCTTCCATTCACCTCATACGACGAAACGATGTACTTGACATGAGGAAGATCTCTTAGTCGATAAAAACCAAATGAAGTCTTGGCAAGGGCATCCCACTCGACACTACATTTATGGAGATTTACTGTTGGGACGTCCCAGTCGACATTATCAGTGTGGGGATGATCCTGATTTCCATCAGGTATGGTGGAGTGTAGATTCCCATGTTCATTCTCCTTGAAGGGTGAAGCAAAAGATTATCAGACCTTCATCAGCAGGTCTGGTCAACTTGGGACATTCTGAGAGGAAAAATCTGGACCCTCATTTGGTCAAGTCAATTGTAGCCTATTGGACACTTATCAAGCCCAATCTATTGTGGTTCCATTAATCTTCACAAAGCCTAAGGAGTGGCTAGGAAAAATTACCAATGGTGTAAAATTTAAAAGAAAAGCTCTAATCTCCATCAGCTTCACGTAATTGTTGAAGAAAAAGCCATTCGACCAAAAGAATCTCACCAGCAAAGTGGGGGCCTACTACCTCATACTGAGAAAGTTGTGTTAAATAAATGGCCCAGTGCAAGTAAAGCTACGCTGCATGTAAAGGATAAATGGCCCCAATGGACCTACTACCAAATTAACTAGTCCACTCGAAAAAGCTCCACGCACAATTCTCGGTTGCGTGGGATCCAATAGGAGCTTGCCAATATAGTACATGTGAAAGGAAACCCCACATGCATGAAGAGAATGAGCCAATGCACAAGACTATTCACACATATACTAGACAATGTGGATATCTATCACGAATGGTATCTCCACGAAACAACAGTATTACTGAAATCCAGCCCGGCCGACGCAGTGAGCATGTGTGGTAGAAGTGCAGTCTCAACTCATCGTGTGGTGAAAGAGATTTGTTCAGCCGTTCGAAATCGTTTGAGCTTTCCGAGTACTCACAACGATTTTCCGGATTTGATCAAGCACACATGGGGTCTGATTCGATTTTGTTCCCATGAAGTTCAGAGGTTGTTCTGGTTTGCCGATTTCGTCAGGCTACGGGCAATATAGTCTTGATACTCAAACTTAAGTTGATGTTCTCTTAGGGACTTTTATTCGAATAGCCGGGGGGCATCTCTCAAAAAGTTTAAACTTTGTTTCTTTGCTTGTAGCCTGGCCTGACTTGTTACACACACATGGAAAATCTCAATTTCTTCTTTCATTACATAATACTCAATTTTGGGACAACTTATTTCTTCAATTTCCTTACCAACAGTCCACGATGATGACGACGACAGTAAAACAGCAGAGCCTCACAGATTCTCACAGTCGTCGCCGACGATGTTGTCTTCATTACCTGAAAGCTCTTCCCACACATTAGAGGTTAGCTCCATCACAAGTTCTGTGTGTTTGAGTTTAAGATGCTCGTGCACAAACTTAGATGCATGAAAAATCTTAGTGCAACCTTTGGCTCTATAACCATGCTTCCAACCATATTTTTCAACCCTAATCTTTCAGATAAAGGGATCCGGAGCATCAACAGCAGAGGCATCAATCTTATCCTTAAACAGTCATTATTTCCAAAGGATCTCGACTCCTCAATCGCTCTTGCCAACGATAGTCAAGTTTGCTTCCCGCTCAGTTCCATTACTAGTAATGTCAGAGCTCTTACCCTCAGCTCTCATATGTCTGAGACCCTTAGCTACACTTATTTCCACTATCCCATAATAATCCACACCGTGGATGCGCTAGAGATAAATAATAAGTGTATTCAGCAGCACAACTCCCTCCAAACTCTTCACAGAGGTCGAGCCTTAAATATTGATAACCGGGACAGTGGAGCAACTTTGGGATTTCTACAGGTCCATTTTATCGTGCTATCAGATCCTCATAAATATTTTCTTTGATACTTGGATTAGTTTCACGGATTCAAGTGACTTTCACACTAGACAAATTCTGCCGAAATCAAAGACGTTAATCGATTTACTAAGCTTCGGAGGGACTATTTTTTAACGATTTGAAGCCTTAGGAATTTACAAAATGAGCTCTGAAATTTCGGCCACACCGAAGAATCGCCAATTTCTAGGCTGCATTCTCTGAGTTGTTCCTCATCATCTCCTTCATACGATAGTAATGCTAGTGTACGCTGGTCAGATGATGGGCATAATATAGTGAGAATGATACAGCTAAATATTTTGTTTGTTAGGGCGATACAGCACCAAACCCCGAGTTCATGTTGCCAAGCTAGCTGGATAAGTGAGTGGGAACAGCTTCTACAGAGCACATTAACACTGTCTCAGGGTCCAGTCTCCAAGCTCTGACAAATCAAAAGCATGTTTTATTGATGATGCCTCCACCAGTTGATTACACCTCTTTGAAGTTATGGTCTTGGGCCTTTATGCTTGCTCTTTCGGATGGGTCTCTCTCTCGCGCCCATGCATGGCCATCGACTGCTCGGAAGCCACGATCCCCAAACCACAGAAGAAGCGAGCTAACCACTCAGATGTCACCTTGAGAAACCCAGGCTACACCCTTTCATGAAGAAAAAGACGAACCATGCATGGTCCAGCCAACGTGAATGTCCTCCAACCAACATGCATACGCCCAGCTGACGTGCATGAATCCAGTGAAGAGAGTATCCTCCAACCGACGAATGTGAATCCAGTAACATGCATGGTTCCAGCCGACGTGCATGAAGCTAACGTGGACGTCCTCCAACCAACATGCATGTGCCCAGCCGACGTGCATGAATCCAGTGAAGAGAATATCCTCCAGCCGACGAACGTGAATCCAGTAACATGCATGGTTCTAGCCGACGTGCATGCAGCTAACGTGGATGTCCTCCAGCTAACTTGCATGGTTCCAGTCGATGTGCATGAAGCTAATGTGGATGTCCTCCAGCCAATTTTCATGGCCTCCAGCCAACTTGCATGGTTCTAGCCGACGTGCATGCAGCCAACTTGCATGGCCTCCAGCCAACTTGCATGGTTCCAGCCGACATGCATGAAGCTAACGTGGATGTCCTCCAACCAACATGGATGCGCCCAGTCGACGTGCATATATCCAGTGAAGAGAATATCCTCCAACCAACAAACGTGAATCCAGTAACATGCATGGTTCCAGCCGACGTACATGCAACCAACGTGGATGTCCTCCAACCAACTTGCATGGTTCCAGCCAACATGCATGAAGCTAACGTGGATGTCCTCCAGCCAACTTGCATGGTTCCAGCCGACGTGCATGCAGCTAACGTGAATGTCCTCCAACATGCATCCCTCCAGCTAACGTACGAGAATCCAGTAACGTGAATGTCCTCCAACCGACGTGAGCGAATCCCGTAAACGCAAGTAAGTATATGGCATGCTTCTTTGAATGCAAGTGTATGGCATTTTACGTGGCTTTTTGGGCCTCTTTCGTGGCCCAATTATTGCCAACAATACATGGACTTTGATCTTGCAATGGACTTAGGCTGCTTTGACGAGTGTAGAAATAACAGCAAGGTGTTGCGTTATTAGGTCTCGTAGACTCCTTTTGACTTTCATCAAATCCAGTAGAATGAAGACAATTATGAACATTCATCAGGTTTAAAGTGGAGACCGGTTTAGAAGCTTTGCAAGATCCAGTAGATTGGAGACGATCTGGAAGATAAAAGAATAGTCTTCCTCAAATATTAATAAGACCATTTTTCCCAGCCGACATGTTCTTAATATGACAGGTATAAATATTTTTTCTACATTTACATATATGCAGTTTTGAAACTCGCAGGCGATATCATACAGCTCAAGACATGGACATTCATCTAGTCCAGGCAACATGAAAACTCTCATGGTTCCTCTTTAGGACCAGTAGGCTGGAGATCTTCATGGCCTTCACCAGGTCCAATCGACGGGAACACTCCCCAATTGGCTCGTGATGAAGTCTAGTTCAATTCATGGACCTTCTTCTGGTCCAGACGACATGTAGACTCGGTTTGGTCCCTCTTTAATACCAAACGAGTGAATGTCCTCCTGGCCTTCACCAGGTCCAGTCGACAGGAACACACCTCAATTTGCTCGTGATGGAGTCAAGTTCAGTTCATGGACCTTCTTCTGGTCTAGACGACATGTAGACTCAGTTTGGTCCCTCTTTGATACCAAACGAGTGAATGTCCTCCTAGCCTTCACCAAGTCCAGTCGACGGGAACACTCCCCAATTGGCTCTTGATGGAGTCAAGTTTAGTTCATGGACCTTCTTCTGGCCCAGACGACATGTAGACTTGGTTTGGTCCCTCTTCGATACCAAATGGGTGAATATCCTTCTGGCCTACACCAAGTCCAATCGACGGGAACACTCCCCAATTGGCTTGAGTCAAGTTCAGTTCATGGACGTTCTTCTGGTCCAGAAGACATGTAGACTCGGTTTGATCCCTCTTTGATACCAAACAAGTGAATGTCCTTCTGGCCTTCACCAGGTCCAGTTGACGGGAACACTCCCCGATTGGCTCGTGATGGAGTTAAGTTCAGTTTATGGACCTTCTTCTGGTCCAAACGACATGTAGACTCGGTTTGGTCCCTCTTTGATACCAAACGAGAGAATGTCCCCCTGGCCTTCACCAAGCCCAGTCGACGGGAACACTCCCCAATTTCTCGTGATGGAGTCAAGTTCAGTTCATCGGCCTTCTTCTGGTCTAGACGACATATAGACTCGGTTTGCTCCCCCTTCGGTATCAAACGAGTTTGATCTCCTGGCCTTCACCAGGTCCAGTCGACAGGTACACTCCGTTTGGCTTATGAAAGACTATAACCGGGGAAAACGCCCAATTCGATCAAATGGGGACATCCCCCCTAAACTCTTGACTAATCAGATTCAAGACTTTAGCCACGCTGTCCAGGCGACACTGAAGACGCACGATCGTGGCCCGATTCGGGCAACAAATACCTTCATGGTTTGGTTCAGACGACACGACCAACGAATACTCTCCAAGCCAATAACTCCTTGACTTAGAGAGTAGAGGACAAACTGTACGGGCCAAATTTGGGCCAATGGCAATTTCGACTTTTTACTTCATGCACAATACTAAATACACCCCAGACTCCCCTAACAGTACCCAACATAAAGTCCAGGCCTAAGTTGCTACCTCAAACCCACACACTAAAGGAAGCCCCGAGTTTATTGTATATAGGCCCAGAGATTCACGAGCCCATACCCGGTAAAGTACCCCATAACCAAGTCATAACCAAGGCCCACCATACGCCAGCCCACGAAACGCTTGGACTCATAAACACCCTCATAACCCAGCCGTTTTCAGTGTTCAACGGGCAAACATAATAATTACCCCTCATGAAATCGGCCGTTACCAACACCCAACGGACGAGCAATCAAGTGCAGTAAATACACACGCCTCCTGAGAGGGTTATATAAGAGAAAAAGGTCCACAAGGAATGATTATTCAAGCTCTCCTACTCATAGCCTAATAGCATTCACTCCAGAATTCTCATAATCACCAATATACCGCCCTCACGGCATCATACGGGGATCAAGACAATATATGCCCTTATTCCTCATCCTACGGTGTTAATAGCTCATTTCATCTACTGACTTGGGCATCAGAGTGCCTACGGCATCCACCACACTGGTCTGTAGAATCTCCACGCTTGATGAGTGGTATTTATATCACTTATTTCCCACTCATTTAACCTAATATTTTGTATAGTTTCTTGAGTTTTGTGAACGTTTTGATATGTTTTGTGTTATTTTGTAGATAAATAAAGTTTGGAAAGCATTGGAGGCAATTTGGGGCAAAAACGGACAAAAATACGTCAACAGGGATATTTTGGTCTTAAGCGCGTCGCGACGCCGAGCGTTCAGCGTCGCGACGTCTAAAATGCGCCGAACAGTGCTAACGTGCGCCGGGTCAACAAATCAGAATCTGAGAAAAGTTTGACTTTGCTAAAATGCGCCGTGACACGTGTCACCATCACAGCCGATCTGCTAACAAGCGCCGTGCCACGTGTCAGCATCCTACGGTGCCGACAGTCATCATCGCCACGTGTCGCCACGTCGTCGCCACGTCACCGCCATATCATCAGCCACGTCAGCAAGTCAACGAGTCAAATTGCCACGTGTCGTGCCACATCATCATCAGCCAATCAGGAAGTGACACGTGTCGCAATTCTATGGTGCCGACAGTCTCTTTCCCCCGTGTCGCCACATCACCGCCACGTCAGCATCAATTATTGGATATCCTATCCTTATCTGACACGTGGCGGATAAGAATCTCAGCGACCAATCAGAAGCCGCCACGTGTCATAATAATTGAACCCCAACCACTCTGCCACGTGTCACCTTATCATCTTATCCAGAATCTTCAAACCAGCGAACCAGAGCGTGCCACGTCGACAAATCCAGCGTCGCGACGCTGAGGACCTGGAGTCGCGACGCTGGATCCTACCGAGGCCTATAAATTGAGCTCGAGATTTCAGAATTCAGTGCACCACTCTCTCTCTTATAATCTTTCTAAAGAGAGAGTTTCTCTTTCTACTTTCTTTTAATTTTAGTTTTTTAGTTTTTTAGTTTTGTAATTAATTTTAATTACGTTTTGTTAATATAGTAATTTCATTTTTACTTTTTACTTTTTACTTCTTACAGTTTTTATTATTTACCATGAGGAGGTAACTCCCCCGGCTAGGGTGAAAGGTAATTCTTTTACTGTTACTATTTAGATTAATCTCCCTTAAAAATAATATATTCACTATTTAAAATATTGACTTAAAAAGGATACCGCCAGATTGGTCGGTTGGTAATTCATTTTAATCTGATTTAAACCTGACTAATAAAGGATACCGCCAGATTGGTCGGTTGGTAATTTAATTTTGGTTCCGCCTTTATGGCTGGTTGGACTTAATTTGACTTAATCAGGTTACCGCCTATATGGCTGGTTGGAAAAAGAATCACAAGTTTATATATTATTTTATGGGAGATATCTAAATTAGTAGTAGTAAAAGTAATTCCTTTTACTTTAGCATTTTATTTTATTGTAATTTACTTTTCAGTATTTACTTTACCGCATTTTTTACTTTATGTATTTTATTTTCAAGTTTTTACTAGCCCTAGTTATGTGTTGTAACTAAATTAGTTATCTGGGGTTGTGATGAAATCCAATATCACCGTTTTATAAGGGTTAGATTATAGCTTGGGTAATATAAAGATTTATTTATTGTGTCTTAAACTTAATGCTTTTTCATTAACTGGCCATTAATAAAAATTGATCTGGTAAATCTAAAATGAACTAGACATAGGGATTTTAGGTTTCAGCCTTAGACTCAATAGCCCACGATCTTCCTTGAGGATAGATAACCCTTTAATAGATTTCCTTACAGGATAGGAATATACCTGTCGGGCGGGGGTAGCCATAATTGGAACTTAAACTTAATGAATCCAGATAATTTGGTTGACATAGACATATGGTTCAATTGGGTTAAACTGGGTATTTGTGTCTGACCATCGACAGAGTCTTACACATAATTTAGTGTTCCAGGTTAATAAATCAATATGTTACCCAACTTTAAGATAACCACTTCATCTTTAAAATGATATTGGAAGAAATCACAACCCTAGATAGTTTTTAATATTGAATTTTCTTAAAACCTATTTTCAACTATTTTATTTACTTGCTTTTAAATTTAGAATCGTCACCATTTCAAATCAATCAATCAACTTGTTAGATATTAGTAATCATTTGACCTCATAAAATTAATAGTTTAGATATTAAGTCCTCGTGGGATCGATATTTTTATACTACTTGAACGATACGTGCGCTTGTGTTATAAGTGTGTGTTTACGCCGGTCAACGCTCACCCTGCCTCTTTATTTTGCAGGATCGCTGGTGTCCTCTCTCAACGAAATCTCGATTGTGGACCTTGGTGAAAACCAGCGTCTATAATTATATATATATATATATATATATATATATATATATATATATATATATATATATATATATATATATATATATATATATATAAGCCTCTGAAATCCGGCCGTCAAATCACTTGACTCGAATGAATTAAGTAGAACGTATAAAACTCTCGATTGTCTCAGACTCTTATATATGAAATGGAAATTTGAAGCAAATAAAAACATTTTTCTAACCTAATTAAAACTTATATCAGTAAATATTATTCTTACAATTATCAGTAAATAAATATTAACGGGTATCCATTACAGACAGATTAAGATAAACTCTCGAAGTAAAAAAATTAACTGACAAACTTATGCTGGGACCATTGCAATCAATGTGTCTCTAATTTTAACAAGTTTGGTTACAATTTCTTTTGCGTTGATCCTCTCCTTGGGTGATTTTCTTGTACAATCCAAAGCCAAACTCAAGATGGATGATACAAATTGCTCCTTTGCAACAAAATCTTTGTCTTCTCTGCTCAAAAGATTTGTGTCCACGACATTCCTGACTGAAATGGGTAAAGAGTCTTCAATCCAATGTCTTATGCTCATTTCTCCGAAAAACATTTCATCTGTAGGTTTCTTCCTTGTAAATATTTCCATTAACATAATCCCATAACTGTATACATCCCCTTTTATTGATATTTGTCCTTCTCTTCCATACTCTATGGATCACATCAATTTCATTGTCAAATAAATCATCAATAATATTCTTACAAGAAGATTATGAACAACTAATAATTAATATAAATATAAAGAGAACAAAATGTATGGAGTTTGGAACAAACCTGGAGCCATGTAACCTATTGTGGCGAGCGTTTGTGTTTGTTTCATGGATTCTTCTCCACTTAAGAGCTTTGCAATGCCAAAATCACTCAAATGTGCAACCATATCTTCATCCAACAATACATTACTAGGCTTTATGTCACAATGAACCACTGGATTTGGATGGCCAAAGTGGAGATATTCCAAAGCTAATGCAACGTCAATCACTATGTTCAATATCTGGAAAATATCTAAATTGAAATTTTTCTTGTATAAACAATCTTCCAAGCTCCCATTAGGCATGTACACCAATACCAATGCTTTAAAATCATCATTTGAACAACTGCTGATGATTTTAACAAGATTTCGAAGACGAATACTTTTCAACACTTCACATTCGGCATCGAAACTCTTCAATTCTCCTTCGACTTGCAAGTGAAATACCTTTATTGCAACCTCCATCCCATCTGGAAATCTTCCTTTGTAAACTGAACCAAAACCTCCAATGCCAATTAGGTTGGTTTCATTAAATTGCTGGGTTGCTTGCGAAAGTTCCTGGTATGAGAATCTTCTCCATGTTGCTTGTGGTGACTTATTAGCTTGAATGTTTGACAGGTCTATGTATTTTTTCCGACTTCTAGAAATCAATCCAAATCTAAGAACCAAGATAAGTGCAATTATGAAAATAGTACTCAAAGAAAAAACAACTCCAATGACAATAGCAATTTTTCTTGATTTTCGATGAGGCCTACTTTTGCATGAAGGGACTTGCAGATCAGGTGAACCACATAATAAATCATTTCCCAAAAATGATTGACTTGAGAAATTTACAAAAGATCCTCCTCTAGGGATCTCTCCTTCCAGTCTATTGAAAGAGAGATTTAGATCTTCGAGATATATGAGTTTCTCTATGGAAGTAGGAATGATCCCAGAGAGATTATTATTGGACAAATCCAAGGACAACAAGCTTACCAAGTCACCAAATAATGTAG
The DNA here is from genome assembly GCA_019454045.1 of Zanthoxylum bungeanum. NCBI lineage: Eukaryota > Viridiplantae > Streptophyta > Magnoliopsida > Sapindales > Rutaceae > Zanthoxylum > Zanthoxylum bungeanum. Next base: position 54,021 of record SKCR01026372.1, on the reverse strand, counting down.
GAATTGAGCCTTCAAATCTGTTATATTCTAAGGAAAGGTTTTGCAGAGTTTGTAGCCCTCCAATCTTGTTTGGAATATCACCCGATAAATTATTCCTCGACAAATCTATTACCACCACAGCCTTCAAATTTCCAATGTCTAATGGAAGAGACCCCATCAAAGAATTTGAGGAAAAATTTAAGGCTAAAATTTCTGTCATGTTCCAGATAGTGGAGGGTATAACAGAAGATAACTCATTGGAAGCTAACATGAACAATCTTAGAGAAGTTAGATTACCTATGCATGAAGGTATTGATCCAGAAAGCTTGTTGTGATCCAAGATAAGAATAAATAAACTTGCCAAATAGCAAAGATCATCTGGGATTGGTCCTTCTAATTGATTATTTTCTAGAACCAAACCTTGGAGGCTCTGTAGTCTACCGAGGGACCTCGGAATTGAACCATTCAATTTATTAAATCCTAGGCGTAAGGATGTCAAGTTGATTAGGTTGCCAATCTCTTCAGGAATGCTACCCCGAATGCTGCAGTTGTGGAAGTAGATTTCATTACAAAATTGAGAAAGATTACCAATACAACTTGGAAGGACGCCATTTAATGGATTTCCTGATAACTCCAAGACCCTTAAATTCTTGCAATTTGCCAAAGAAGAGAGAAAGCTCAATTCGGGTGTTGAAGATGTCAATAAGTTATTACTCATGTGAAGCCGCACAATGTTTCTTAAGTTTCCGAATGTGTTGGGAATAAATCCTGAGAATGAGTTACTTCCCAACTCTAGAATAGAGAGCTTAGAAGCATTCAAGATGAAACTTGGAATTGACCCACTGAAATTATTATGTGCCAAGAAAATTCTTTGGACATTCGGAAGTGCAAAGTCTATGCTTGATGGAAGACTTCCCGAGAGAGTGTTATTGAAAAGGTCAAGTTCTTTCACTGTTGACATGTTGAAGATTGTAGCTGGGACATCACCAAATAGGTTGTTTTGTGAAAGCCCCAAATTCTCTAGATTACGAATATTTCCCAATTCATGTGGTATCTCACCTGTAAACAAGCACACACTTACAAAGATTTCTATCAATTAATTTGGCGTTTAGTTTAAGTGGGTAGAGTTTCACTTTCTGTCTTTGAATTTGGGATTGTATTGACAATTTTTTACCATAATTTAGATCCAATGATCAGACAATAACAGTCTTGAGTTATTTTAAATTTTATAAGGTTTTATGTAATCTCTTATCAATAACTAATAAAAAATATGTCATATTATATATTGAAATTGAAATTTCTATAGATACAGGGATCGAATTTTGGATCAAATTTGGAGACTCAATCGACTGTTTGTGTCAATCCTCATGTACGCAACCTTATCCTATTTTTTAAGAGTTCAGACCCGTGACTTAACAATAGCAAGTTAACACTTGACTATCGCGCTAGACTAAATATGCAAATTGATATACGTCCGCAAAATTATTTTAGAAAGAATTATGTCTAATGTATATGTACGTGTTATTTATTAGATATGTTCAAACAAGAAGATAGAGAGTGGTTTGAAGGTACATACCCGTCAAGTTATTGTAGCCGAGATAGAGAATTTTGAGCGAGGTCATGTTGCCGATATCTCTTGGTATAGATCCAGTGAATTGATTAAACGACAACGAAATATGAATAAGCTCTTTACATTGCCATAAATTTCGTGGGATGGGACCAGTGAATTGATTACGAGACATGTACAATCTTTGAAGAAGATGAAGACGCTGACACATGTCATCCGGTAAGCTACCAGTTAGCCCATTAGATGAAAAATCCATACCAATTGTCAGAGATGAAAGGTTGAAGATACTCCCAGGAATAGCTCCCGTTAACAAGTTTTTTGCTAGCAATACCACCTCCAATTTTACAAGATTGCTTAACTCCTCTGGAATTTCACCTGCATCCATTAATATTGAAGGTGAAAGAATGGAAGGATCTGAGTTAGACTACTTTTAAAATTAAGAGTGATCGAGTGCGCGAATACTCTCCAGTTATGGCGGGGCTTAGGACAGACATATATATGCAGCTTTACCCCTGTAAGCATAGAGGCTTGTTAAAACCAAGATGAGGAAATTTTAATGTACCTGAAAACCGGTTATAACTAAGATCAAGTGTTCGTAGAGAAGATAGATTCCCAAGTTGAGAAGGGATGGTGCCTGAAAGACTTAACCGAGAAATATTCAAGCCTATGACTCTATTAACATCACAAGTTACACCCATCCAATTACAGACAGGGCTACTTGTGTTCCAATTATTGGCCAAGAAATTGGTTGGATCATTTGTTATTTGAGCTTTTAGGGCAAGAAGAGCTTGTTGGTCTGTGGCGACACTATTGGCTGATGCTGCAAAAATTGAGGTAACAATTAAGAAATGGACCAAGAGAACTCTGATGATCATATTCATACTGAGAGAAGAATGGTAATGCTAGTCGGTATATATATATATATATATATATATTAGGTGGTGTGGGCCCTTTGCCTTCATCATAACTTGTTGAATTGTAATTGTGCAAAATAATTTTATGTCGTGCACATTTGCATTTTATGGAGATATTTTTATTAATTCCTTAAATAAATGTTTATATTAAATGTTGGGCATTATTGGATTTATGGTTGCAGGCTTGCAGCTGCTGTGCACTCACCTTCAGCGGAAAAGGACCACCCTTGTAAACACGTCACCCAGGTCACAAGTCGATCGTTCAACGAATTTAGGCTATCAAAGTAGTGTTTTTAGAATCGGATCCCACTGGCCCGTTGAATCTGTCGAATCGAGAACTGAATAAGAATTCGATCCGGAAAATCCTAAAAATCGAACGGATCAAAATCAGTCAAAATTGATCAAACATGATGAATTGGTGATTCGGACCGGTTTTGGATTCTTTTTCTTAATAAAAGGGTTTCAAATTATTTTTTTATCTAAATCATTTTGCTTTGATATTAGAAATTATTAGAATTAATGATTGTATTTTTATGTATTGTGTAATTTTTATATTTCTATATAATTTTTTTCTAATTTTTAATTAAATAAATTTACTTATGACATCAACTGATTCTACCGATTCAACTGAAACGATTTATCCGATCGAACTAGTGATTAATTGAAATTTTTAGGCTATCAATTCAATCATCGATCCATTTTTTTAAAATAATATACCAAAATTGACAACTTATTTCTCAGCTTCAAAAAATTTCGAATACTATATACAGAAATGCTATTTTACCTAATACACACGTCCGATTTAATTTTTGAATAAGTGAAGTTGTGTTATAACATAAGTAGCATTATTCTACTGTATATGTTCCGAACCAATCCGAACCGAAAAAATTGGTTCAGTTCCGGTTTGGTTCTCTATTTTTTAAGGGGAAAAAAATTTGGTTTGATTCCGGTTCGGAACCGAAACCAAACCAAACCGAACCTTAAGGTTATGGCCAAATTTTGTGAAACCGTAACCGAACTATTTCGGGATTCGGTTCGATTCCGATTTTGAAACCGGAACCAGATGAAAATGTAACCTAACGATTTCATCCGGTTTGGTTTCGGTTCGGAACTGAAACCGTGGCCGGATTTTTGTTGTGATAAAACACACACAATAGAAGAGATGTGAGAGAAAATTCTTCTTTATTATACACAAATAAAGAATTACAAAGCTTACAAACTCAAGCTTTATAAAAAACTATAAACCCTCTTTACTCTCTATTATTCTCACATTTGGGATTCTGTGATCATTTACAATGAAGGTTTAAGGCCCTTTTTATAGTGCTAGAAAACGTGTGCACTGTTCACACGTTTTCACAGCTTGCTGGCACACACACACACAAGCTGTTCTTTACAGCTTGCCACAAACGTTTTGCATGGTTGTTTTAACACACATGCAAAGCTGTCTTCAACAAATCTCCCTCTCGGTGAAGATTTCCCAAAATCTGAGCCAACCATCAATCATCCAAACCGGATCCTCAAAAGGATCCTCTCTGGATGCATCTGTATGACTGCCTACGTACCCTGAGTTGGGATCAAGCCAATCGCAGTTCTCTGAATCTCCACACTCTGACTATGTGGAGAGTTTTGTCATCTCGGCTATGGCACGATATATTTCAAGCTTATCCTTCGGTAAAACCTTCGTGAACATATCGGCACCGTTGTCGTCGGTGTGAATTTTCCTGAGTTCTAACGGCCTTGAGCTCAGGACGTCCCGTATCCAGTGATACCTCACATCGATATGTTTTGACCTCGAATGAAAGGTGGAATTTTCACCGAGATAGATAGAACTCTGGCTATCACAGTACAAAACATATTTCTCTTGATTGAAACCCAATTCCTGGACGAATGTCTTCATCCACAACAATTCCTTGCAAGCTTCTGTAACTGCAATGAATTCTGCCTCTGTTGTAGAAAGTGCAACACATCTCTGCAACCTCGACTGCCATGCCACAGCTCCTCCTAAGAGAGTAATCAGATACCCCGAAGTAGACTTTCGGATATCCACATCTCCTGCCATATCTGAATCGGTGTAGCCCATCAACACTGGTTCGCTGCTTCCAAAACATAGCCTCATTTTGGATGTGCCTTGAAGATACCGCATAATCCATTTGATAGCATTCCAGTGTTCCCGTCCAGGGTTTGACATAAACCGACTGACCAATCCAACTGCGTGTGCTAAGTCTGGCCTCGTGCCACCATGGAATACATAAGACTTCCCACTGCTGAGGTGTATGGAACCTGTTTCATTTCCTCCTTCTCTGACTCAGTAGAGGGACTCTGTTGTGTACTCAATCTAAAGTGGGTAGCAAGAGGAGTGCTAACCGTTTTAGCCTTGTCCATCTGGAATCTCTGAAGTACCTTCTCGATGTACTCCTCATGTGACAAGTATAACCTCCTAGCTTTCCGATCATGGCCGATCATGATGCCAAAATCTGTTTAGCTGGCCCCAAGTCTTTCATCTCAAAAGACTTACAAAGTTGCTGCTTCAAATTATCAATCATCGATTGATTCCGGCCAACATCAACATATCATCTACGTATAGCAGTAAGATGATAAAGTCATCGTCAGAAAATTTCTGAACGAAAACACAATGGTCTGAAGTGGTCTTCTTGTATCCTTGCTCCCCCATAACTGACTCGAAATCACGTACCACTGTCTCGGTGTCTTTTTCAAACCGTAAAGGTTTTTTCCTGAGTCTGCACACATAGTCCTCTTTCCCGCTGACTCTGAAGCCTTCTGGTTGCTCCATGTAAATTTCTTCTTCCAGATCTTCATGAAGAAATGCGGTCTTGACATCCATCTGCTCAACTTCCAGGTCGAGGCTTGCTGCTAAGCTGAGTACCACTCTGATGGATGACATCTTCACAACTGGAGAAAAGATTTCATCGAAGTCAATGTCTTTCCTTTGATTGAATCCTTTGACGACTAGCCTGGCTTTGTACCGGGGTTGTGAAGTATGATCATGTTGCTTCACCCTGTACACCCATTTGTTCTTCAAAGCCCTTTTACCTCTTGGCAATTTCACCAACTCAAAAGTGTGATTGTCATGCAAAGATTTCATCTCATCTTGCATGGCTTCCTCCCACTTTTCTTTGTCATCTGTTTCCACAGCCTCCTTGTAGCTCTCGGGTTCTCCCCCGTCAGTAAGCATCACATACTCATATGCAGAGTATTTGGTTGAAGGTCGCCTCTCTCTGTCAGACATTCTCTGTGGAACTGTTGGTGTAGCTTCTAGTACTGGTGGTTGATCATGATCATCATCTCTGGGAGCTTCATCACCTGTACCCTCATGTCTGGGAACCACATCTTCAATTCGTACTGGCACCGGTGTATGAGGTTCTGGATTCACATCTCTGTATTGCTGCGGCATTGTCTTCATCTCCTTTCTGATATCTTCTATGGTATGGTCTTTGACGAACACAACATCTCGGCTTCTGACAATCTTCTTCTCCACATGATCATATATTTTGTAGCCGAAATCATCCTGACCATAGCCAATAAAGACACATTGTCGCGTCTTTGCTTCAAACTTGGATCTTTCATCCTTTGGGATGTGTATAAAAGCTTTGAACCCAAAGACATGCAAGTGTTCATATGACACTTCTTTACCTGTCCAGGCTTGGTTAGGAACATTACCTTTCAGTGCGACTGCTGGGGACATGTTCAAAACATGTGTACTGAGTGTTGAGTGCCTCCCCCAGAATGTCTTCGGCAGCTTGGCTTGTGACAGCAAGCTTCTGACCCTTTCGCACAAGGTTCTGTTCATCCTCTCAGCTAGGCCATTCAGTTGAGGTGTCTTCGGAGGTGTCGTTTGATGTCTGATTCCTTGCGTCTTGCAGTACTGATCAAACGGACCTCTGTGTTTCTCCACCATTGTCTGTTCTGATGCATTTGAGTTTCTTACCGGTTTCTCTCTCCACCAGGGCGTGAAACTCCTTGAACACTCCCAACACTTGATCTTTTCTCTTCAAGGTGTATGCCCAGATCTTCCTTAAATGATCATCTATGAATGTCACAAAGTAAAGTGACCCACCAAGTGTTCGTGTCTGCATCGGACCACATACATCTGAATGTATGGATCAAGTACCTCCGGTTTCCGTTGAGGCGGGGAGCTCTGGAAGGACATTATGTTCTACTTTCCAGCCATGCATTGTTCACACTTCCGTAAGTGTGAGTTCTTCAATTCGGGAAGAACATTCCGCCTGCATAGTATCTTCATTCCCGTTTGACTCATGTGACCGAGCTTTTTATGCCATAGCTCGGCTGCCTCATTACTGTTAACTGTATTTATGCTACTATTGGAAATCTTAGCATGCATCAAATACAGAGTTGAGTCTTTCTTACCTCGTGCCACAACCATTGATCCTTTAGTGAGCTTCCAGGATCTGTCACTAAAGGTGCTGCAGAAACCTTAATCATCCAGCTTGCCTGTTGAGATCAGGTTTAAACGGATGGTGCTGGGATGTGCTTTACTCCCTTCAATACTAGCCTTGTTCCATTGTCTGTTTCAAGGCAGAGATTGTTGGACAAAATGACCCATAGCGTCACTATTTGCGCAGATCATTGTGTTGTTGTAGCAAATTAACTATGTGACAAGGAAATTGCACTCTCATCATTTATATATAAATGAAGAGAGGTCCCTATGATTAGTTCCTGAATTAAGAATGATATGAGACAGTATCAATCCCCGAAGGATTAATCATGAAATATTCATAGCCGGAGTATTATCGAGACTGGACATCGATAATGCGGAATAGGCTAGTATTGCACTTGTGCGCGTTGTGAGGGCACAACGGCATAGTTCTCATATATATAAGTATCGGATACTTATGCAAGTGCGATAGGAGGTCGTGTTTCACCGATGGTACGGGAAACAGCTTCGCTCTGGATAGACCCCTCGGAATCCCATTGGTATTATGACTATGTGTCTATGGGAGGCCGAAATCAAGGTAGGTGTGTATAGTCTTAACCTGAGACTTACATCGCTAATACTTACGATAATTGATAGACTTTGGTCTTGGTGTACAGGGCTTTAACCGGTTCTGCGCGTACACCACTTCTGGGTTTATCAGAGAGTCGTAGTGTATTGGGTGTGATGTCAGACGGAAGTATCACTTCAGTCATAGTGGAGATGATGTCACGCAGGATACGGTACTAGTGCTCTTGAGTGTTGCGCAACCAATCGGGATATTGTGACCAGGTCATGAATATCCGATTATAGAAACTATGTTACCAAACATCCGACATGTGCTTCGGACGGGGCAGACACTTATCCAGCCCCAGCCCTAGCACGTGACTATCCGATACTGGACCGATATACACAATACAATGGTATACTACGCTTGATACAGATCTTAATATTCTTAGATGAATATGACCGGAGAATTTGGTAGACATCGTGCTTTGCTAGGAGATGACCTTGTCTCGTAAATCGGTAGAACGTAGTACTTGGTACGTACGTGATTCGGATACTCCGACGACCGTATTTACTCTGCCAACATATCCGGGGATCTCATGGGTCGCTTCCCGATAATCCACCGATGACGCATAACTCGCACTCTTGAATAATCTGGGATTATATAGAAGAGAGAGAAAATTAATCTAGGATTAATTACGGAGATATTTTATCTAGGATAAAATATCGTCTAGAGAGAGATAACGATTAATTTGGAATTAATCGGTAAATTAATATATTCGATATATTAAACGAAATTAGATTTCGACGCGGAATTAAAATTAGATTTTAATTCGGGCGAACGAATTAATTTAGAATTAATTCGTTAACGACGTGAATAGTGAATTCGCTAGGCGTAATCATTTAATTACGACGCGACGGAAAAATCGTTAATTTGGAATTAGCGAACTCGAGCCCGAGTGTGATTGCGAGCGCATTCGTATTTCGAATTCGAGTGCGGCGTCGCAAGTCACATCAAGCGTCAAATCCTTAGTCGCATCAAGCGTCAAATCACTTGTCACTTTGAGTGATGTGACATGACAACATGTCACTTATTAAAGTAGATGTGACTTGGTGGACTTGTGATGGACTTTTGACTTTGGAGTGTGTGGAACACTCAAGGTCATTACAATTGATTTAATTGTTTTTTGAAAACAAATTAATTGGTAAAAACATTTATTATTTTTTGGAAAAATATAAACAAATGTTTATACCACTTTTGTAATAACTTAACAACATTTTTCTCTCTCATTCTCTCCTTCAAGCTCACGCCCAAGGGACATTTTTCACTGGTTTTTGAAGCCAAAAACGTGAGCAAAGGGAAGCCAATAGTTGGGTTTTTGTGGCAAAAACCGCCAGTGCTAGCACACTACGAGACTTGCGAAGGTGGTAGGAGGAGGTTCGCCCATGAGCCGGGATCCGTTTGACGAAGCTTGGAGCTCCGTTTCTCAACTCAAAATCTGATTTGTGAGGGCAGTGGACTGGTTGCAGTGAGCGCCCTTGGCAGTGAGCAAAATGGCTTCGTTCGTCTTCAAATCGACTCAACCGATCGATGTGAGTATTCCGCTATCTCCGTTGGTGTGTTCACACATGTATTCATGTCTTGTTTGATCTTGGGACCTAGATAATAACCAACAATGGCATCAAGAGCTATAGTTCAAGCATGAAATTGTAGGGCTTAAAATTTGGGTAATGTTTGTTGAGCATGATTTGAATAAATTGATTGTTTAAGTATGCTTATAACATGTTTAATTTCATTTTGGTTGGACCAATTTGTTGAAAAATGATTTGGAATCATTTTCCCCAAATATTTGACCTTGGCCGAATGTGAATGTGATTTTGGGTTCTTGGAAATTTTTGATTTTTAATTCATTTGATGAGTTAGAATCATTTAGGTTGATGTTATTTTGAATCGAATTGGATTGGATTTCAAATTGGACAAAAAACCCCAAAATCTTATGTTGGCCGAATGTAACTATGCCCTAATGTCTTGGTAATTTTGATTTTGTGACATTGGATGTGTCTGAAATCAAATTGGATGGTGATTTGATGTCGATTGTGGGTTTGATTGGATCGAAACCGAATCGGACACAAAATCCCTCCTTTGGCCGAGAGCATTAAAAGCATGTAATGGGTTTGATTTTTCAATTTGTATGCTGGACATATAATAATGAATTGAGTATGATTAATTAGACTAATTTAGTTTTTTGGAAATGTTGATTTAGTTGATTAATCATGTAATGCACTTTAGGTAATTAATTGCGAATTGGATCATGAAATTTAATTATTTAGGCTTAAATTGGATTTGGTCTTCTAATGTTGTATTTGGGCCTATGGGCTTGATTTATCAAGTTGGTTTAGGCCAAGTGGATTGGATCCAATTGGGCCCAAACCTTAACCATAAAGCCCAAATGCGACTAATGAACCTTTAAAGTTCAATTAGGCCTAATGGGCCTAAATTGATTTCTAGGCTTATGGGGTTACTCCTTGATTGGGCTTTGGTTGCCGAAGCCGATGCCTTAAGAAATTAATTAAAGCCCATTGGACTTGCAATTGAATTGACGTTGGACGTTAATCGGCTTTGAGACCCGACGCGATAAATTTGGAATTTAATCGAAAAGGATTATTAAATAAAGTGCAATATTTAATTTGGAATTGAATAGTGAATTAGTACTAAATACATGTTAAATTAGATTTAATGATGTAGTTTAATTTAATTCATGAATTCGTACTTTAAGTACTTATTCGCAAAAACGAGTTTGACTCGAACAAAATCAAATCGTTGTTTGAACATTGGATGATCACTTAACTATCAGATTAATTAATTTGATTAGATTGATAGATAGCATGCTTATGTGAATGAATACGTGGTTGTGTTGAATGAATAATGTATATCGGATGGATATTAGATGGGTGGGCAATTTTAGAAATTGTTGTAATAAATTCGTTTTATTAAATTGGACCTGCGTGTCCAGCTTTATCACCTTCATTCTCTTTGTATTCTCTTCTCACTTATTCCCCTCCATGTAAATGAGGTTTCTTTAGAAGTGTAGTGTAACGGGTAGAAGTAATACAAGTGCTAGCTTGAGTGAGAAAGGGAGAGATTTGATCTAGGATCAATGTGTTAAGTATCCATCCGCATATCATTATTATTTATTTTCATACCTCGCTTTATTATGTATTTAGAATGCATGTTTAAGGGTGTATGATGATGAGACCTTAACAAAGATAATTAAATTGGTAGCCAATTTGCACACGAAAATCCCTCAATAAATATCAAGCGTTTATTTTCCTTCCATTGAGTGATTCTTGCTCAAGATCCGAGATTGGCAGGGGTTGTTGGCCAAAGTCAAGCCCTTGTCCGTCGAAGATGTGTTTAATCACGAGGCTTTGTTTCATATCGGTGTCGTGTCCAAGTTGTGGTTTGTTGGCCAAAGTCAAGACCACTTCTTGTCCATCGACATTGATTACGAAGCTTCCATGTCAATGGGTCCGCGCTTGACTGGGATCACTAGGTTTGTTGTGCCAAAGCCAAGGCCTAGTTGATTCAGAGGAAAAAGGTTAGGGTATATATTCGATATATAGGCATATTAGATATATGTTGGGACTTGGATGTCCACCTACTGGATCTAGGAGTTGGATGAGATCCAATTGATCTTCGAGATCTACCTAGTTAATTATCATACAATTTGTTGGCCAAAGTCAAGATTGTGTGACATTTAACGGGATCCTAGCCCACTAGGAAACACGGTTTCCCGAGTACTCGACAGAGGGTTAGAGGCTCGACGAAAAATAGTGGGTGGCAAGTATTGAATTTGCAACATTCGTTCGAATACTCGCTAAATGCGCTCATCTATATTTTACTCGTCATGTTAATCAAAAGTATTAGTTGGACTAATATTTTAAGTTGTTTTAAAAATATATATAGTTGGACTATATACAAACTCATTCGATATATAGTTGATTTTATAATTGGATTATAGTAATCAATATAATTGAATTAAAATGATAGTTGATTTTATAATTGGATTATAGTAATCAATATTAAGATTATAGTTGATTAAATAATTGGATTATTGTAATCATTATAATAAATAGTACCTTTATTAAAATTGATTAAATAGTTAGACTATTAAAATCTAGAAAGGATTTGAAAAGTTGAATATTTAAATGATTTAATTTTCATTGGGAATTAATAATAGGTTACTTTATTGGATAAAATAACTTGTTATATCTAGGCCCATAATTAAGCAAATAAGTAGAGCATAAAATCTTTGGAAGATTTATGTGATGATGACTTTAGTGCTTAATTTAATATACTTGACAATAAATCTATTTTAAAGTCAAAGTTTGCAATGGGCAAGTTGCACAAGGTGCACATCATTTCGATATTCTAAAACCCAAGGCTTGGCCAAAGGTTTGTGAAATATTGAAAAGATAATTGACATATCCCAAAGTGACTACCATTTGGATATGGAAGACACGAAGGAATTAAAGAAAGGGCGAGGCTCTAACTTTAAAAATATTTGTCAAAGTTATGTTCACTACTAGTATTGAAATTGGATTTTAAATACTTAGTGTGGTACATAAAATATATGTATTGATGTTCAGAATCCGCTAGAGCTGGATACTGACTTCAAGCCAAGATTTCTCTGCGAATCGGAAACGGGACGAAAGTCGCTGTTTCGACCGTAGATACCTAAGTTTAGGAACTACCCTTTGGGTATGTACTTAAATTAGGAAATGTTATTATGTAACTAGTTTGACTAGAGACATTATCTCTATATCAGTGTTTAATCCGATGCGGATAAAACCTTTATATTCTAGAACACTAAGTGTTTCATTATATAAAGATGATACTGAGATAAATACATTAGATGTAAATAACAGAATTTATATTTTGAATATAAATAAAATCTCAAACATATAAAATGACAAATAAATAGCTCAAATTGATTTGATCATAGAGACTTATTTGTGGCATTGTTGTCTGGGACACAATTAAACAAGACTCGTATATCCACACTTTTGAAGAGTGGGTACTAGGACTGATTTGACTATTCAAATAAAGTCTACGAATCTAGTTTGTAAGGTAAAACACCTAAAACACTATTTACTTGGTAATAGTGTGAAAGCCACTGATCTGTTAGCACTATTCATTGTGAAGATAGTGGGCCCATATCTAGCTAGGCTAGATGTGAACATGAATATTTTGTGACCTTAACGGATGTGGCATCACGTTGTGGTTATGTGTTTCTTTTGAAGAACACAGATTGAAAACTATTGAAGTTTCGACACGAAGTAAATAAATAGATCGACTATAGTATTATTCCGCCACGATAAGAAGTAATGGAAAATACTTAAGCAGTAAGTTTCATACGTAAATGAAAGAGCACGGTATTCTTTCATATGAGGACTCCTCCTGAGACACGTCAGTTAGACGGTGTGTCCGAACTAAAACCGAATTTTGTTGGACATGATAAGGTTTATCACGAGTCGCTCTGAGCTACTGTTTCCTTCAATAGGATATGTATTGACAGTGCAAAACTTATTTAGAATAAGGTTCCATATAAATCTCTTTGACAGATATCATATAGGATATGAACAGGAAAGAACGGGGTTTCTCATTCCTGATAATTTGGGTATGCCAGGCATAACGTTTGGATGATACCAAACTAAAAGACCCAAATTGGATAAGTGCCAATATAGGTTATCCTAAGGGAAACCTTAAGTATAGTACTTGTAAATCTCACATGAGAACAATGTGATTGTTGCTCACCATGCGGTTTTCCTGAGAGGAATACCGATATGCAGTGGTCAGTGGGAGGATAGTGATACTCGATGAAATCAGAGTAATACTGTTCAAGGCACGAAGTCCTTAATGGAACACAAATAGTTCATCTATGATGAATCTATACCATTAATCTTCAAATACCCAAGAAACTAGTAGATCAGATAGAGTCAGAAAACAGCCTAGGGTATGGGTTTCTGATCTCACCCCATAAAGATGTCAATCTTATGGAGGTGTACCATCCTACTACGTTTTGAGGAAGTGATACGAGGTATCGACTCCCTATTATGGCAAAGTGCCATGAGTCCGAAATGGATTCCATGTATAACAACTATTTTGGATACTAGTTGTACCACAAGGCATTGTGCCTATTGGTGCATTAAACGTCTTCAAGGAAGACATACATGGAAGGCAACATACCAACGTACAAAGCTGGGCTTTTGATGGAAAGGTATCGTTATCAACATTGTGTTAATAACGGTTCAACCTGTTACCTGTTGCCATGGTAAATCCATTTTAAAGATGCTTAAAGATAACTGTATATTTCACTTATGAAATGTGTCAGTTATAGATCAAAATCGCTTTCCTGAAAAGGAAACCTTTTTGGAGGATGTTTACAACATCCTGACGATTTTGTATAACCGACAAACAAGGTTTGCGGGTTATTCGATCCATGTTTGGATTAATGCAAGCATAAGGTTCTTGGAACTGTCGTTTTGAAATAATCATAATGGTTTATAATTTGACTCAAAACGAAATAATTCTTGTGTATATAAGGAGGTTAGTGGGAGAGCGCACTGACAGTGAAATTCCCAATAAAGCAATTGGTGAAAGCTTGGCTTTCATAGATATTCTTTCATAGAAATTCTCCGTAGAATTCTGGGGAGAACAACTTTTATTCAAGGAATAAAGATCTACTGGGATAGATTTGGAGTTGTTAAAACTCTCTGGGAAATTGTACATTTAAAAAGTACTTGATAGGGTGTCTCATACGCTTCGAGCATATGGAGTCACGATCAGGTCAATCCAAGTGATAGTCACTGGATTAAAGATTAAGAACATCTATTAGTATCTCAGAGAACTAAAGATGTTGTCATAAACTATGGAGAATGAGAACTTGAAGTGACTGGGATCACTGCTGTAAGTTTCCAAACAGTTAAATATTGTGGTACTATAAAGTTTGAATAACGGAACACTGAGCTGGAAATATTCCAAGCAAGATAACTGTTGCCTAATAAACAACAAATGCGGATTATTGCTGCAGCTGAGGCAGCAATAGAAGCCATTTGGATCGATAATAAATCTAATTAGATTAGATATAGTTCTGTTAGCGGCTGAGCTAGGCGTCAGCACAGGCTAAGGAATTAAAGGTCTCATCAACGATCCAGATATATACTTCGATATCATCTGATTCGTTCGGATCATACATCATGGCGATGTGATGATCGTATAAATCGCGTCAAACGATGATCAAACAAATCCGCTGACGAAAACCTTTCCTCAGTAATTTGAGCGAACCGTACATAGTTCGGGTGTGGGACACTTGAGTGACTGGCTATGTGCCAAGTGGGAGATTGTTGGACAAAATGACCCATAGCGTCACTATTTGCGCAGATCATTGTGTTGTTATAGCAAATTAACTATGTGACAAGGAAATTGCACTCTCATCATTTATATATAAATGAAGAGAGGTCCCTATGATTAGTTCCTGAATTAAGAATGATATGAGACAATATCAATCTCCGAAGGATTAATCATTAAATATCCATAGCCGGAGTATTATCGAGACTGGACATCGATAATGCGGAATAGGCTAGTATTGCACTTGTGCGCGTTGTGAGGGCACAACGGCATAGTTCTCATATATATAAGTATCGGATACTTATGCAAGTGCGATAGGAGGTCGTGTTTCACCGATGGTACGGGAAACAGCTTCGCTCTGGATAGACCCCTCGGAATCCCATTGGTATTATGACTATGTGTCTATGGGAGGCCGAAATCAAGGTAGGTGTGTATAGTCTTAACCTGAGACTTACATCGCTAATACTTACGATAATCGATAGACTTTGGTCTTGGTGTACAGGGCTTTAACCGGTTCTGCGTACACCACTTCTGGGTTTATCATAGAGTCGTAGTGTATTGGGTGTGATGTCAAGACGGAAGTATCACTTCAGTCATAGTGGAGATGATGTCACGCAGGATACGGTACTAGTGCTCTTGAGTGTTGCGCAACCAATCGGGATATTGTGACCAGGTCATGAATATCCGATTATAGAAACTATGTTACCAGACATCCGACATGTGCTTCGGACGGGGCAGACACTTATCCAGCCCCAGCCCTAGCACGTGACTATCCGATATTGGACCGATATACACAATACAATGGTATACTACGCTTGATACAGATCTTAATATTCTTAGATGAATATGACCGGAGAATTTGGTAGACATCGTGCTTTGCTAGGAGCCGACCTTGTCTCGTAAATCGGTAGAACGTAGTACTTGGTACGTACATGATTCGGATACTCCGACGACCGTATTTACTGCCAACATATCCGGGGATCTCATGGGTCGCTTCCCGATAATCCACCGATGATGCATAACTCGCACTCTTGAATAATCTGTGATTATATAGAAGAGAGAGAAAATTAATCTAGGATTAATTACGGAGATATTTTATCTAGGATAAAATATCGTCTAGAGAGAGATAACGATTAATTTGGAATTAATCGGTAAATTAATATATTCGATATATTAAACGAAATTAGATTTCGACGCGGAATTAAAATTAGATTTTAATTCGGGCGAACGAATTAATTTAGAATTAATTCGTTAACGACGTGAATAGTGAATTCGCTAGGCGTAATCATTTAATTACGACGCGACGGAAAAATCGTTAATTTGGAATTAGCGAACCCGAGCCCGAGTGTGATTGCGAGCGCATTCGTATTTCGAATTCGAGTGCTGCGTCACAAGTCACATCAAGCGTCAAATCATTAGTCGCATCAAGCGTCAAATCACTTGTCACTTTGAGTGATGTGACATGACAACATGTCACTTTATTAAAGTAGATGTGACTTGGTGGACTTGTGATGGACTTTTGACTTTGGAGTGTGGAACACTCAAGGTCATTACAATTGATTTAATTTGTTTTTTGAAAACAAATTAATTGGTAAAAACATTTATTATTTTTTGGAAAATATATAAACAAATGTTATACCACTTTTGTAATACTTAACAACATTTTTCTCTCTCATTCTCTCCTTCAAGCTCACGCCCAAGGGGCATTTTTCACTGGTTTTTGAAGCCAAAAACGTGAGCAAATGGAAGCCAAGAGTTGGGTTTTTGTGGCAAAAACCGCAAGTGCTAGCACACTACGAGACTTGCGAATGTGGAAGGGAGGTTCGCCCATGAGCCGGGATCCGTTTGACGAAGCTTGGAGCTCCGTTTCTCAACTCAAAATCTGATTTATGAGGGCAGTGGACTGGTTGCAGTGAGCGCCCTTGGCAGTGAGCAAAATGGCTTCGTTCGTCTTCAAATCGACTCAACCGATCGATGTGAGTATTCCGCTATCTCCGTTGGTGTGTTCACACATGTATTTCATGTCTTGTTTGATCTTGGGACCTAGATAATAACCAACAGATATCTCCAATACCGACGGCTTTGGACTGGCAGTCATTCCTCATCCTTACAGCACCGTAGTCCTCTGGTTTGTAAGATGAGAAGAAGTCTCTCCGAGATGTGGCGTGTATGGATGTGCCACTATCTATCACCCACTGGTCTCGTGGCTGGCAAGATTCACGACATCTTCTTCATACATTATGCAGAATTCTTTTGAGGTTTTGTCGGTGGTAGTAGCAACTCTTTCTTGATTAGAGTCACCATCTCTCATGGACTGCTCGTTCTTCAGTTTGTAGCAATCCATCTTCATATGGCCTTTCTTTTTACAGTGATAGCACTCAATATCTCTAGTTCTTGATTTACCTCTGTTTTTGTTTGGTCTGCCTGGGCCTCGGCTTTTACTCATCCCCCTTCTGATGTTCTTTTCTGTCACTAGAGCTTCTGAGGTTGAGGCTGATGCTGACTCCTGCATTCTCGTCCTCTTTTCTTCCTCGAAGATCCTGGTTTTCTCCATCTCCATAGTGACTTTCCCATCTGCAGCTGAATTTATCACCGTAGATCTGAACGTTTCCCATGATTCTGGTAACGTATTAAGGAGTATTAAACCATTTACCTCATCACCGAAGTCTATGCCCAATCCAGATAATTCTTTCATTGTTCTGAGGAAATCGTTGATGTGGTCCGCCGTAGATGTACCTTCCTGGTATTTCAAACCTATCATTTTCTTGATGTAGTACAGCTTGTTGTTGCCAGTCTTTGCTCGGAAAAGCTCCTCCAGCTTTCTCCATAAGACACGTGCATTTATTTCTTCACTGACATGGTTGACGATACTATCGTCGATCCACTGACGAATAGTACTGCATGTTTTCTGGTGAACATTAGCCCACTTATCATCGGACATTCCTTCTGGCTTTTGCTCCAGAAATACCAATCCATCATAGTCCTTCACATACAGAAGGTCTTTCATCATTCCTCTCCATGTGAAATAGCTTGTACTGGTTAACAAAACCATTTTTCCGTTGTCCCCATCCATCATAAAAATTCTAAGCAGAATTTCAAAAAACGGACCTCACTGTTGCGTCCAGAATGGTCGAAAATCGTGGAAATGACACTTCGTTTGTCAAAATCCGACACAGGGACCAATTTGTAAATTTCAGAAATTATAGGGGTCAAAGTGTAATTTCCGAAAGTACAAGGGCCAAAGTGAAATTACGGAAAAATTCAGGGACTAAATTGCAATTTCCAAAAAGTTCAGGGCCTAAATTGAAAATTTCTGAAAGTATAAGGGGCTAAATTGTAATTTCCAGAAAGTTCAGAGACCTATCTGAAATTTACCAGGCACCACTGACGTGGCAAATGCTGACGTGGCTGCTGACTGGATGCTACGTGTCTGCTGACTTTGTTGCTGACGTGTCCTGCTGACTGGGCTGATGACTGTGCAGGACCTGCTGACGTGGCAGCTGACTCAGCGCTGACGTGGTCGTATTCTTCCTTGGAACGCAGCGAGGCTTACACCCATTCGCATTAGTTCATCCAAAGTTCCTTACCCTTATGCACGAATTATTGAATAAGCCATCTTCCTCTCAAGGTTAAGGAGTCAACTGAGCATCTCAGTGGCGGGATTGAATACCCGGATCGAATCAGAGTTCACGCCGCCCGCCCTGAACAAATAGGAGGCGTGGGCCACAGGTCGCACATAAGCCGCGTGTGTGCGCGTGTAACGCATGAAGAAACTGCTGGACGGCGCGTGGGGCGCGTGCGGCTTCGTCCGGGCTCCGTTTGATCGCCGAGAAATATCACCGTGCTCGTCTCGTCGTGAAAAGTCCGATGGTATGCTCAAAATCGATTTTCGACAACTTCGTCGGAATCGACTTTCCGAACCGAACCTCTGTTACTGAGTTTCGGGATCCCTCCGAGTAACCTTAGCTCTGATACCACTTGTTGTGATAAAACACACACAATAGAGGAGGTGTGAGAGAAAATTCTTCTTTATTATACACAAAAAAGAATTACAAAGCTTACAAACTCAAGCTTTATAAAAAACTCTCAATCCTCTTTACTCTCTATTATTCTCACATTTGGGATTCTGGGATCATTTACAATGAAGGTTTAAGGCCATTTTTATAGTGCTAGAAAACGTGTGCACTGTTCACACGTTTTCACAGCTTGCTGGCACACACACATGCTGTTCTTTACAGCTTCCCACACACGTTTTGCATGGCTGTTTTCAACGCACATGCAAAGCTGTCTTCAACAATTTTGACATATCACCAACCATTATTGTCCTTGTTCCAATGGTCATTTAAGAAAGCCAACAACTATTGTTGAACTTTATTCATTCGACTAATCAGATGTAGAATTTTATATAGCGTAAATCAACTGGACTATCGTTTAATTATGACAATTAGATACGAAATTGATCTGTTTGTAAACATCAATTTTCAATTTTAAATTATAATTCATTGTGGTTTGATACAATTTCAAATCAATTACATTTTAATTTAATTCATTTTTTTTGGCCTCTAATCAGAAAGTAACAGGTCGGTTTTGTCAATTGAATTTATTAAAACTTTCTCCTTGTACTTTTCCATTCTCTATTTTTTCTTTCCATTTTTTTAAAACCAAAGTCTCCGTCCTATAACTAATTAAATTGATCAAGGACTCTTTTTCATTGACTACTACATGGACACATTTTACTCACCCCAAAAAAAAAAAAAAGCCGTAGTAGTTAATACACTTCGCAGGTGCCATCGTCCCGCATTCATTGTCTTTGTCAACTTTATCGCATGGAGTAACTTTTTTGGTGTAACGGAATTATGGGTGACGTGATATCACTAATAAATTAGTAAATAATATGTAAGATTTAAAATCTATATTTTTAGTTATTTTTTAATATTTTAACACGCATAACAATGGTTGATTGTATTATTACACGGATGACATGATATCTCCGTTGTATTGTAGATTTTCTCTATCGCATGAATTTATATGGTGTTTGATTTTATTTTATTTTTATTTAATTAACAACTCTTTATCAAATGGTATCTCTATGTTGTCCCCTCTACTGAATCGAATATTACTTCATTCATATAATAAATCAATAATATTTTATCATATATGTTAAAATAATAAAATTAATTAAATAAATGATACTTTTATTTAATATAATACTATATATTATATAATTTTCAACAAACATACATCGACTTTCAATCCATAACGGTTGGTGTTTACTAAATATCCATAAACTTCTCCTTTGACTACTATAGCTTTTATTCCACATCATATACATTAAAACACATTCTACAAAAATAAGATCTTTAACATCAAAATATATCGACACTAAAGGTCAATAGCGTCGAATATTTTCGACGCTAAATTTCGACATCAAACTGTTACTGTTGTTTCATAAACTCTATACATTCAACCGTGCACTCAACACACACACACATAGCATACTATAACCACTATCATTCGACCACGCATCCATACAACATCATCGACATCATAAATAACATCATCAAGACAAAAATCAATCATCCCATTTATATACATGTTTCGACCAAAGCAACCAAAATGGAATAACAATTACGGGCCACATGTTATAAGAGTTGTACATATTCCCAAACGGGTTAAAACCATCGGAGGCGAGGCCTAACGTGACATTACGGGGGTCCTCGACGAAACGAGGGTACATATCATCAAATTCCTTCCACTCGGTTCCATCCGCAGAATTTCTAAGTATTCCCTTAGCACCGATCCTCTTTTCGTGATGCCAGCTCATGTCAGTCGTTGTGTGTCGTGACATGAACAACCTCTTCAGCCTGGACGTTAATGGGAAATATCGTAATATCTTCTGAGGCACTTTCTTCCCAAGACCATGGACTTTATATCGACTTTCACCACAGATCGGATAATATTCAAGTGATTCATACTCGGCATAAAATAATACACAGTCATACTTACAAGCATCAATGGATTCATACCTCATTCCTAGATCACGCAATATTTTCTTTACCTCGTAATATGACTTAGGCAATTCGCTGCCAACCAGTAGCATTTGGCCAAGTAAGTCTAACATCATATCAATACTTTTGTTGGTCATTTTGTTCATCATTTTAATGTGCAATAGTTTCATAACGAAATTCAAGATCGACATCCTAACACCTTCAAATGATATTTTTTGTGCATCATCAAGTAGTTGAATAATTAAATTTTGATCATTTTCATCTACCACTAGTATGTCACCGCCAACACTATGACCGACTTATGGACCTTGTAAATCGCGCAAAACATCAATTATCTCATCATTTGCAGGTTGATTGTAACTACTACTCCCTTCACCGAAATCAATAAACCGTGATTGAGAATTATTTGCTCACCATGATAAATCCACGTACAATAAGTTGGTGATATTCCTGACATGTATAAATGATTCTCAACTTCATCTAACTGTTTCCTTTTCCTATTTAAACAATTTGTATATGGACACCGATCATGATCTTATGCATCAATGTGTTGCTTTACTGATTCCATGAACTCATAAACTCTATTACGGTATTCAATACTCAATCTATCCACCGAACTCATCCAATTTCAATCTATTTCAGCCAAATATCTACATATCAAAATATAATTATTAGACATTATATTAAACTCATCAACATGACCAATTCATTAATTAATTATTTAATAATAAAGATAGAAAAATATAATTATTAGACATTATTTTATTTTTATAATTATTAGATATTATAAATAATTCTATATTTATTTTTATATAATAAAATTATAATTATTAGACATTATTTTTAAACTCATTAACATCACCAATTAATTAATTAATTATTTAAGCATACATGTAATTAATTAATTAATTAATAACAAAACAAACTAATCTTATTCACATATATGTATCATAATCAACTAACAACAAATTAACTAACTAACATAATGTATATAATAAATATAATTATAAAAAATTAAAACCCTAATTTTTGAGAAAGATTAAACTTAAATTAATTAAGTGAGAGTGATTCAAATATAAGGAAAAATAAAGAGATATGGAATAAAAATTACCTTATAAAAATTAGAGTTTTGTTTAAAATTTGTAAGAAAATTGTGAGTGAAATTTACAGAGGAGAGAAAGAGCAAATGGGGAAGAAGTGTTGCTGCCTCTGGTATTTTAATAACATTTTAGCGTCAAATTTGACTTATTCGATGCTAAATGTTAAGCTTTTAGCGTCAAATTAATTTTCGAAGCTAAAGGTAACAAGATTGTCGGTAGTAGTTGTCAGAAACCTTTAGCTTTGATAACATTTGCGAAGCTAAAGGTAAGACTTTTAGCGTCGATATTTGCATTTGACGCCAAAGGTTAAACTTTTAGTGTCGATTAGGGGTGTTCGCGGTGCGGTTCGGGTAGGTTTTTTCATTTTTCACTTCAAACCGCGCAGGTTGGCGGTTTAGAAAATTAGAAACCGAAACCGCAAAGTTGATAAGGAAAATCACGGCGGTTTGAGTTGGCGATTTAGCAGTTTGGGCAATTCGGGTTGGCGATTTAGCAGTTTGGGCGGTTTGGGTTGGCGGTTTGGATTATAAATTGTTTTAAGGAAATTTTGTGTGTTTTCACATAATAATTGAAGAGAAAAAATACCTAATTTTCATTTATACATTGCATATTGTCATATGATCATTAAATATCTTAAATTTCATGGTTAAAAAAGAAGGAAACTATAAAATAATACCTAATTTGAACACGGGTCGGCGGTTTAGGCGGTTTGGGTCGCGGTTTGAGTCAAAATTTGTGGTTTTGGGCGATTCGGGTCGCGGTTGGGTCAAAACTGTTGGGGTTGGTGCTCAGAGCGCCAATCCGCTCCGTATTTATGTCTAATTCATGAATACGAACAATTACTTTTTCCATAATATTACTTATTTATGGTTGCACCTCTTGTTTTTATATACGTATTCGATCTGATTACGATTAGATTAAAACTAAATATGGTTTAGTGATATGTATATATTAGACAAAGGCCCGATAATATATAATGCAGTACACAGTCACAAAGTTAGTTTGTAATTGACATTGGGAAGTGTCATTGCTAAATGTATATTATCAAATATTGTTCCTGGTCAAGATTCACTAACACGGGTCGGTTAGTCAAATCCGTTGAGACCAGTACATGTCGTATATCGAGACTTGGTCAAATGGTTTATCCCAATGAACCATGAGTCTGGGGAGACTCGTATAGACATGTAGGTGTTTATAGTGGATAAACACTGAACGACTCACAGAATATTCTTAATGGATGGTACACCAACGTCAATAAGAATCTTCTCGGGTTGAGTAGCATAGTGGTCCTTCGACTTGAGATACCACAGTGGATGTATGAAACTGTTGGACAATTATGACCCATAGCATCACTATTTGTACAGATCATGATGTTGTTGTATAAATTAACTATGTGACAAAGGAAATTGCTCTTTTATCATTTGTAATTAGATTACCAAGATGTATAATGATTAAAGGTCCATATGATTAGTTCCGGATTGAGATGATATGAGACAGTACCAATCCACAAATGTTTAATCATTAAATATCCATAGTCAGAGTATTATCGAGATTGGACATCGATAATGCGTAAAAGACTAGTATTACACTTGTGCGCGTTGTGGGAGCATAACGGCATATTTCTCATATATTTGGGTATAGGATACTCATGCAAGTGTAATAGGAGATTGTGTTTATCGATGGTACGGAAACAGCTTCGCTCTAGATAGACCCCTCGGAATTCCATTGGTAGCATGACTATGTGTCTATGAAAGTCCGAATCAGGGTAGGTGTATTTGGTCTTAACCTGAGACTTGCACCGCTAATACTTGCGACAATAAATATACTTTGGTTTTGGTCGTCCAGGGCATTAACAGGTTCTTTGTACGCCTCTTTTGAGTATATTGAGAATCATAGTGTATTGGGTGTGATGTCGAGATGGAAGTATCACTCCAGTCATAGTAGAGATGATGATCACGTAGGATACGGAACTAGCGCTCTTATATGCTGCAGCTATCGGGATATTATGACTAGGTCATGTTTATCCGATTATAGAGACTAGTTACCAGAGATCCGATATGTGCTTCGTACGGGGCAGACACAATTCCAGCCCCAGGCCTTGCACGTGACATCTGATGCTGGATCGAAATACGCAATACTACGTATACTACGCCTGATAAAGATCACATATTCCTATAAGAATATTTCTGGAGAATTGGGTAGGCACGGTGCTTTGCTATAAGCCAACCATGTCTTGTAAATTGGTAAAAACGTAGTAATAGGTACGTACGTGTTCGGATAGTCCGATGACCGGATTTACTGCCAACATATCTGGGGATCTCATGGGTCGCTTCCCGAAGATTCACTGATGACGTATGACTCACACTTTATTAATCTGGGATTAATTATAAGAGATAGTAAATTAATCTGGGATTAATTACGGAGATATTTTATCTAGGATAAAATATTATTTAAATAGAGAGAACGATTAATTTGGAATTAATCGATAAAATAATATTCACGTCGCTAGCGAATTAATTCTAAATTAACTCGTTCGCCCGAATTAAAATCTAATTTTAATTCCGCGTCGAAATCCAATTTCGTATAATATATCGAATATATTATTTTATCGATTAATTCCAAATTAATAATTCTCTCTTTCTTTAAATAATATTTTATCCCAGATAAAATATCTCCGTAATTAATCCCAGATTAATTTTCTCTCTCTTATAATTAATCCCAGATTAATAAAGTGTGAGTCATACGTCATCGGTGAATCTTCGGGAAGCGACCCATGAGATCCCCGAATATGTTGGCAGTAAATCCGGTCATCGGACTATCCGAACATGTACGTACCTAGTACTACATTTTTACCGATTTACAAGACATGGTTGGCTTCTAGCAAAGTATCGTGTCTACCCAATTCTCCAGAAATATTCTTACTGGAATATGTGATCTATATCAGACGTAGTATACGTAGTATTGCGTATTTCGATCTAGTATCGGATGTCACGTGCAAGGCCTGGGTCTGGAATTGTCTCTGCCCCGTACGAAGCACATATCAGATCTCTGGTAACTAGTCTCTATAATCGGATAAACATGACCTAGTCATAATATCCCGATAGCTGCAGCATATAAGAGCGCTAGTTCCGTATCCTACGTGATCATCATCTCTACTATGACTGGAGTGATACTTCCATCTCGACATCACACCCAATACACTATGATTCTCAATATACTCAAAAGAGGCGTACAAGAACCTGTTAATGCCCTGGACGACCAAAACCAAAGTATATTTATTGTCGCAAGTATTAGCGGTGCAAGTCTCAGGTTAAGACCAAATACACCTACCCTGATTCGGACTTTCATAGACACATAGTCATGCTACCAATGGAATTCTGAGCGGTCTATCTAGAGCGAAGCTGTTTCCGTACCATCGGTAAACACAATCTCCTATTACACTTGCATGAGTATCCTATACCCAAATATATGAGAAATATGTTGTTATGCTCCCACAACGCGCACAAGTGTAATACTAGTCTTTTACGCATTATCGATGTCCAATCTCGATAATACTCTGACTATGGATATTTAATGATTAAACATTTGTGGATTGATATTGTCTCATATCATCTCAATCCGGAACTAATCATATGGACCTTTAATCATTATACATCTTGGTAATCTAATTACAAATGATAAAAGAGCAATTTCCTTTGTCACATAGTTAATTTATACAACAACATCATGATCTGTACAAATAGTGATGCTATGGGTCATAATTGTCCAACACGATGCATCGCAAATCCGATCATTGTAAGTATGATTCCGCCATGCTTCTTTGTTGTCTTCACACATGATTTCTTGCTTGAAATAGATCTTGGGACTTACTAGAAAGCCAACAGAGACTTCCTCCACACTTAGATGGCAGTCACGTCACCGATCTATTTAGATCAGACCTCCGTCTGTTCGTTGGGTGTGGACCAATCCTCATGATATCTTGTGTGTATCAAGATAGGATTTGTCAGTTCTGTGTACAGAGCATAGGTAGTCCATATATGATTAGCAGTCTGTTAAATCTGTGGCCACAGTATACTTCGGAAGTAAGTTCCGAATGTTATTTAGAGATTGCTAATAGATACGTCGATGGGATAATACCTATAGAGATTTGACGTTTACATCTATATCTCTGGTGTTATCCGGATACCTGTGACGGATGGATTATACGTATGCAATGACCTCGACATGTATTATTCAGCTAGTTTATCTGTGGTCTTCATAATTTACGGGTGGGTAAATTATGGACACGAAATTGGATTTTGTGACGGATATACCTGAATCTAGAGAGTCTCATTAATGAAATATACTCGTAGAGCACTTTGGCGACTTTTATAAATAATGATGATTATTTATAAATCGTTTAAACGTTAAACGAAAAATACATGCGAACGGGTCGAACCGTCATTTCCTAATTAATGTGTATTTGTATTTAATATATGATATTATTAAATACACATTAATAAATTGTCAAATAAAGGTATTTGACATATATCATTAATATATGTATTTGAGATATTTAAAGTAAATATAATACATATATTTGAGATATTTGTATTTAATTAATTATTTAATTATTTAATTGTTAAATGATTAATATAATTAAAATATAAATATCTCACCAAATGATAAAGTTAGGAAATGATTATAAGTGTATATTGTTGACTTATACATTAAAGGAAAAGGTTGTCAAAATGATTTTGACTACTTGGATATTTGTTTTAATAAGTTAAAATTGAAAATATCCTTATCTTTTTTTCTTACCAAATTTCGGCCAAGAGCTTAAATAAATATAAGTGTTATATTTTTAAGTTGCTTTTGTTGACTTGTTGAATTTTCATTAAAGTTGTAATGATCAAATTGCAAGTTGATTAAAGTAAGCTTTAAATGAAATAAAAAATTAAATATCTAGATATTTTCCTTCACCAAATTCGGCCAAGGGCATTTGTGTGAGGTATATATTGTTTTGTTTCATCTTTTAGGGTTAAGAACAAGTTAATTAGATACCAAATAAACATAAAAGAAGTTGAGAGAGAAGCTTGAAGGCTAAAGGAAAAAGCTTGGAAATCTTTGAGTTTTGTAAGTTTTTCTTTAAAGTTTTCAACATGAAAAATGTTTCTAAGATGCTTAGCATCATTGTGTTGCTTTGGTGTTATCTCTCTTCTTATAGTTTGTGTTTATTTTGGTTGTGAACTTTGATGAAAGACGGATGCATGTAAGTAAGCTTAAAATGGTTTCAAAGCTTTACTTTTGATTTTTGGAAAATCAAGTTGTCATTCTAGAGTTGGTAAGCCACTCCTTGGTGACCTATAATTTTTCTAGAGTTGTTTCAAAATGGTGAGGCTAGATTGGTGAAGTATTGAATGGATTAAAGTGTTGGATTTTGTAAATTTGGTGAAATTAGACAATTTGATGAAATTGAAAAATTAGAGTTCATAACCCACTCCAAATTTGGGGATTTTCATATATGTGATGTATTATGGTATGAATATGATGCATGTAAAAATTTAGGTTGATTGGATTTGATCTTGGCATGTTTTGAACTAAAGGGACAAAATTGTAATTAATTGAAAATTTTGGGTGGCTCACGGCATTAGACTAAAAATTGGGGATTTGTGTGAAATCTGATTTTGATGCATTAGATGTGTTGAAAAACATTTTAGAAATGATTTAGAATCATCCAAAATTATATTTGATAATTTTTGGGCTAAAATAATCAATTTACAAAGTTTTGGGGCAATTCAGTAATTACCAAGAAATTTGATCTCTTGTGTAATTTTTCAGAATTTGATAATTGGATAATTAAATAAATAAGTTTATTTAATTTATCCAAAAAAAATTTTGAAATCGGAAAATTTTGATTTTCCATTATTCCGCTGCGTTACCGATATTCCCCCTTAAAACCCCATCAAAAACCGCACACCGACCCGAAATTTGCGAGTTGGTTTCGATTGACCCGAAATCATTTTTAATTTTTTTTCAAACTGCGCGATGCGGTTCGGGTCAGGTTGCGGTTTGACCCGAAATCGTGATCACCCCTAGCGTCCATTATACATTTCGACGCTAAAGGTAAATGGGTTGTCGGTGATGTTGTTAGAAATCTTTAGTATCGAAAGTAATATCGAAGCTAAAAGTACGTCATTTAGTGTCGATTTTATAATTCGATGCTAAAAGTTTAATCTTTTGCATCGAAGTCGAACAAATTTTACGACACTAAGAGTTTAACATTTTGCGTCGAATTATGGAATCGACGCTAAATGATTTATTAGCATTGAAAAAAGATTCGACGCTAAAGATTTGGACGCTAAAAGTCCATTTTCTTGTAGTGACATTATCAACAAGGAAAAAAATAAATTATCAAATGGAAAAAAAAATATGTTATCTGATACATTTATTCTCTCATCATTTCAATATTTGCTAATGATGTGTCTCTAATTTTAACGAGTCTAGTTATAATTTCTTTTATGTTGATCCTCGATCTTATAAGGTGATTCGCTTGTACACTCTATAGCCAAACTCAAGATAAATGATACATATAGCTCTTTTACAACAAAATGTTTGTCTTCTCTACTACTTTGTAGATTTGTGTCTACAATATTTGTGACTAAATAGATAAGAAGTCATCAAACCATTGTCTTATGGCGAGTGTTTGTATCTGTTTTACTCACTCTCTTCATCCAACAATACATTGCTAGGTTTTATGTCACAGCGGATCACATCATTTGAATCACCATCATGATGATACTCCAAAACTAATGCAATATCAATCATTATGATCAATATCTGGAAAATATCTAAATTAAAATTGTTGGAATACAAAGAATCCCTTATGTTCCTGCACTACCAAAATTATGTCATTTAGCGTTGAAAATAATCGACGCCAAAACCACATTTAGCGTCGAATTAATTAGACTCCCAAATATGAACGAGAACGATATTTAGCGTCGAATTAAAGAGATTCGACGCTAAAAACTGTCAGTTTACGTCCAATTTATTTCGACGCTAAATAAAAGTTCTTGACGCTATAGTTCATGTATTGCGACGAAATAATTCGACGCTAAAAAGTAGACTTTTAGCGTCGAAACTAAACGACGCTAAAGTAAATTAAAAAATAATATTTGTATACTTACAGCGGCAATTTTGTAACTTTTAGCGTCGAAATATTTGACGCCAAAACCACATTTAGCGTCGAATAATTCGACGAAAATAGTTTACAAATGTGTTTTTTAAAAAAATATTAATTTACATAATTATGCTCTAAAATAATTATTTTAATATTTTAAAATTTTTAATTATTTGAAAAAAATTCCTGATTAATAACACAATTAGGAAATATTCTAATAATTATTTTATTATTATAATGAAAATTTATTTAAAAAATACATATTATATTAAAACTATTTGTTCAAAATATTTATACAAATTGATATAAAATTTATTGCTACTGTGAAGGGGAGGCGCTCGAGTCCAATGCACCCTGACCGAGTGAGGCCTCTAACATCTCCCGTAAAGCTCGTATCTGCTGGTCGAACTGCTCCAACTTCTTCTCGTGGTCTACCTTGACCTGTTGTAGCTCATCCTTAGTCTTCTTCAGCTCGTCTTGGGTGGTGGATAGTTGGTTTTCGGTGGTGGCTAGCCGGTCTTGTCTGATGGCTAACTAGTCTCAAAGACAGAAGTCATTGTCTGAATAAACAGTAGTGCGTGCAGATGACGTCGGCTTCTTACGAGTGCCAAGGCCGACGTTGTGAGCTGTCTGGTTCTTGAAATTGCGACAACTGCTCATCTGGTATCGGGTCGGACCCTGTCTCATGAGTTTGACGTTGGAGTTCCATCATTTCGTTCTGTTTAAACAAATAAGTTAATGTTAGAATTTGAAAAAAAAATTAACATATATAATAAAAATTATTTTATTTTAAAAACTTAAACTTACATAGCAGCGTTCGGCTTATTCATTTATTTATTTGTTCTTCTCATTGTAATGCGTCACTCGAAAAATTCTGGAAATGATTGCACCTCACATGTGCTACTCTGCTAAAAATAGAAAATACATTTAGTATTATTCCACATTAGTAAAATAATGAACTGTTAAATTTCACGTTATGATATATTTACCTCAGAATGTTCGGCACGATGTTGGATAAAAGGCTTCGAACCTCCACGGTGGTTAAAACGCAAGTGACTTCGATTTTCCGCATTTACGTGACATTTATCCTGCATTTAACAACACTGTAAGTACCGAAAACAAAGAGAATTATAAATTTCCGTTTATTTTAAAATTTATCTCGTGTTTCTTGCTAGACTAAAGCTCACACAAGAATGTCCAGTCTTGCTCCTCTATAAAATCAGGCTTATGTTGTTGAGCATCCGAAGGTCCATGTTCGTCGAATATTGGTTTAAGAAATTTTGTCCTTTAATCCTTATAACTTTTCCTCATGTGGTAATCAATATATTGTTGGACATTCACTTTGGTCAGATCGAAGTCGAACTACTCCTACAGGAATAGCAACCGAGTAAAAATGAGTATAAAATAAAAATTTTAACTAACAAACAATATCGAAAACTTAATACCATAAGGAAACTCACAATTAGCGAAGAGAATAGCTGGTTGATTTTCGTCTCCCAATGTATCTTTCTCCAAGAAACGTAATTTTGGGGAGCTTCAAACCGAGCTGTAGCACCTATAGCTGTAGTAAACGCTGAATTATGTTGTCCGACTTGTCTTTGTCCATCATCTAATATCTCAATCCGGATACGGTCGTGAGCCTTTACGTGCTTAACCAACCCCAGACCACGTGTGCGTCCTCGACCATTCACTGTACTCGAGTCACCTGTGCTAGCAGAGACTCTAGCAGGGGCATCGGTCCTTGCTGATGTAGATGGAGTCGCATTAGCCCGTCTGCGATTGCCCGGTGCCATCTGCAAAATAACAATACTTTGTAATTATAAGTGACAAAAACAACATGCTTTATTTTTTCATTCATCATATGCTTCTACACTTCATATTCATTACATGCAACGATATAATAATAACAGAAATGCTCTTCTAATTTATTTTAAAGAAAAACATTATTTTAAATTTGAAAAGTGTAAATGGAGAGAAGACAAATCAATCAGTATAAAAGAGCTTCTCATTAGTCCAATAATACTCCAACAGTCCAACTAGGAATGATGTTGATATCAATTCCCCTGGCTGAGAAAGGACTCTGTTCCAGCTAGTTCAGCTGCAACAGTACTTGAACCTCTAATATAATTTTCTTGAAGTTACTGTTATAGCATTGACAACAGTAACTTAAGTGGCATTTCATCAGGTACTCACTTTTCCAAATTCAAACTAATTTCTCTCCATATATATACATCTAAATTATCACTTGAACCTCTCATAGAAATAGAGAATTTTCTGATATCAATATATAACTTGTCTGACATTTCATCAAGTACATAGCAAATGCTTATTTTGGCATATTGAAACTCTAAGTTATAATTAGTCCACAAACCAACCTCACAATTCCTTAGAATTATACCAAAACAAACCCAATTTTTGATTCTATAAAACATTCTCATCAATATAAACACCTCTTCTAAGCAGCAAAAAAGTGCAAAATATTTTCCAAGAATTAAAACCAACCCACTTCATAATTCTCATCAATTCAATTAAAACACAGTCAAAAATCCAAATTTTGATCAACACACACACAGTCCAAAATCAACTTTTTAATAATCAAGTCACTCCACTTTAAAATACTAGACCAAACATACAAATCACACTCAAGTTCCTAAACTATAAACATGTTCATCAACATCAAATTTGCTGCTATTCTGGGCAGAACAGCAGCAAAATTGATGCTGTTCTGCCCAAACATGTTCCATATTCGTGTTAGAAATACATTCTTAAGTGAAAAAATGCATCAATACAATAGAAATTTTCCAATTTAATCAAGAATATATACATATAATTTAACTGAAAAAAATCCAAAAATTTTCATTCAACAAACAGTATCATCCAACAGCCCATTGCCAGTGCCTTCACCGAACAAACACAAACCCAGCAGCCAATAAACACACTGAACAAAGACACACGTGAAGAAGAATCGAAAAACAAAAACCTAAATACAAAACCCAGCAGCCAATAAACACAAGAAACATAACACACCACACACGTACAACAATACCAAAACTTGAACCAAAATGAGAGTTGAAGATTACCTTGATTCTTGCGTTAAATACGA
Organism: Zanthoxylum bungeanum; assembly: GCA_019454045.1. Lineage (NCBI taxonomy): Eukaryota > Viridiplantae > Streptophyta > Magnoliopsida > Sapindales > Rutaceae > Zanthoxylum > Zanthoxylum bungeanum. The sequence goes on along the minus strand of SKCR01026372.1, from coordinate 21,823 downwards.
TTAGAGTTGAAGATTGAAGCCCCTAAAATGTCGAAACTTAGAGGGAAGTAACTGATTACGTGAAGCATAGAAGAATGAGGGGAAACCGAAATTAGGGATTTTAATAAACATTTAGCGTCGAACTTTTTTCGTTTTAGCGTCGACATTTTCGACCCTAAAATAATGGCGGTAAATGGAAAATAAGGAAATTTTTTAAGGGAAAATAAAAGTCTTAACTTTAGCGTCGAAATATTAAATCGACACTAAAAGTCTGACCTTTAGCGTCGATAAATTTATTTCGACGCTAAATGTGATGATTTTATCGTCGATTTACTGTTTCGACGCTAAATTCGTAATTTTAGCGTCGAAATATTTCGTCGACGCTAAAGCGTATGATAATAAATTATTTTAATAATAACAAAAACAATCATTCAACCATGATATACTAATAATTCATGAATACAACAACACCAATCATCCATGATTATAGTAATTCAAAACAACAACAACAACAACCATACATTATAATAGTAAAAATTATTCATTCATCACATCATATACTAACTAGATTAGTCACTATTATCTTCGGTATTTGAGGATTCGTGACTGGACTCGAAGTCATCTTCAGTGTCGAATTCTTCTTCATTTGCTGCTTTCACGCTAACTTCAGAATGAGGAATTATCTCAACGTCTGTATTTTCTCGAGTTAACGTGATATTTTCAGGAACGGTGACATTTGGTACATGAAATATATGTTCAGCAACTTCGAAGTTGTCAGAGACTTCTTGTGCTTCATCTGATATTTCAACATTATCTTTCTCATGCGTGTCTCAAATGCCCCTATGTTGTAACTTTTCTACCACCATCCAACCATTTCCTAGCTTTGGATCAGATATATATATAAATCACAGACCGTGCTTGGGTATAAAAAAATGTATGGATCATTCTTGTACTAATAACGTTGAATATTAATTTACGTTAGATGATTACTAACTTGAATTCTCATCTTTCTGGCATTTGTGTCAAACCACTTGCATTCGAATAGCACAATACATCGTCTGGGTCTGTATATCAACTCAATGACTGATTGCAACACTCCGTAGAAGTCAATAATATCTGAGACGTGTTCTCCTGGGACTACAATTCCATAATTCTGAGTGACATGTGAAACATCTCGCTGCTCGGTATGAAATCTAACTCCGTTCACAATGCATCCACTGTATTCGAAAGTCTGCTTTTGAGGCCCATATGCCAAGGAAACCAACGAGGAGGACGAGTCCAGTTGACCATTTTGCACTTGGTTGTTTATCTAACACATGATAATATTTATGTGTTAATATAACAAACTGAAATATTTACTGTTAGGATAAAAATAAATAGACAATGTTAGGGCTTACAGTTGTCTCAAACCATTTAGGAAATTCTTCCATCAACGTTGTGTTCACCACCACATTGTAGCATTGTAATATGTTGCCTACAAAAAATGAGTTACGTTAATATATGACAATAAAAATATAGTTATGCACCAAAAAGACCTACATTAAATATGTTGGGGTTGGTGCTCAGAGCGCCAATCCGGGCCGTATTTATGTCTGATTCATGAATACGAACATCCCCTTATTCCATAATATTACTTATTTATGGTTGCACCTCTTGTTCTTATATACATATTCGATCTGATTACGATTAGATTGAAACTAAATATGGTTTAGTGATATGTATATATTAGACAAAGGCCCGATAATATATAATGCAGTACACAGTTACAAAGTTAGTTTGTAATTGACATTGGGAAGTGTCACTGCTATATGAATATTATCAAACATAGTTCCTGGTCAAGATTTGCTAACACGGGTCGGTTAGTCAAATCCGTTGAGACCAGTACATGTCGTATATCGAGACTTGGTCCGATGGTTTATCCCAATGAACCATGAGTCTATGGAGACTCGTATAGACGTGTAGGTATTTATAGTGGATAAACACTGAACGGCTCACCGAAGATTCTTAATGGATGGTACGCCAACGTCAATAAGAATCTTCTCGGGTTGAGTAGCATAGTGGTCCTTCGACTTGAGACACCACTGTGGATGTATGAGACATCCTCCACACTTAGATGGCAGTCACGTCACCGATCTATTTAGATCAGACCTCCGCCTGTTCGTTGGTGTGGATCGATCCTCAGGATATCCTGTGTGTGTCAAGATAGGATCCGTCAGTTCTGTGTACAGAGCATAGGTAGTCCATATATTATTAGCAGTCTGTTAAATCTGTGGCCACAGTATACATCGAAAGTAAGTTCCGAGTGTTATTTAGAGATTGCTAATAGATACGTCAACGAGATAATACCTATAGAGATTTGACGTTTACATCTATATCTCTGGGATTATCTGGATACCTGTGACGAAGGATTATACGTATGTAATGACCTCGACCTGTATGATTCAGCTAGTTTATCCGTGATCGTCATAATCTACGGGTGGATAGATTATGTACATGAAATTGGATTTCATGACGGATATACCTGAATCTAGAGAGTCTCAATAATGAAACATACTCGTAGAGCACTAGAGCAACATTATGAATAATGATGATTATTTATAAATCGTTTAATCGTTAAACGAAAAATACATGCAAACAGGCCGAACCGTCATTTCCTAATTAATGTGTATTTGTATTTAATATATGATATTATTAAATACACATTAATAAATAGTCAAATAAAGGTATTTGACATATATCATCAATATATGTATTTGAGATATTTAAAGTAAATATATACATATATTTGATATATTTGTATTTAATTAATTAATTAATTATTTAATTGTTAAATGATTAATATAATTAAAATATAAATATATCACCAAATGATAAAGTTAGGAAATGATTATAAGTTGCAATTGTTGACTTATACATTAAAGGAAAAGGTTGTCAAATTGATTTTGACTTCTTAATATATTTGTTCAAAAATTGTTTGAAAATGAAAATATCTTTTTTCCTTTATTTTTCTATTAATTTCGGCCATGACCTTAGAATATAAGAGTTATATTTCTCTTGGTTGCTTTTGTTGACTTTGTATTAATATCTTTAAAGTGTTTTTAGATATTTATTAAAGTTGATAAGATAAAATGTCAAATGAAATTGAAATTATTATTCTTGCATTTGGCTTGGCCAATTTCGGCCAAGGCTAAAAGTGTAGCAAGTATTTATAGTTTTTCATTTCACTTTCATTTCATAACCTAATTCACTTTGACATAAACTCCATTAAAGAAAAACCAAGGAAGCAAGTGAAGAAGAAAAGGAAAAACTAAAGAAAAGCTTGGATTTAGTAAGTTTTACCAACTTACTATTAGATAAGAAATTGTTCCTTATGATCTAGGCTATAACATATGATGTTCTTAAGTTATTCCTTTCTTTATTCTTTGTGTTTTTGATGGATAAAAGTTTGGTGAAAGTGTTGAGCATGTATAATGGAGAAAGCTTGTGACTATTGTAGTTATAAGTATTCTTTTATGGTTTTGGAAACCTTGTTGCTAATCTAGAGTTGTTGACCCACTCTTAGATGACCTAGATTTGATCTTGAGTTGTTTCATTGTGTTGAGACTTTGATTGGATGGAAGAAACATGATTAAAGTAATTGATTTAACCAATTGGTCTAATTTGTCCAATTTGAAGAAATTGAAAAATTAGGGTTCTTGACCAATTCCAAATTTGGGCATTTTCATATATGTTGAGCATTTGGGTGTGTATATGATGCATGTAAAGTTTCATGTTGATTGGATTTCATTTGGATGAGTTTTGAAGCATGAAATGACCAAATGGTCAATTTGGGCACCAAATAGTGCATTCGGCCTTTGTGAGGAAATTTGGGGATTTTGTTGCTTTTGGTGTTTTGATGTTTTGAACATGCTAAGTTCATCTTAGAAATGATTTAGAATCATTCAAAATTGATTAGATCAATTTCGGACTAAAATGGACAAAATACCAAGTGTAAGGGCAATTCGGTAAATTCACTTAAATATGATTTATTGAATTTATTTTCATAATTTAATTATTGGAATATTAAGTAAATATGTTTATTTAATTAATCCGAGAAAAAGTTTTGAAATCGGAAGATACGATCTTCCGCCGCTTCCGCTGCGTTACCGGATTATGCCCCTAAAACCCCTACAAAATACGGTTGCACTTCATCGTAATTACTCAATATAAACCAATGCGCACGTTGAGCTTCCTCAAATATTTGTAATTTGACATCTACTGCTCCAAACGGTCTGCAATTTTGACGGAACACTGTGATATCTTGCTTATTACTTGCATCTTCATCATAGTTTTGTGGCCGACGATTAAAATGAGTTTCAATATTTTGCATATACATCGAATAAAATGTTATTACCTCACTTATTACAACAGCCTCTGCTATTGACCCTTCAGATCGCGCCTTGTTTTTCACATATTGTTTGTAATGTCTCAAAGCCCTGCAGATATGACAACAAGTTTGAATTAATAATACATTTAATGCACACATAAAATTTAAGAATGTAATATTTAAAATTGTATAGTACCTCTCAATGGGATACATCCATCTATAATGGACAGGACCTCCCTTCCTAACTTCAGTCGGTAAATACACGGCCAGATGTACCATCACATCAAAAAAATGGGTGGCAATATTTTTTTCAGCTTGCACAGGATTATCATGATTCCTCGCTCAAGTTCGTCAAAAACAGATGTGGTTAATGTCCTCTGACATAATTATTTAAAGAAGCCACATAGATCAAGTACGACGTCGCATACATTCGGAGGCAGATAAGGTCAAATGCCAACAGGAAGGAGAATCTCGAGAAGCACATGAAAATCGTGACTCTTTAACCCCGTTATTGTATCATCTCTGACCTAACGCCCAATATTCGATGCATAATCATCAGGAAATTTAACCATTTTCAGCCAATCACAGAATGATTTTCTCTCTGATTGAGTTAGCACGTAACTAGAAGATGGCTTAATAAGACCTCGAGGAGTGACCTGTAAATGCAATTCACTGTGAATTCTAAGATATTGTAGGTCCAATCTAGCATTGACAGTGTCTTTTGTCTTACCCAGAATATTGAAGAGTGTTCCCACTAAACTCTCGCATATGTTTTTTCTATATGCATTACATCCAAATTATGTCGCATACTCAGAACCCCCCAATATTCTAACTCAAAGAAAATACTTTTTCCTGTCCAATTCAACTCATCAGGTTGACGTTTTCGATTTTTATCTCTATTATTAGGATGTTTCCCTGGTGTGCTGTCTCTGAGATGTTGATGTTGGCAAAGTATGTCGAACTCAGACAATGGACTGGGCATACTCTGAGGTTCTTGTTGACCGTTGAATAATTTACTCTTCCGCCAATGATGACTCAACTCAAGAAATCTCATGTGCCATGTGTATCCTATTTTATTCTGTAATCGTTGCAAAGGTGTTTGACCCGCACAAACTAGAAATGTCATGTATCTCTTACTGCTCCATCCAGATAATGAACCATAAGCTGGAAAATCATTAATGGTCCATAATAATGCGGCATGCATTTGAAAATACTGCTCGGAAGCTGCATCATAGGTATGCACACCCACATTCCATAATATTTGTAAATCCTCGATCAATGGTCTCAAGTAAATATTCATATCTTTACCAGGGGAATGTGGAATAAGAAATGACATAAACATGAACGGATCCTTCATACATTTCCATGGAGGTAAGTTATATGGAATAACAATAACGGGCCACATGCTGTAAGAGTTGTACATATTCCCAAACGAGTTAAAACCATCATAGGCAAGACCTAACCTGACATTACGGGGGTCCTCAGTAAAACGGAGGTACATGTCATCAAATTCCTCTCACTTGGTTCCATCCGCGGGATGTCTAAGTATGCCCTCAGTACCGATCCTCTTTTAATGATGCCACATCATGTCAGTCGATGTGTGTCTGACATGAACAACCTCTGCAGTTTGGGCGTTAATGGGAAATATCACCATATCTTTTGAGGCACTTTCTTCCCCATACCACAGACTTTGTACCGACTTTCACCACATATTGGACAATATTCAAGTGATTCATACTCGGCAAGAAATAATACACATCATACTTACAAGCATGAATGGATTCATACCTCATTCCCAGATCACGCAACATTTTCTTTGCCTCGTAATACGATTTAGGCAATTCGCTTCCAACCGGTAACATTTGCCCAGTATCTCTAGCATCATATAAATACTTTTGTTGGTCATTATGTTGATCACTTTAATGTGTAATAATTTCACAACGAAATTCAAGATCGACATTCCAGCACCTTCAAATGGAATTTTTTTTTGCCTCATCAAGTAGTTCACTAAATAAAAATATTTCCACTTAACACTAGTATGTCACCACTAACACTATGACCAAGTTGTGGACCTTGTAAGTCATGCAAAGCATCGGTTATCTCATCGTTTGCAGGTTGATTGTAACTACTGCTCCCTTCACCGGAATCAATAAACCGTGACTGAGAATTATACTGCTCACCGTGATAAATACGTACGGTAAGTTGGTGATATTCCCGGCATGTATAAATGATTATGAACTTCATTTAACCGTTTCCTTTTCCTATTCAATTAATTTGTACATGGACACCGAACACAGACCTTCTGCATTAATGTGTTGCTTTACCGGTTCCATGAACTCATACACTCCATTACGGTATTCAACACTTAATCTATCCAGCGAGCTCATCCAATTTCGATCCATTTCAGCCAAATACCTAAATATAATAATATAATTATTAAACATCATATACATTCATCAACATTACTAATTCATTAATTATTTATTTAAGCATATACATATATATTTAGTTGATTAATTAATTAGTTGACAGAAAAATATATTTAGTTAATTAAATAATCTACTTATACGAATCACCACTAACAAAAAGTATATAATAAACATAATCATAAAAAATGAAAACCAATTTTTTACAAAGATTAAACTGAAATACTTAAGTGAGATATATAATTATTCTCTGCAAATATAAAGAAAAATAATAATGAAATATGAAAGAAGATTTACCTTATGGAAAATTAATTACAATTTTATTTAAAAATTTGTATGAGGGTTGTGAGGTTGCAGATGAGAGAGTCTCAGATTGCAGAGGATGAGAGAAAAAGCAGAGGGGGAGAAGGGTTGGTGGCATTCTGCATTTTAATCTATTTTTAGCGTCGAATCTCCCATTTCGACGCTAAATGTCTGATTTTTAGCGTCGAATCTCCTATGTCGACGCTAAATGTCCGATTTTTAGCGTCAAAATTAAATTTGGACGCTAAAGATTAATGGATTGTTGGTGGTATCGTCATAAACCTTTAGCGACACAACTTATCGACGCTAAATGTCAAGTTTTCGGCGTCGAATACGTTTTTCGTCGCTAAAAGTATAAAATTTAGCATCGCAATTCCTGTCGACGTCAAAGATTATTGGAATAGTTAAAAAAACTTTAGCGTCAAAAATCGTATTCGACGATAAAAGTAGAACATTTGGCGTCGAACATGATATTCGTCGCTAAAATCTTAATATTTGGCGTCGAATATTAATTTCGACGCTAATAATCACTTTTAGCGTCGAAATTTAATTCGACGCTAAAGGAATTGACGCTAAAAGTCCATTTTCTTGTAGTGTTGTGGTTGTCGGTGGAAGTGGACAAGATTTGGTTCGATTCGATATAATTATAAGAAAAAAATTGTAATTAAAATTATTCGTTTTTTTTTTTTAAAATCATCATTCGGTTTTTTCCTTTTAAAAAATTTATAATTTTTTTAATTATCAATTCGATTCGGTTTTTTATTTTTTTAATAATAATAATAATTGAAAAATTAATAATACATATTGAATCTAACCTTTATTCAAATTTTGTACATTATAACTCTTATAATGATACAAATTATACCAATATAAACATTGTATGAGATACATTCATCATTTAGATATTTTAAGATGTAGGAAAATAACAAATAAACATAACCAAAATAAAAAATAAAAAAATATTCATGAAATTAATCATCACTAAACATCAAATAAATTTATAATGCAATAAATATAAAATATAAAAATAAAAAAAAATATTATTAGACTTTAAAAAATCAATAAAATCAAATTATTTGTTGCTTTGGTTTGGTTTTTTGATTAATAATTGAATTAATTTGGTTCGATTCGATTTTTTAATTAAAAAAGTAAATAATTATTTTTTAAATAAAAAATTTGTTAGTTTGATTTTTTGGGCCCACCCTTAGTTTTTGCCTTTTTGGAATACAAAGAATCGTGCATTACTTCTTGCCTAACAACCATTGAGTTATTATATATTTTGAGAGACAAAATCTTATTTACTTGTTACATTATATTCAACCAATCAATTAATATGATAGTTGTGTATTTAATATGATAGTATATATTTAATATGGTAGTTGGGTAGTTGTGTATTTAATATGATAGTTATATAATACTTATATAAAAGTCTCTCATATAATTCTAAATTTAAGCAAATGTTAATACACATTTTCTTCACAAATTCTCACATTACTTGAACATTATTTTGAACATATATATATATATAATTTCGAAATACTTACAGAGAAGAGAGTTTAAATCACACGTGATCTCTTACTTTCACAAATTAGATCTCACTTAAAATTGTATTTCAAAATAGATATAACATGCTATTTTTCCAACAGTTTTCACTAAAGAGATCTGTTGGTTGCAAAAGTTGCTTGTAAGAGAATCTTCTCCATGTGGCTTGAACATTTGACAGCTTTTTTATTTGTTTTTTGATATATCCACCCAAATCTTAGAACTAGTATGACTGCGAAAGACAAAACAACTCCAAGGATCATAAATCCTTTCCCATAAACGATTTTCTTGAAAAGTTTTCAAAAGATTCTCCTCTAGAATCTCTCATTGTAGTCTATTGAAAGAGGGATTTATGGGTGTATTCAATTGAGATTTTAAAAGACTATTTATGAATAAATAAGTCATATATATTTTAAAAGACATTTAAAGAATGTAATGACTTACAAGATTTTATGAAATTTCTTTAATCAAGATTTTTTGCATATTAAATTTTAAAAGACTTATTTCATAAGAATTTGAAAGGACCATTATAGTTTTTTTTTTTTTTTACTTTTTTAGAACTGATGTTATATGGAATGAAACCATAAATAAAAAAATAAAAAAATAAAAAAAAAGTTAATGAAAGTCAATTGGTTCAAGTTGTAGACACTTGAATCAACAATAACAGAAATTTGGATCATATGAAATGGAACCATAAATAAAAACAAACATTCAAAATCATAAATCAATCAAAAAGATAACAAAGAAATGATAATTTTAATAAAGCAAAAGCAAAAGCTAATATTATTCAATGTTAATATATTACAAATAGCATAATGTACTAAACTAATAAGCTATTAATATATTTAAAAGATTATTAACTAAACTCACCTTCAAGTAATCTTTCCATATTTCATTTAGATTATAAAATCGATTAGATCTGAAATATTTATAAGATCAATATCTAAAATAACATTATGTTTCTTTTATGATATGAAATTATAGTTAAAGATAGGTTTAACCTATACAAAGTGCGGACCCTCTGCTATAATTGCTAATATATATTTTTTTTTCAAATTAAAAATATAAATGTAAACAAAATGAATTTGAAAATAAATAAAAAGTAATCATTAAAATCATTAAAAAAATTATCCTTCCATGTAATTCATATTTAGAAAATTAGAAAAAAATTCGAGTCCGGTTGGATAAAGATTCCCCGAGCCGATCTAAATCGAAACTCAAAAATAAAATTCAGTCTGTGCAAATAAATGAGACAGAGTTTGATTCACTAAAAGTCGCACGAAATGCAACCGATCTACATCCATAAGATCATAAAAACTTACTGCTGAATCAAATTATCTTACATGATGAAATCAACAATTTCAGTCAAGTTGTAGACATTACAAGCCTACAATTTTTTTAATTGAAAACTTAAAACTATAATCCTACTTTTTTTCTGCGAATGTCATATCAGACCACACAGCTAACAAATAGCACGACAAGGAGATCGCGCAACCAACTCACACATTCAGGTATTTAAACTCAGCCATGAACACACAATCAAAATTATCTCAAAACCTAGCAGCTAGTTCAACTAAGTCCTTGTATTTATCCGAGACAAAAGACTTCACCTTGATGCCAGGTTTTCCATCTGCATTTCCTGGAGAGTCGTACTTTATCCCTATTACTGTTGTCAAACCTGCAACAGAATATAAGCCGATTGATCAGTCTTACCTTCATGAGGGTCAACATAAAATCAAGTCATCTTCCTTGGTGGTTTTGCACTTTTGCTTCGTATGATAATTGATTTTAATAAAAGAGGTTCTAAAGAAAAATGGCATAAGCTATTTTCTTCTTTCAAACGAAAATGATCCCCGTGGCCTTAAAATTGGATCTAGTTACAAGTATCAATTTGTCAGGGCAGATTAGTGATAAATTCTACAGACTCGGGATGGATGCACTTCACTTCCAATATATATATTTAAAATCAAATACAAACCTTTTTGGCTTACAGCTCACAGTTGTTTAGTAAGGGAACCTTTACTTATTATGAGACATCTAAAATGTCATAAAATTTATATTCAGTAACCAAAACCAAAAACTTTCGAACCATTGGTCAACTATTAATATCTTGAGATACTAAAACTTCTTTTAAAATGTATCTACACGGACAACAGACATTGTCACAATAGAATAAATTCCAATAAAATCATTCCGCGTGCGAAAATACTTACTCTCATGTATGCGGCCATATAAAAATCTCTCTCCTTTCCAGTATTCCAGAGGTCTCGACTTTATCCTGGTGCTTCTTCTCACTCCTGATTCCCAAGATGTACCAGAAGCTAGAAAGACAAAATATATTTATTATTATCCAAATAAAACAGAAAAATTTTGATGATGCATTTTAAATCTCTGTGTGAGTAAGGACCTGCAAGGCTTTGTCTACGAGTAGCAACTTCATGTTTGCCTTTTCTGCGTGGACGTGATATTGTTTTACTTTGCTTATTTGATGGCTCCCTGGTCAATTTTTGAACTTCCTGTTGCACAATGAAAAGAAATTTTCACTTGCACCAAACTATTTTTCCTCGGACTCGTAAAGTTTGTAGACCATAAACGACAGCAACTACATCTCCAAAAATTAACATTTAAAGCATGAAGTTGATTATATCAGTTGCTGTCGTTTATGAATTTACAGCACATTTTACTTTCAAACACTAGTCCAGATACCCAATGGTCATTACGAAAATCACAACTGCATCAATCAAGCTCAAGTGGTCAAATATTTACCGAAGCATTTAAAAACAGCACTGTAGGTGTTTTTGTGTCATTAAACCTCACTACTCATATAATCTTTTTTAAAAAATTAGTTACTTCATTCAGTTTAGCAAGCAAGCCATTGGCTTGACCAACACTGATCTACATATGAAAAAAGCATATAATAACTCAGAGTCCAAATGGTAATTACCTTTTAGCTAGTATATGAACATCATTATAGATGAAGCCATGACCAATAAATGAAAAATTGATTACTTATACTACCCAAGAATATCAGTGACTTCCATTTGCTAATTATACCATGAAATCACAGCAATGGCACCTAAAGAATCCGAGCATATGCTAGATTAAGTGGCACACGTATACGTGCACACCTCACTCTCACTCATTTATACTTGCCCCATCCATATAGCCACAATTAGAAATGTTCGAGAGCACAGAAAATGTATCCTATTCATTGGAGAATTAGCAGTACTGAAAATTTCTTTATTTCTTTTCAACTCCCTAATTTGAAAATTGTTAACAAGTATTTTGGTAATTTTAACCCAATGTTAACAATTTTTTCTTAATAAGTTAATATAGTAATGCAGCGTATATGTGAAACTGAACAAATAAAATGTAAAAGGGAAAAAAAATGGTTGAAGATTCATTGCTTTGACACAAAGCCCTTATTCCCAATTACCCAAAAATCATGTCAACTATGTATAAATGCTAAATACGGTATAACTCTCAAATAATAAATGCCAAACACCAAAGTTAAAGGAAAATTGAATCAATTACAAAAATATGGGAAATTATATACTAGATTATGCCTTTATTTTCCTTTTCTTTCAGTTAGCATAGAATTGCAAGCAATTTGGAATTAACCTCATTATGCTGTTGTGGACGAGCGTCTGCAGTTTTGGAGGGCTCATCCATTGCATGGTCTTCAACCACATCATGGCTTGTTTGATCTGTGGGGGAAAATGTAAGAATGAAAAAGAATTGAGAACAGGAAAAGTGGGAGCCATCCCTATATTCCCAAGAATTGGGTGGAAGGTAAAATATAGGGTTGTAATGCATGTTGATCACTGGATAACTGCATCCCAAACCCACAAGAGTATCTCATAAAGCTCAAGAAAAGAAGAGTAATCCTACCCAATTCTGTTTGAGTGCTGTTCAATTTTTCGACAGTAAAGTCCTCCATGTTGAGATCAGGTTGTACAGAATCAACTGCATTATGATGATGTGGTCCCTGTGGACCAGTGTCTGCAGTTTTAGATGGCCCATCAATTGCATGGTCTTCAACCATATCACGTCTTGTTTGATCTGTGGGGGGAAAGTATGAAGGAAAAGAAATTGAAAACAGAGAAAGCAACTCCCTAGGAGCCAAAAGGAATTCCTAAGAATTGGGTCGAGTGTAAAATCCAGGTTTGTAAAGCATGATATTGACTATTGAATAATTGCATCCCAACCCCAGAACAGTATTTCATAAAGCTCAAGCAAAGAAGAATAATCCTACCCAATTCAGTTCTAGTGTTGTTCAATTTTTCTGCAGTAGAGTCCATGTTGAGATCAGGTTGTACAGAATCTACAGCTTTCTGCAGCACATCTTCCTCCTGGATCTCGTCACAACAGCTCACAGGATAACATTCAATATCACAACTTAACACAGTATAAAAAATATAAACAAGTTATAAGAAAAATCACCTTGTCATTGAATTCAGCCGGTTGCTTTGTCTGAACATTTGTATTAGCATCAGGCCTACCTGAAATGTCATTTACAACCTTTTTATCCATACAACTATCTCCAACACTACCCACCAGATCAGCTAGAAATCCACTTGAGCCAACATCAGCACCAGAATCAAGTCTACTCAGATTATCATTCACAGTTTTGTCCGATATATGAATAGCATCTCTCATATCCACCTCAGTTAAACTTGTGTGGACATCGGCAATGTCATTTTCCTCTATCATTGGAGACTTCAACTTGGGAGAAGTGATGAACTCATTTTCCATATTAAGCCCATCAATTTGTTTTTCAACACTTCCAAAAGGAGAAGCGTTTCTTGCAGGTGATTGATCAATATCATGAGCAGAAAATGGATCAATCGACAAATTTGAATGCAAGATGTGCTTCTTCAAAGATATTATGGCAGCTAGCGGACTCCTCGGTGGAGTTGGAGAAGCAAGACAAGGAACTGAACTTTCAGCCGACTTACGCTTCTTTGGTGTTCTACTGCTCATTCCTTTTACCAAATTATGTATGTCTGATAAAGGATTCCTACGCTTTGGCAAGTCTACTCCTGAGGCCTTCAAATCAATCCTTCGGACATCTTGCAAGTCAGGAAGGGATAATTTCCCTGGATCAATGGGTTTGATCTGCAAGCGCTCCTGTAAAAGCGCGACTGTCGCATCCTCATCAAACTCCTCATCCTCACAAGCAAGCAATTCATTCAGAAGTTCACTAACCCTGTTTTCTTCCTTGCTTACTGCACCTACATACATTATCATTACTCATGCTATCAGGATCAAATATCAAGGATAGCATTTTAGGCTAAATCGTTGGAGAGATAGGAGAAGAAGCATGGGGAGAGAGGGAGAGTAGATCAAACCTTTTTTCAGTAAATAAATTCATTAATAGCTTTCACTCACCAACTAATTCTGATTCTTGTAATTCATCATCAACTGGTTCTGTTTCTTGTGATGCAACATTTGGATTGGTTGTTTCTTGCTGCACATTATAATTAGGAGTACTGGGAATGTTCTCTTCAAAGGTTTCTTGAGAGGAAATATCAATCGGATAGCGATGCTTGTATTTCACTGACCGCCTGAGACATGAAATTACAAGGCTAAGTTCCATAACCAAAAGAAGCAAGTCTAAAAATTAAACACACTGAACATACCCCAAAAGTCCTGGTCGCCGAGGCCTTGCAGCCATAGATGGATTTAGCTGATTCAAGTCCATCAAAACACCACCTGTCTGTTTTTGTATCTCTCTTTTTGCATCTGTACAACAATCAAAACCAGCGAAAACCTAAGTCCACAAAAAATTATGGCAGCATAAATTTCACAAGGTAAAAACAAGAGCAAACTTACTCTCAATATTTTCATAAGCCTTGAAGAATTCTTCTGGGTCTTTCAGTTTATCAATGTCCAAATTAAGTTCCAAATTCAAATGACTGCAAGAAAAAGATATAACATAACTTAACAAAAATTCACTGATCAAAAAAGTATCAAATAATTCTAAATAAACTTGACTCCAGCTAAAAGCTTTACCTTGAATTAGGCTTCCAAGAAAACCGAGGCCGCTTACGGCCTAAGGCGGGTCTTCTTTCTCGTGGGTTTTCAACAACCTCTGTAGCAGCAACTTCATTTTCGTCTTTAGAAGGTATTTCTAAGTTAGAAAGTCATGAAATACTATCTGCAATAGCTTTGTAAGTGCTGAAATGCCAAAAAATAAAATAAGAACAAACTTACTCTCAAGATTTTCATAAGCCTTGAAGAATTCTTCCGGGTCTTTCAGTTTATCAGGTTTCAAATTCAAATGACTGCCAATCAAAGATATAACATAATTTAACAAATAATCACTACTCAAAAAAAAAGTGTCAATTAATTCTAAATAAACTTGACGCCAACTAAAAGCTTTACCTTGAATTAGGCTTCAAAGAAAACTGAGCCGGCTTACGGCCTACAGCAGGTCTTCTTTGTCGAGGGTTTTCAACAACCTCTGTAGCAGCGACTTCATTTTCGTCTTTAGATGGAACGTTGCTCGCAGTTTCTAAGTTATAAAGTCCTGAAATACCATCTACAATGGCTTTCGCCTGCTCTAAAAGCTTATTTGGACTTTGTATGGGCTGAAATGCCCAAAAAAAAAAAAAAAAAACCCCACAATCAGTTTCTTGAAATTAGACTAAAATTGACTTGCTCTGACTAATAGACCTTTTTTAGCTTAAAACTACAAATTAATAACAGCAAGTAAACAAAAACCCTAACAAATCGACCTATAAATAATTTTAAAAATAAAAATAAAAATAAAATTGAGGGAAAAAGAAAAAGAAGTACCATAGATTTGAGGAAATTATGGGCGTGATGAAGATCGTCGGGATCGCTCGGCTGAGGAGGGTTCGGAACCGTTGCGAGGGTTCTCGGAAACAGAGTTAGACCCGAGAAGCCCTGGAGCGGATCCTCCGGGTCCTGGGTCAAGGTTTGGGTTCGCATCTTCGTTTTCGTTCGATTTCGGCTAGTGTTTGAAAAATCTCTTGAGAGAGAGAGAGAGAAGCGGAGTGGAATTCGAAAACTGGAAGTGAGCGGGAAGTGGATGGGGAAAAAATGAGTAATTTTTTATTTTTTCCCTGGGGGGCGAGATCTGGACATTTGATGACGTGTCCCCAGACTCCCTTTCTCAACAAAAACGACGTCGTATAACGAGTTAAATAAATTTTAATAAAAAAAATTACGCAATAAATTGAAAGCTTTTGTAACTGATTCCGCTGAAAGAATACGCAACTAAGTGCAGTATTAAACCAAAAGTCAAGCCATCGCGATTCGTTGTTGAGGTAATTTTTTTTTTAATTCGATTTCTTTAACAGTGAAAGATTTGAGCTTAGGACAGTAACTATTATTTGTTGCACGTTTAGGTCAATGTTAATCATGCACTTGATTCGAAATTAAGTTTTTCAATTATTGTTGCTAATTTGATGATTTATTGGTGCTAATTAATGCGTTGATAATGTCGATGTTTAATGTAATTTTTCTTTTAGTGTGAATGATTATTATTTATTTTGTAGAATATATAATTGGAAGTGAAGGAGTGGATTTCTGAGTAAATGGAAAGTAGTTTTTTTCTTGATTTTGCAGAGCAAATATTGTTTCTGCAAGCAATTAAAGTGCTGTCAAAGAGCATGTTGCTTATGTTTTCCAAATGAATACCTTAAAATTTTAGCACGTACTTTGTAAAACGTTCTTTAAAGAAGATGTGTAATTCAATTTATGTCTATTGCTGGGTTTGGCAGCATGGAATCAGAACCTTGGGATTGGAAATTGGAATTTTTTTAGTCCAATTCAATCCTGCTGAATCCTATGCAAGGAAATCTAATTTTGCACGAGCAGGCTTCACGTTAGTTGGGCCAACAACTACTAATAACAAAAATTGCATTTAAGTCTAGTTCATACTATGCACGTTCAGTTTATTATTGTTGGAATGCACGTGCTAGATCTTTATGCCATGTTTATTGCGTCACAAATTTACCATTTTACCTTGAGTATCTTTTGAGCACAAGTTTTCGTGTTAATGTTCATATGGGGTGGAAATCTCTGTTTTGTATCTTAGTCTAACATCCATCTTTGTTATACATTTTAGGAACAAGTGTACTGAACTCTGTGTTGGACATGTCTGATTCTAATACAAGTTCAGGTATTGGTAATAATAAGACCCAAAAACGAAGTCTTCCTTCATGGATGACTTCAAATGAGAGTGGTAGTAAATCTTATGGAATGAAGCCAACTGATACTGATGATAGGGAGGGGAACCAAAATGCTGAGAAAACCAAACAAGCTAAAGGGAGTGATCAAGCACATACTGGCAGCAGCCCTTCTAAAGAAACCAAGTACGGCAACAAATCTGCTGCTTCCAGTTCAAGTGCCACCAACTTTTCCAAACTTCTGGTATTGTTGGGTTTATTAATTGTTGTTTCTTATGGAAACCTGGCTTTTGAAGTACAGCTGATATTGTAATGTTCTTTTGGCCAGGAAGGGGTTGTCTTTGTCTTATCTGGGTTTGTTAATCCGGAGAGAAGTACATTGAGGTCCCATGCTATTGAAATGGGAGCAGATTATCAAGCTGATTGGAACTCAAATTGCACACTTTTGGTTTGCGCTTTTCCAAATACCCCAAAGTTTCGGCAGGTTGAGGCGGATTGTGGTACAATTGTTTCAAAGGTCTGTATTCTGTTTAGTTGCTTTTATGTAGGATGAGTATGCAAAACTTGAAACTTATTGTCAGTGAGAAGTCAGTTTTTTTAACCAATTCTTGAAAGGAAGCCATAGACCATCAACAGCCTCATTTTGTGTCTTGGTTATTTTCTTTTGTTCTATCAGCACTCTCTTAATGCCTAAAATCTGGTTTGCTGCCTCAGGAATGGATATTAGAATGTTATAACCAGAAGAAGCTTGTTGATATTGATAGTTACCTCATGCATGCTGGGAAACCATGGCGGAGAAGCAATATTCCCCATAAAACTAGCCAAGGTAATTTATTTATACCGGACTTTTGCATATAAGATCCTAGGTGGAGACTGCTTTTAGATTTTAGTATTATTATGGACATTTATGCTTCTACCTTTTTTTAAAAAAAATATATTCAGCAGTATTTTAAAATGGCTACTTGATTGAATTTTCTTATGATGAATCTTTTATACACTGTCATCGAAACTCGAAAACCATATACTTTTAAGCACCCTAGTGCCTTGCACAAGATGCTGATCAGATTTGAGTTCAATTACTGTAGAAGAGGTTTTTTGCTTTGATATATATTTCTATTAGCTTTTTTGGTCTGCATACAACTCTATGTTCTGAATTCAAAGAGTGCTTGCAGAACAATCCCCACCTAGAAAATCTCATAAAGTTGATGGACAATCACCATCAAAGCCAACTTCCTCCATGTCCTCCAAGGTAATATTTTGTTTTACATGTTTGCATGAGTAGATCTATTTAGCTCTTTCCTTTCATCCTAGTGGCATCTAATTTAGTAATTTTATCCCTCTGTTTAAGAAAATAACACAGTTTTAATGTTTTTCTATATCACATATATATTTGTAGTTCTAATTATTTAACAATTTTGATATATTTCTTCTGCCATTTTGTTTAGCAGGGTAAGGCTTCAAATCCTTCAAAAGAGATTTTTTCTTCCTCTGAACTGAAGAAGTGGGCTGCTGATGATTTGTCTAAGACTATATCATGGCTAGAGAGCCAAGAGGAAAAGGTGATTGACACTTTTTGGTATAACTTTTTTTTCTGAGAAATCCATATTCCATCTATTCGAAAATTTGTTTCAATTAGATGGTTTTTTTACCCTTGTACTCTTGCTTAGTAATATTATACAGTAGCTTTTCCCGTAGTTTATGATGCAACTTTGTAACTTTTGAATTAGAGCTTGTCCAAGTTTTGGGATTTTGTGTTAAATAAGACGATGTCATGGCTAGAGTAAAGAGGAAAGGCGAATAGCATTTCTCAAACTTTCCCTGATTTGATTGTCTTTTATGATGATAACATGCACAAATATTAGAGGTGCATTTCTGTTGAAATGAAAATCAACATTTTGAACAACGCATGTTTAAACTCTTTGGAGATTAGTTATTAGAATACGGAGATAATTGTTTGCACTAAGTTCGCTGATTCTCTTAAATTGCATAAGAAATCTTGCATACTTGAACTTGAAATGTTTCTAGACAACCTGATTTACTTCTTTTGTCACAGCCAGAGCAAAGTGAAATAAAACAAATAGCTGCTGAAGGAATCCTAACCTGTTTGCAAGATGCCATAGATTCTCTTGAACAGAAGCAGGTATAGTTTGTTAATAAATGTGTTATGCTTTTCAATTTTGCCGGAAAAGTTTGTAATTTATCCCTGTTTAGTTTGAATGATATCAGTAGACAGAGATATTTTCCTATGCACATCCAATTTATATCAAAAAGCTATTGATCGTTGCTTTTATTGACAACTGGTAAAAGGAAACTCAATCAGCTCTTGGTATCATTCCTCCTCTTGACTGTGATTTCAAAACTACTCGCATTGTTTCAACGGTCATCTAAAGGCTGGATGCTCTTCACATGTGATGTACTTAATCTGTTCAATGTATTTATATTTTGTCTGATGCTCAGGATATTCGGCAAATAACCGAGCAGTGGCAATGTGTCCCTCGTGTGGTTGAGGAGCTTACAAAGCTTGTGGGCAAGGAAAAGTGTCCGGCTTCACTTTCAAAAGAAGATCTCCGCAAACAGGCCAAGGCCTGCAAAAAAGCATATGAAGATGAATTACGCAGGTTAGACAATGAGACTCAAGTAAGCAAGAAAAGACCAAATACTACTCAAATGGCCAACAATGGTGAAAACAAAACTTCAAGTGATTTAGCTGGTTATGACAGTGAAGAAACAATTGAAATGACAGAGGAGGAAATAGAACTTGCGTACACAAGTATGACTTCTTAAAACTTGTACTAATATAATGACTCAAGCACCATTTGATAGAAAATATTGATTGAGTGTATAAATTATTGCACTGAGAATATAAACTAACTTATAAGCTCACCAAATTCTCTACCAAGCGGTACCTAAATCTATGTATATAGCAGACCTGCGTCTTTGATGCTGATCTAACTTCATTTTATGGCTCCTTTGATATTGCGATTAAATGGTAGTCTCTAAACATTGATACGTAATTTTATGCTAAAAAAATAATTGCGGTGATGACGAATAAAAGTTAAAATTTTTACAAAACTCAATTTTTAAAAGAAATCGTGATTAATAATCTCAATCTTTTATCGTTAACCAAACAATTAAAACTTATGTTTTGATTAAAACATAGTTTTGTCGTTTCATCACAGATTAAATTATAATACCAAAATGAGTAAGTAAAAAAAATTATGTATTTTATTTAGAGGTGCGAAAAAATTTAAAAGCTTTTAATATCTGTATTTCAGGTATTGTGATTATATAGAAAAAATTTAAAAAAATTTATGTATTTTATTTAGAGGTGCGAAAAAATATAAAAGCTTTTAATATCTGTATTTCAGGTATTGTGATTATATAGAAAAAATTTACTATGAGGTATTTTAATTTTGGCATCTTCAAAAGTCTCGACTATATGTACATATTAAGTTTGATTAATTATACTGCTAAAGGTATGGATTATAAATCTATCTCAACTATATGTGCCTAATGCCATCTCTCAATTCTTTATGACGATTCAAATCAACACATATCTCATATGGGATTGAGATTCGTTTATTTATTGGTATACATTTGCCGTTTCAAACTCAAATGAAATCTATTTAATAATTTAATATATATCAAATATTTTACAAAATATGCATAATCAATATAAGTATTATCTGTATGGGATTTTTTATTTTTTTTTGAAACGTTGAAAATCATATTATCAAATCACCCGATTCGAGCTTAAGCGGAGCAGATAAAACTCACTATTTCCTCACACTCTTACAAAAAATGCATCATGTAGACATTGTATTTTTACGCATGATCTGATGATGAGTCTCTTATGTAGCACCATTCGAAAGTGCAGAAATCTACGAGGTTGAATGCCAGGAAATGAGAACTCCATAGAATTCAAAAAAGGGCCAAAATCTAGGTCGGGTATCACCTATGTACTGTCAGACTTCTCCTAGATCATGTAATATGGCCGGACATATCCTGTAAACCTTAAATCTGACCGGAGTAACAAACCAAACCCAGTCGGATGTCATCTATATCCGGCCAGACGTCTTCATCAAATCCGGCGGGGCATGCTCCAAGTCAAGCCAGATATATGTGGGGTTTCCAGTTTTACAGAAAGATTTAACTCTTTCCTTCTTAACCGCTTTCCAAAAACCTTCATTTCCTTCTTAAAAGCTTTCCTTAACAGTTTAGATTATTCCTTGTTAGCCAAACCCTAAAACACTATAAAAAAGAGCATCATAGCACACATCAATGGGGGTATTGGTAGAAGACTTTTGACGGCTGTTTGAAACGTGAAAAACAAACGCAGTAACCCTAATTTTCGTCTCCAACAAGAGATACAGCAGCAACCTTAAACTCTCAGAGGTATTCTCGGAGTCGAGTTACACTTAAAGGTACGACCTGAGGGCCCCAAACCTTAACTTCGCATCTATTATTTCCAATTTTATTGACGTTGCATAACCGTCCGGACATTCTCTATGTCCGGCCATACATGTACTTGTCACACAGAAAGTCTGGCCACCTAATTGGTTACATCTGGTCGTCCGTGTTTCCGAGGTATATAGGATGGGAACCCAGTCGTAGATTTCATAGACGATTTCGAATGGACGGTAGTATGGTTTGCACTCGGGATACGACTCCACGTATCACACAGAAACAGACATGTACGATTTTGAATCTATATTTATCACCTTGCTTTTGATTTCTTTAATTATTTATTTACTGTTTTACTACTTTACTACTTTATTGTTGATTTAACTTCTTTTGATGTTATCATGACTATCATATGGATAATTTTGTGTTTCTGAACTTTCTGGTTTACGTAGTAAATCCGACCAGACATCAAGTATGTCATGTCAGACGTATAAGAATAATATATGGATTATAAGGCATGAGAATCCTCTTTTCAAACCTGAATATTATACTGGCTTAAGTAAATGATCATTCCGAACCCAAACGGGTTTAAGGCCGACCTTGCGATGGGTGTAGTGCGGCCTTAAATCATTTCCAGTATCTTA